>JASVEL010013661.1:0-428750 GCA_032618575.1 Nicotiana noctiflora | reverse complement strand
TACTCTATCTGTATTCTTATGACCAGCGAGCGAGTTCTGTCATCATCGTTTGAGCAGGTTGCCGATATGGCACGCTCCATCGAGGCGGATCGTCGCCGAGAGAGAGAGGAGCGGGAGGCCAAGAGGCCTCGCAGTTCTGGCAGTTTCAGCGGTGCTCCATCTAGAGGGCATTCCCAGCAGAGCCGAGGTCGCTCATCTAGACCTTCTCATTCAGGCCGCCCAGAGCAGAGCGGAGGTTCTTATGGTCGTGGTCGACAGGGGTTTCAGCAGGGTCAGTCATCGCTTGGTGCCCTCCCAGCCCAGAGTGCAGCACCTACTTCTCCAGCCCCAGGTGCATGTTATGAGTGTGGTGAGTTTGGCCACATGAGGAGACATTGCCCTTGACTACGTAGGGGCTGGACTCAGCAGAGGGATCAGCCCTCCTCTTCAGCACCATCTCAGTCTAGTAGAGGTGGAGGTCAGTCTTCTCGTGGTCGCCCTAGGGGCGAGGAGAGATCCGGTGGAGGCCAGGCACGGTTCTATGCACTTCCTGACAGGCGTGATGCAGTTGCCTCCGATGCTGTGATTACAGGTATCATTTCTGTCTGTCACAGAGATGCCTCTGTTCTATTTGATCCAGGGTCCACATATTCTTACGTGTCCTCTTATTTTGCACATCATTTGGGTGCAACTCGTGGTAGTCTTGATTTACTTGTTCATGTATCCACCCCCGTGGGTGATACGATTGTTGTGGATCATGTCTATAGATCCTGTGTTATATCTATTGGGGGTCTGGAGACCTAGGCAGATTTGTTATTGTTGGGGATGGTGGACTTCGATGTTATATTGGGTATGGACTGGTTGTCTCCGTACCATGCTATATTGAACTGTCATGCTAAGACAGTTATGTTGGCCATTCCTGGTATTTCTCAGATTGAGTGGCGGGGTTCGACTGATTTCGTCCCTAGCCGTGTTATTTCGTTCTTAAAAGCTCAGAAGATGGTTGAAAAAGGGTGTTTATCGTACTTAGCTTTTGTGAGAGATGTGGGAGCTGAATCTCCCAGCATTGATTATGTACCTGTTGTGAGGGATTTCCCAGATGTATTCCCCTCAGACCTACCGGGCACGCCGCCGGACAGGGATATTGATTTTGGCATTGACTTGGTGCCGGGCACTCAGCCTATATCCATTCCTCCTTATCGGATGGCACCAGCTGAGTTGAAAGAACTGAAAGAGCAACTTCAAGAGCTTCTGGATAAGGGTTTCATCCGCCCTAGTGTGTCTCCGTGAGGTGCGCCGGTATTATTTGTTAAAAAGAAAGATGGTTCCATGCGAATGTGTATTGATTATAGGCAATTGAACAAAGTGACAGTGAATAACAAGTACCCTCTACCGCGCATAGATGATTTGTTTGATCAGTTACAAGGTGCGAGGGTGTTTTCTAAGATCGATCTTCGTTCAAGCTATCATCAGCTGAAGATCAGGGACTCGGATATTATGAAGACTGCATTCAGGACCCGATATGGTCATTATGAGTTTCTTGTGATGTCGTTTGGCTGACCAACGCCCCAGCAGCATTTATGCATCTGATGAACAGTGTGTTCAAGCCTTATTTGGATTCATTTGTGATTGTGTTCATTGATGACATTCTGGTCTACTCCCGTAGTCAGGAGGAGCATGCTCAACATTTGAGTATTGTGTTGGAGAGATTGAGGGAGGAGAAGCTATATGCTAAATTCTCCAAGTGTGAGTTTTGGCTCGAGTCCGTGGCATTTCGGGACATGTGGTGTCTTGTGATGGTATTCAGGTGGATCGGAAAAAGATAGAGGCGGTGCAGAGTTGGCCTAGACCGTCCTCGACTACAGAGATTCGGAGTTTTCTTGGCTTGGCGGGGTATTATCGCCGGTTTGTTCGAGGATTTTCATCCATTGCTTCTTCATTGACTAAATTGACCCGAAGGGTGCACCATTCGTGTGGTCGGATGAGTGCGAGGAGAGCTTTCGAATGCTGACAGCTTTGACCACGACTCCAGTGTTAGTATTGCCATCAGCTTCAGGTTCATATACCGTTTATTGTGATGCCTCGAGAGTGGGGATAGGTTGTGTGTTGATGCGGGAAGGTAAGGTGATTGCTTATGCTTCTCGGCAGTTGAAGCCACATGAGAAGAACTATCTCGTTCATGACTTGGAGCTAGCCGCCATTGTTCATGCATTGAAGATTTGGAGGCACTATTTGTACGGCGTGTCTTGTGAGGTGTATACCGACCATCGTAGTCTCCAGCACTTGTTCAAACAGAAAGACCTTAATTTGAGACAACGGAGATGGCTTGAGTTGTTGAAGGATTATGACATTACTATATTATATCATCCGGGTAAGGCCAACGTGGTGGCCGATGCTTTGAGCCGGAAGGCGGTCAGTATGGGGAGCTTGGCATATATTCCAGCTGAGGAGAGGCCATTTGCCCATGATGTTCAGGTGCGAGCCAATCGGCTAGTGAGGTTAGATATTTCGGAGCCCAGCAGGGTATTGGCTTGTGTTGTATCTCGGTCATCTCTATATGATCGTATTCGTGAGCGCCAGTATGATGATCCACATTTGGCTGTCCTGAGGGACAGAGTTCAGCATGATGATGCTAGAGATGTCACCAATGATAGTGACGGCGTATTGAGGATGCAGGGCCGGATATGTGTGCCCAATGTTGATGGCCTTCGTGAGTTGATTCTGGAAGAGGCCCATAGCTCGCGGTATTCTATCCATCCAGGAGCCGCTAAGATGTATCAAGATTTGAAACAACACTATTGGTGGAGAAAGATGAAAATGGACATTGTCAGGACATGTAGCACGGTGCCTCAACTGTCAGCAGGTTAAGTACGAGCATCAGAGGCCTGGTGGTGTATTTCAGCGCATTGCTATTCCTGAGTGGAAATGGGAGAGGATCACTATGGACTTTGTTACTGGACTCCCTCGGACGGCGAGGAAGTTTGATTCTGTATGGGTGATTGTGGATAGACTGACCAAGTCAGCTCACTTCATTCCGGTTAGTACTACCTACTCATCGGAGCGGTTGGCAGCGATCTTTATTCGAGAGATTGTTCGGTTGCATGGAGTGCCAGTGTCTATCATATCCGACAGGGGTACTCAGTTCACTTCTCAGTTTTGGAGAGCATTTCAGCGAGAGATGGGTACTCGGGTTGAGTTGAGTACAACATTTCACCCCCAGACAGACGGACAGTCTGAGCGCACTATTCAGATCTTGGAGGATATGTTGCGAGCTTGTATGATTGATTTTGGTGGTTCGTGGGATGACTTTCCTACCACTTGCTGAGTTTGCCTACAACAACAGTTATCAGTCGAGTATTCAGATGGCCCCGTATGAGGCATTGTATGGCAGACGGTGTAGATCCCCCGTGGGATGGTTTGAGCCTGGTGAGGTTAGATTGATAGGGACTGAGTTAGTCCAAGATGCTCTAGATAGAGCAAAGTTGATCCAGGAGAGGCTTCGTACAGCACAGTCTCGTCAGAAGAGTTATGCGGACCGTAGAGTTCGAGAGTTGTCTTTCATGGTGGGTGACAGAGTATTGTTGAAGATTTCACCTATGAAGGGTGTCGTGAGGTTTGGGAAGAAAGGAAAGTTGAGTCCCAGGTACATTGGTCCTTTTGAGATACTTAGGAGAGTTGGAGAGGTGGCATATGAGTTGGCCTTGCCGCCCAGAGCTTATCCAGCGTTCATCCAGTATTCCATGTGTCTATGCTCCGGAAGTACATTGGAGATCCGTCTCATGTATTAGATTTCAGCACCATTCAGCTTGATGGTGATCTATCCTATGATATGGAGCCTATTGCCATTTTGGGACGGCAGGTGAGAAAATTGAGGTCTAAGGAGATTGCATCAGGTTAAGGTTCAGTGGAGAGGTCGACCCGTGGAGGAGGCCACTTGGGAGATCGAGCGGGAGATGCGGAGCAGATATCCTCACTTGTTTGAGACTTCGGGTATGTTTCTTGACCCGCTCGAGGACGAGCGTTTGCTTAAGAGGGGGAGAATGTGACGACCCGGCCCGTTGTCACGAGAATTACCACCCCATTATGTTGTAAATACATGTTTTATGGTTTTATATCAGTGTTAGAGTCTATCGAGTGAGTTAGGAGTGATTGGGATTGGAAATGAGGCATATAGCCTTTGTGAAGGAAACTTGAATAAAGAAAGTCAACCCGAAGTTGACTATTTGGTTAAAGGGCTCGGAATCGGATTCTGATGATTCGGTTAGTTCCGAGAGGTGATTTATGACTTAGGGGAGCGATCGGAATTGAATTTGGAGGCCCGGTGTAGAAATAGGCTTGAATTGGCTAAGGTTGAATTCTGGCGAAATTCGAACGGTAGGTGAGATTTTGATCCGGGGGTCAGAATGGAATTCCGACAGTTGCAGTAGCTCCGTTAGGTGATTTTGGATGTGCCTGCAAAATTTCAGGTCATTCAGACGTCGTTTGGTCGGGTTTTTGATCGAATGTGTAATTCGGAAAGTTTTACGAAACTTCGGCTTGAATCCGTGTGTAATTGGTGATTTTGATGTTTAGGATGGTGTTTTTATGATTGGAACAAGTTCGTATCGTGTTTTGGGGTATGTTGGTGGTTTTCGTTGAGGTCCCGGGGGCCTCGGGGTGAATCCGGACCATCATCCGGCATTTTGAAGCAAGAAAAGACCTGCTGTAATCTGCAGATCACTGGGCAAAATTTTGGCCTTCGCGTTCGCGAGGGCTATGCCGCGTTCGCGTAGGCTGGGATCAGGTGACTACTGTGTTCGCGAGGGTTGGCGTCGCGTTCGCGTAAGAGGAAGCTGGGAAGCATCGCGTTCGCGATGGTCTGGGCCGCGTTCGCGTATAAGGAATTCGCAAGGCGTCGCGAACGCGTGAGGCATGTCGCGTTCGCGTAGAGGAAAAGTCCGGGCTGGGGAGAATGGTCTTCGGGGATGCGTGAAGGAGTGACGCGTTCGCGATGAAGAAGAGGAAAAAGGAATCGCGTTCGCGTGAGAGGCGTCGCGAACGCGATGAAGAAAAGAGGCTGGCAGTGAAGATAAGTTCAGAACAGAACCAGTCGCGGGTTTAATACCCAAAAACGCCATTTTTGAGTTCTAGAGAGAGAAACTCACGGGAATTGCTGGTAATTCATCGGGGATTCGTTGGAGGTAAGTTTTGTGTCTTAATTACATCATTTTAACATGAAAATCATGGGTTAAATTTCTGTAAATGGAAGATTAAAGGTGGGTTTGAGCCCTAGGCCTAAATTAAAGAAAAACACCGATTTGAGTGGGCAAATGGAGTCCGATTTTGGTAAATTTTATATGCCTAGACTCGTATCGAGATGAGGATTCCGAATATGTAACTTTTGTAATTTTTTGACAAGCGTACCGAAAGTCGGGTTTTGACAACTTTGGGAATTTTGATGTTAATCGAGTTGTATTGATTGGGTGTCGTCCCATTGGCCTAATTTGTTGTATTTCTACTGTATTTGATCGGATTCTACGCGTGCGGAGCTTGATTCTCGTGGCAAGGGCATTGCGGAGTAGTCGTCGCGCCGTATTGAGGTGAGTAATAGATGTGGGTGACGACCAGCGGGTTCGAAACCCCGGTATACCACTTTGTGACGCTGTATAGCGGCGAGACAAGCACTCTCTTGAGAGTGCGGGGTCGATCATGAACTGGAGACTATATATTAGTCCGACCTGTTGATACTGTATTATTGGCTATTCTCGAGCCGTTGAACCTCCTTCTTGGACGGTTGAGTATACTTGTAGGCCGTGAGCCAATTATTGGATCCCGCGAGGATCGTTATCATTGTCTTATCATATAGACATGCTAGTTTACTACTAGTCCGCAGCTATTTCTGTTATTATGCTAATTCCAATCTCTGGAACTTGATATTACCGTTTTCCAACTGAAAAATGATAAAAAGAGTTTTCAAAAACTACTTTTGAGCCTCGCGAGGCTGTATCTGCATATTAGCTGACTAGTAGTGGATCGGGCTGCACGCCGCAGCGAGATATATGTTGGATCTGACTGCACGTCACAGGAATATCTCTATGAGATGTGCTTGGGCTGTAGGAGCCCCTCCGAGTCTGAACCCCCACAGTGAGCACGGGTACCCAAAATTGGAGTCGGGCTACGCGCCGTAGCGGTCATATCATGCATTGCATTGCATTTAGCTACATCCGCTAGCTGTTATGCTATTTATTGGTATTTGTTGGTACAGGTACAGTGAAGATTGATTCTATGACAGGGTAGCTGATTATAGCTTTACATAGTGCTTTATTGCGGATTTCTTATCTGCGCTGTCTTACCCTTGTTTATTACCACTGAGTCTGGCAATACTCATTTTACTCCCTGCACCTTGTGTGCAGATCCAGGTACCTCTCAGCAGTGATCCATTAGCTGTGCGAGGTGACATCTGTGGGATATACGAGGTAGCTGCAGAGTCCGCAGGACCCGATATTCCTTCTTACTGTCTTGATTTTGTATTGACTTTTCTTTCCGCACTTGGTATCTTGTAAACCTTTATACACTCATGTTCAGTAGAGGCTCATGACTCTTGACCCTTCGGTCTATGGGAGTTAGTATATTTTGGGACTTGGTTTTCCATGTTTTTAATATATCTATTATTGTTGTGCTTAAATTGGAAAAAGTGAGGTCGTGGCTCCGTGATTATTGTTGATTGGTCGGGCTGGCCTAGCAGTGTGCTGGGCGCCATCACGACCGGATTTGGGGTCGTGACAAGTTGGTATCAGAGCCTAGGTTTACTATGCCTCACGAGTCTTGAGCCGGTTAGTAGAGTCTTGTGGATCGGTACGGGGACGCCTGTACTTATCCTCGGAAGGCTGCGAACCTTTAGGAAACACTTCACATTTCTTGGAATTCTTATCGTGCGCATCTTGTTGTTCTGAGAACTGAACTTCTATATTCTATTCTCTCGCAGATGGCGAGAACGCGAGCATCAGGACGAGGTGGACGACCTCCATTGCCACCTGTTAGAGGCCGTGGGCGCGGTCATGCTAGAGGTAGAGGTAGGGCGGCCGAGGCAGCGCCAGCTGACCCGCTTGTTGTACCAGTTCAGGAGCAGCCCCCAGTGGTTGATGCTCCAGCAGCCCCAGTTCAGGGCCAGACTATATCTATTGCTATCCCTGGTCTTCAGGAGACTCTTGCTCAGATATTATTAGTGTGTTCCGGTTTGGCTCGGGTAGTTTCAGCTACCGCTACTGTAGCGACATCTCAGTCAGGGGGTGGTCAGCAGACCCCTGCAGCCCGCACACCTGACCCGGTTGTTCAGGGACTTCAGACGCCAGAGGCGGTCCCCGCTCAGGTGGTTGCACCGGTTATTCCTCCACCTGCACCAGCTCCAGCTCCAGAGCATATGGTTCAGGTTATGCCCGATGACGAGCAGCGTCGTCTTGAGAGATTTGGTAGACTTCAGCCACCCCATTTCAGTGGCGTTGAGGGCGAGGATGCCCAGGGTTTCTTGGATAAGTGTCGGAAGATGCTGCGTACGGCTGGTATTCTTGAGTCCAGCGGAGTTTCATTTACTACATTTCAGTTCACCGGTCCCGCATTTGATTGGTGGGAGGAGTTTGAGAGGCGTAGGCCTGCAAGAGCAGCACCTCTCACATGGCAGCAGTTCTCTACTCTCTTTCTAGAGAAATATGTACCTCGGTCTCGTCGCGAGGAGCTACGTCGCCGGTTCGAGTGGTTGATTCAGGGCGACATGTCTGTGACTCAGTATGAGCTTAGATTCACTCAGTTGGCTAGGCATGCCACATGGATGATCCCCACTGATAGGGAGAGGATCAGGAGGTTCATTGATGGCCTCAACTACTCTATCCGTATTCTTATGACCGGCGAGCGAGTTCTGTCATCATCGTTTGAGCAGGTAGCTGATATGGCACGCTCCATTGAGGCGGATCGTCGCCGAGAGAGAGAGGAGCGGGAGGCCAAGAGGCCTCGTGGTTCTGGCAGTTTCAGTGGTGCTCCATCTAGAGGGCATTCCCAGCAGAGCAGAGGTCGCTCATCTAGACCTTCTCATTCGGGCCGCCCAGAGCAGAGCGGAGGTTCTTATGGTTGTGGTCGATAGGGGTTTCAGCAGGGTCAGTCATCGCTTGGTGCCCACCCAGCCCAGAGTGCAGCACCTACTTCTCCAGCCCCAGGTGCATGTTATGAGTGTGGTGAGTTTGGCGACATGAGGAGACATTGCCCTCGACTACGTAGGGGCTGGACTCAGCAGAGGGATCAGCCCTCCTCTTCAGCACCATCTCAGTCTAGTAGAGGTGGAGGTCGGTCTTCTCGTGGTCGCCCCAGGGGCGAGGAGAGATCTGGTGGAGGCCAGGCACGGTTCTATGCACTTCCTGACAGGCGTGATGCAGTTGCCTCTAATGCAGTGATTACAGGTATCATTTCTGTCTGTCACAGAGATGCCTCTGTTCTATTTGATCCAGGGTCCACATATTCTTACGTGTCCTCTTATTTTGCACATCATTTGGGTGCGAACTCGTGGTATTCTTGATTTACCTGTTCATGTATCCACCCCCGTGGGTGATACGATTGTTGTGGATCATGTCTATAGATCCTGTGTTATATCTATTGGGGGTTTGGGGACCCAGGCAGATTTGTTATTATTGGGTATGGTGGACTTTGATGTTATATTGGGTAGGGACTGGTTGTCTCCGTACCATGCTATATTGGACTGTCATGCTAAGACAGTTACGTTGGCCATTCCTGGTATTTCTCAGATTGAGTGGCGGGGTTCGACCGATTTCGTCCCTAGCCGTGTTATTTCGTTCTTAAAGGCTCAGAAGATGGTTGAAAAAGGGTGTTTATCGTACTTAGCTTTTGTGAGAGATATGGGAGCTGAGTCTCCTAGCATTGATTCTGTACCTGTTGTGAGGGACTTCCCAGATGTATTTCCCTCAGACCTGCCGGGCATGCCGCCGGACGGGGATATTGATTTTGGCATTGACTTGGTGCCGGGCACTCAGCCTATATCCATTCCTCCTTATCGGATGGCACCAGTTGAGTTGAAAGAACTGAAAGAGCAACTTCAGGAGCTTCTGGATAAGGGTTTCATCCGCCCTAGTGTGTCTCCGTGGGGTGCGCCGGTATTATTTGTTAAAAAGAAAGATGGTTCCATGCGAATGTGTATTGATTATAGGCAATTGAACAAAGTGACGGTGAAGAACAAGTACCCTCTACCGCGCATAGATGATTTGTTTGATCAGTTACAAGGTGCGAGGGTGTTTTCTAAGATCGATCTTCGTTCAGGCTATCATCAGCTGAAGATCAGGGACTCGGATATTATGAAGACTGCATTCAGGACCCGATATGGTCATTATGAGTTTCTTGTGATGTCTTTTGGGCTGACCAACGCCCCAGCAGCATTTATGCATCTGATGAACAGTGTGTTCGGGCCTTATTTGGATTCATTTGTGATTGTGTTCATTGATGACATTCTAGTCTACTCCTGTAGTCAGGAGGAGCATGCTCAGAGCATTTGAGTATTGTGTTGCAGAGATTGAGGGAGGAGAAGCTATATGCTAAATTCTCCAAGTGTGAGTTTTGGCTCGAGTCCGTGGCATTTCGGGGACATGTGGTGTCTCGTGATGGTATTCAGGTTGATCAGAAAAAGATAGAGGCGGTGCAGAGTTGGCCTAGACCGTCCTCAGCTACAGAGATCAGGAGTTTTCTTGGCTTGGCGGGGTATTATCGCCGGTTTGTTCAGGGATTTTCATCCATTGCTTCTTCATTGACTAAATTGACCCGGAAGGGTGCACCATTCGTGTGGTCGGATGAGTGCGAGGAGAGCTTTCAGAAGCTCAAGACAGCTTTGACCACAGCTCCAGTGTTAGTATTACCATCAGCTTCAGGTTCATATACCGTTTATTGTGATGCCTCGAGAGTGGGGATAGGTTGTGTGTTGATGCAGGAAGGTAAGGTGATTGCTTATGCTTCTCGGCAGTTGAAGCCACATGAGAAGAACTATCTTGTTCATGACTTGGAGCTAGCCGCCATTGTTCATGCATTGAAGATTTGGAGGCACTATTTGTACGGCGTGTCTTGTGAGGTGTATACCGACCATCGTAGTCTCCGGCACTTGTTCAAACAGAAAGACCTTAATTTGAGACAGCGGAGATGGCTTGAGTTGCTGAAGGATTATGACATTACTATATTATATCATCCGGTGAAGGCCAATGTGGTGGCCGATGCTTTGAGCCGGAAGGCGGTCAGTATGGGGAGCTTGGCATATATTCCAGCTGAGGAGAGGCCATTTGCTTATGATGTTCAAGTGCTAGCCAATCGGCTAGTGAGGTTAGATATTTCGGAGCCCGGCAGGGTATTGGCTTGTGTTGTATCTCGGTCATCTCTATATGATCGTATTCGTGAGCGCCAGTATGATGATCCACATTTGGCTGTCCTGAGGGACAGAGTTCAGCATGATGATGCTAGAGATGTCACCATTGATAGTGACGGCGTATTGAGGATGCGGGGCCGGATATGTGTGCCCAATGTTGATGGCCTTCGTGAGTTGATTCTGGAAGATGCCCATAGCTCGCGGTATTCTATCCATCCAGGAGCCGCTAAGATGTATCAAGATTTGAAACAACACTATTGGTGGAGAAAGATGAAAATGGACATTGTCAGACATGTAGCACGGTGCCTCAACTGTCAGCAGGTTAAGTACGAGCATCAGAGGCCTGGTGGTGTATTTCAGCGCATTGTTATTCCTGAGTGGAAATGGGAGAGGGTCACTATAGACTTTGTTACTGGACTCCCTCGGACGGTGAGGAAGTTTAATTCTGTATGGGTGATTGTGGATAGACTGACCAAGTCAGCTCACTTCATTCCAGTTAGTACTACCTACTCATCGGAGCGGTTGGCGGCGATCTTTATTCGAGAGATTGTTCGGTTGCATGGAGTTCCAGTGTCTATCATATCCGACAGGGGTACTCAGAGTTCACTTCTCAGTTTTGGAGAGCATTTCAGCGAGAGATGGGTACGCGGGTTGAGTTGAGTACAACATTTCACCCCCAGACAGACGGACAGTCTGAGCGCACTATTCATATCTTGGAGGATATGTTGCGAGCTTGTGTGATTGATTTTGGTGGTTCGTGGGATGAGTTCCTACCACTTGCTGAGTTTGCCTACAACAACAGTTATCAGTCGAGTATTCAGATGGCCCCGTATGAGGCATTGTATGGCAGACGGTGTAGATCCCCCGTGGGATGGTTTGAGCCCGGTGAGGTTAGATTGATAGGGACTGAGTTAGTCCAGGATGCTCTAGATAGAGCAAAGTTGATCCAGGAGAGGCTTCGTACAGCACAGTCTCGTCAGAAGAGTTATGCGGACCGTAGACTTCGAGAGTTGTCTTTCATGGTTGGTGACAGAGTATTATTGAAGATTTCACCTATGAAGGGTGTCATGAGGTTTGGGAAGAAAGGAAAGTTGAGCCCCAGGTACATTGGTCCTTTTGAGATACTTAGGAGAGTTGGAGAGGTGGCATATGAGTTGGCCTTGCCGCCCAGCTTATCCAGCGTTCATCCAGTATTCCATGTGTCTATGCTCCGAAGTACATTGGAGATCCGTCTCATGTATTAGATTTCAGCACCATTCAGCTTGATGGTGATCTATCCTATGATGTGGAGCCTATTGCCATTTTGGGACATCAGGTGAGAAAATTGAGGTCTAAGGAGATTGCATCAGTTAAGGTTCGGTGGAGAGGTCGACCCGTGGAGGAGGCCACTTGGGAGATCGAGCGGGAGATGCGGAGCGGATATCCTCACTTGTTTGAGACTTCAGGTATGTTTCTTGACCCGCTCGAGGACGAGCATTTGCTTAAGAGGGGGAGAATGTGACGACCCGGCCCGTCGTCACGAGAATTACCACCCCGTTATGTTGTAAATACATGTTTTATGGTTTTATATCAGTGTTAGAGTCTATCGAGTGAGTTAGGAGTGATTGGGATTGGAAATGAGGCATATAGCCTTTGTGAAGGAAACTTGAATAAAGAAAGTCAACCCGGAGTTGACTATTTGGTTAGAGGGCTCGGAATCGGATTCTGATGATTCGGTTAGTTCCGAGAGGTGATTTATGACTTAGGGGAGCGATCGGAATTGAATTTGGAGGCCCGGTGTAGAAATAGGCTTGAATTGGCTAAGGTTGAATTCGGGCGAAATCCTAATGGTAGGTGAGATTTTGATCCGGGGGTCAGAATGGAATTCCGACAGTTGCAGCAGCTCCGTTAGGTGATTTTGGATATGCCTGCAAAATGTCAGGTCATTCGGACGTCGTTTGGTCGGGTTTTTGATCGAATGTGTAATTCGGAAAGTTTTAAGAAACTTAGGCTTGAATCCGTGTGTAATTGGTGATTTTGATGTTTAGGATGGTGTTTTTATGATTGGAACAAGTTCATTTCGTGTTTTGGGGTATGTTGGTGGTTTTCGTTGAGGTCCCGGGGGCCTCGGGGTGAATCCGGACCATCATCCGGCATTTTGAAGCAAGAAAAGACCTGCTGTAATCTGCAGATCACTGGGCAAACTTTTGGCCTTCGCGTTCGCGAGGGCTATGCCGCGTTCGCGTAGGCTGGGATCAGATGACTACTGCGTTCGCGAGGGTTGGCGTCGCGTTTGCGTAAGAGGAAGCTGGGAAGCATCGCGTTCGCGATGGTCTGGGCCGCGTTCGCGTATAAGGAATTCGCAAGGCATCGCGAACGCGTGAGGCATGTCACGTTTGCGTAGAGGAAAAGTCCGGGCTGGGGAGAATGGTCTCCGCGGACGCGTGAAGGAGTGACGCATTCGCGATGAAGAAGAGGAAAAAGAAATCACGTTCGCGTGAGAGGCGTCGCGAAAGCGATGAAGAAAAGAGGCTGGCAGTGAAGATAAGTTCAGAACAGAACCAGTCGCGGGTTTAATACCCAAAAACGCCATTTTTGAGTTCTAGAGAGAGAAACTCACGGGAATTGCTGGTAATTCATCGGGGATTCGTTGGAGGTAAGTTTTGTGGCTTAATTACATCATTTTAACATGAAAATCATGGGTTAAATTTCTGTAAATGGAAGATTAAAGGTGGGTTTGAGCCCTAGGCCTAAATTAAAGAAAAACACTGATTTGAGTGGGCAAATGGAGTCCGATTTTGGTAAATTTTATATGCCTAGACTTGTATCGAGATGAGGATTCCGAATATGTAACTTTTGTAATTTTTCGACAAGCGTACCGAAAGTCGGGTTTTGACAACTTTGGGAATTTTGATGTAAATCGAGTTGTATTGATTGGGTGTCGTCCCATTGGCCTAATTTGTTGTATTTCTACTCTATTTGATCAGATTCTACGCGTGCGGAGCTTGATTCTCGTGGCAAGGGCATTGCGGAGTAGTCGTCGCGCCGTATTGAGGTGAGTAATAGATGTGGGTGACGACCAGCGGGTTCGAAACCCCGGTATACCACTTTGTCACGCTGTATAGCGGCGAGACACGCACTCTCTTGAGAGTGCGGGGTCGATCATGAACTGGAGACTATATATTAGTTCGACCTGTTGATACTGTATTATTGGCTATTCTCGAGCCGTTGAACCTCCTTCTTGGACGGTTGAGTATATTGTGGGCTGTGAGCCGGTTATTGGATCCCGCGAGGATCGTTATCATTGTCTTATCATATAGACATGCTAGTTTACTACTAGTCCGCAGCTATTTCTGTTATTATGCTAATTCCAATCTCTGGAACTTGATATTACTGTTTTCCAACCAAAAAATGATAAAAAGAGTTTTCAAAAACTACTTTTGAGCCTGCGAGGCTGTATCTGCATATTAGCTGACTAGTAGTGGATCGGGCTGCACGCCGCAGCAGGATATATGTTGGATCGGACTGCACGCCGCGAGAATATCTCTATGAGATGTGCTTGGGCTGTAGGAGCCCCTCTGGAGTCTGAACCCCCACAGTGAGCACGGGTACCCAAAATTGGAGTCGGGCTACGCGCCGTAGCGGTCATATCATGCATTGCATTGCATTTAGCTACATCTGCTAGCTGTTATGCTATTTATTGGTATTTGTTGGTACAGGTACAGTGAAGATTGATTCTATGACATGGTAGCTGATTATAGCTTTACATAGTGCTTTATTGCGGATTTCTTATCTGCGCTGTCTTACCCTTGTTTATTACCACTGAGTCTGACAGTACTCATTTTACTCCCCGCACCTTGTGTGCAGATCCAGGTACCTCTCAGCAGTGATCCAGTAGCTGTGCGAGGCGACATCCGTGGGATATACGAGGTAGCTGCAGAGTCCGCAGGACCCGATATTCCTTCCTACTGTCTTTTGATTTTGTATTGACATTTCTTTCCGCACTTGGTATCTTGTAAACCTTTATACACTCATGTTCGGTAGAGGCTCATGACTCTTGACCCTTCGGTCTATGGGAGTTAGTATATTTTGGGACTTGGTTTCCCCGTTGTTGGTATAAGTATTACTATTGTTTCATATTTTGAAATGTTTAAATGGGTTAAAGAGAGCTTCTAGCTCCGTGGTTGATATTGATTGGTCAGGCTGGCTCAGCAATGTGCTGGGCGCCACCACGACCGGATTTGGGGTCGTGACACTTAATAAGTTCTTGATGTAATTTAATGGCTTAAGTTTACTTGGGACAAAGTGTAAGGCCCCGTAAAATTTTTGTGCATAAAACCTAGTAGTTGTGGTGTCATGGTCCGAATAATGTGTTAGGAATGGGTAGTTTGGCTCATTTGGGTGCGGATCAGATACCCCTGGCTCGAGAGGTTTACCAATTAGCCAGTTTGGGGGTTCGTATCTCGGCGTCAGCCGAGGGGGATATTTTGGTGCATAATGGAGCAGAATCATCATTGGTCGCGGAAATCAAGGAAAAACAGTTCATGGTTCCAGCATTGGTTCGAGTAAAGGAAGCGGTCATAAATAACAAGACCTCAGCATTTGTACTCAGCAGCGAAGATGGTGTATTGCGGTGTCAAGATAGGCTATGTGTTCCGGATGTGGACGAGCTTCGGGAAAGAGTGATGGCAGAGGCTCACACTTCCAGGTATTCTGTGCACCCTGGTTCAACGAAAATGTATCACGATCTCAAGGAGATTTATTGGTGGAACAGTATGAAAAGGGATGTGGCAAGCTTTGTAGCTAAATGTCCGAACTGTCAACAAGTGAAGGCCGAGCATCAACGGCCTGGTGGATTAACTCAGCTTATAGAAATACCAAGGTGGAAATGGGAGATGATCAATATGGATTTCGTGGTGGGGTTACCTCGCACTCGGCGTAAGTTCGATTCAGTATGGGTGATAGTAGATCGACTCACCAAATCAACTCACTTCCTGCCTGTCAAGTCTACTGATACTGCGGAGCAATATGCAAGATTGTACATCAAGGAGATAGTAAGGCTTCATGGAACTCCACTTTCTATCATCTCAGATCGCGGGGCTCAGTTCACCGCTAACTTTTGGAAGAAGTTTCAGCAAGGTTTGGGAACTCGGGTGAATCTCAGCACAGCTTTCCATCCACAGACCGATGGACAGGCCGAGCGGACCATTCAGACGCTTGAAGATATGTTGCGGGCTTGTGTCTTAGATTTTAAAGGTAATTGGGATGAACACTTGCCACTGATAGAATTTGCTTACAATAACAGCTATCATGCTAGCATTCAAATGGCCCCGTTTGAGGCATTGTACGGGAGAAGATGTAGATCGCCAATCGGGTTGTTTGAGGTAGGTGAAGCGGAATTGCTAGGGCCAGATATGGTGTACGAAGCTATGGAAAAGGTCAAAGTTATTCAGGAGAGAATGAAAACGGCACAGAGTCGTCAAAAGTCCTATGCAGACGTTCGTCGAAAGGATTTGGAGTTTCAAGTCGATGATTGGGTGTTCTTGAGGGTATCTCCTATGAAGGGAGTCATGCGATTCGGAAAGAAAGGGAAATTGAGTCCTAGGTATGTCGGGCCATATCGGATCGTTCAAAGGATTGGTCAAGTTGCTTATAGGCTAGAGTTGCCTCCCGAGATGTCATCAGTGCATCCGGTATTTCATGTGTCCATGTTGAAGAAAGTAATTGGAGATCCATCCACCATCATGCCAGTCGAAGCTATAGAGGTTAATGAAGATCTGTCATATGAAGAGGTTCCAGTTGCCATTCTTGATAGGCAAGTCCGTAAGTTGAGAAATAAGGAAGTCGCCTCTGTTAAAGTATTGTGGCGAAGTCAACAAGTTGAGGAGGCCACATGGGAAGCGGAAAAAGAGATGAAGGAAAAGTACCCCCATTTGTTCGATCAAGCCTAGAAGAAATTAGGTGACCCTCCTACTCCTAGTAACTCGTCATCTTGCCTAAGTTGTTTCCCTCTTAGTGTTAGTAAAGTCTCCTTCATTTTGTAATGAATTTAATGTGTTGTCACATTTGGGTCATTTGAGCCTTTCTTGATAAATGGAAGCCTTATAAAGATTTACGTGTTAAATAAGCGACTAATAGTAAGTGTAGATTGGTAATGGTTTGTTGAGTGTACATGGTGTTAAATTGGTTTAATAAGGTAAGAATTCATTGAAGTGACTAGTTTACGTGCATTCGTTAAGGCAAGAAAGTATATACGAGTTGTGGAAAGTGTTGTAGTTGTATATTGTTGTTTGGTAATGTGTTTCGGGGGCCCTCTAACAGGTGGATATGTCCATAATACAAAGGAAACTCTGGCGAAATTTTTCTAAAATATAAAAGTTAGTCAAAATTTTGATAGCTTGCACATCATGTCTTTCAAAACTCATTTATTTCAAAATCCTCATTCGAGGACAAATGATCTTAAGGGGGGGGAGGATGTAAGGCCCCGTAAAATTTATGTGCATAAAACCTAGTAGTTGTGGTGTCATGGTCCGAATAATGTGTTAGGAATGCGTAGAATTCTTCGCGGCGAGCTTGCTCACCGCGGTTTGGACCCTTGGTAGTGATTTAAGTTTCAAAATGTAGAGAATAAAATTTTTCCGAAAAAGTGTCAAATATGCGGTCAAGAATGCGACCGCAGAATCAACATGCGGACCGCATTCTGACCGCAAATCGTTCCAGAGAGTTTCTCAAAAATTCGTCAAATGTGCGGTCGATATGCGATCGCATGTCAAATCTGCGGTGCATTTTGCGACCGCAGATCAAACATGCGGTCCGCATAGTGACCGCATTCCTTAACAGAACCTGCACAACTTTGAGGCCATTCTGCGGTCACTTTGCGGACCGCATGTGGGTTCTGCGGTCGCATAGTGACCGCATATTCGACCCCGGCCCAGATTTTTGTAACATTTTGACCCGATCTCTTCTTTAATATAACACCTTTCTTCTTCATTTTATCATATCATCTCACCAAAATTAGAGAGAGAAGAGAGGGTTTTTAGAGAGAGAAGTTCTTCATCTTCAAAGATTGTTCCAACTACTTAATTCCAAGGGATTCTAGGGCAAGGATTCAACTTCCCCAATATTTTCAAGGTAAAAACCCTAACTATTTTCTTTGATTTTCAGTTTTAATTGGGTAAAGAGAGGTTTGCATATAATAGCTTTTGAAAATAGAATTTTTACACTCATGCATGATTATTGAACTTGATTTCTAGTAAAAAGAAGTGAGTAGAAGTAAGAGTCTTCAAGAACAAGGTTGGCAAGAGTAGGATATCTTGGGTAAGCATAAAGTAGGAAGAAAAATCGTCACCAGGTATGTATGGCTAATTTTGATTCTTGTGAAATCGCCTATATGTGTGAAGTTGTTTGTTTCGTGTTAAATTTACAAATTGTGTGAAATTCTTGATGTTGTTGTTGGATATTCAAAGTTTGTTGTTGAGCTATGAGTGATGTAAAATGAGAGTTTAATTTGGAAAAAGAATTGTGAATAATGACTATGATGGCCTATATGGCACCTTGTGGAAAACAAACGAAACACTTGAGAATTGGTTTATTGTGGAAAGAGATGAAACACTTGAATTGTGGAAATATTGTAACATGGTTGTGATATTGCATTGAGAATAAATTGAGAACATGAACCAATGTGTAAGTTGCTTATTTGAACTTGTTGAAATTGTGTGTAGTACCTTATCTGCTGTTTGAAATTGTTGTGTTTTCAACTGTAAGGCGGGGTCGTGTTGCGCGCCGCAACGTGGTGAAATAAGGTGTGGGTTGGGGTGATAAGGGTGGCCGAGGTAATAAGGGTGGTCGGGGGCAATAAGGATGGAAAGCGATCGAAATCGCTATTGAAAATTGATACATAAATCAATAATGTGAAATTGTGAAAGGAGACAGCAGGAGAGTTTGCAACCTGTGGGGCACCGATTGCCCCTTTGTTTGACTACTTGTGCTTTACGTGATTGATTGGTTATTGTTAAATTGGTTGATTGTAGAAAGTGCTTTGTGTGAGAATTATTTGAAATGAAGAAAATGTGGAAACATGGTTGGCTGGCTTAATTAATTGTTGATGTAATTTAATGGCTTGAGTTTACTTGGGACAAAGTTTGTCCATACATACCAGTACAATTCAAGTGTACTGACGTCCCTTTTGCCGGGGCGCTACATTCGTGTCATGATTGTAGGTGGATCAGTAGCAGGCACTTCAGCTCATCGGCAGTAGTATCCTTCTCCTTCCACTGCCCGTTTTGGTGAGCCCCTTTCTTCCTCGGGGCCTTGTGTGGTTCAGGCCACTCGGTTTAAATTTCATTTTGGTTTTGTAAGGTATAGCCGGAGCCTTGTTACCGGCAAGTATTGTATTTATCTTTTTGTATCCTAGAGGCTCTGTAGACATGTAAACTGTGGGACTCCAGTCTTATGTATATATATGGTGTTATGTCGGGCGTTGTAAAAAATTGAAATCTTGTTAATGAATCACTCGTATCGTTTTATTTGTTTAATGTGAAATCAACTATGATTAGTAATATATTTGGTTAATGAGAAACAGTCATCACATGGGTAACGCGTGGGAATGAAAGGCACCCAGGTCCGCTTGACTGGGGCAACCCGGTCAGGCGCCGGTCATGTTCCTCGATTTGGGGCGTGACACAAAGTTTGTCCATACATGCCAGTACAATTCAAGTGTACTGACGTCCCTTTTGCCGGGGGCGCTACATTCGTGTTATGATTGTAGGTGGATTAGTAGCAAGCACTTCTACTTCAGCTCATCGGCAGTAGTATTCTTCATCTTCCACTGCCCGTTTTGGTGAGCCATTTTCTTCCTCGGGGCCCAGTGTGGCTCATGCCACTCTTGTTTTAGACTTCATTTTAGTTTTGTAAGGTATAGTCGGAGCCTTGTTACCGGCAAGTATAGTATTTCCTTTTGTATCCTAGAGGCTCCGTAGACATGTAAACTGTGGGGTTGTGGCCTATGTATATGTATGTCGAGCGTTGTAAATGTAAATTGTGAACTTGTTAGTAAATCAATCACATGGTTATGTTTATGCATTGTGAAATCAGTCATTATTGGTAAGATATTTGGTTAATGAGTAATAATCAACACAGGGGTAACACGTGGGATATAAAGGCACCCAGGTCCGCTTGACTGGGGCTACTCGGTCAGGCGCCGGTCATGTCCCTCGTTTTGGGGCGTGACAAACTTGGTATCAGAGCCTAAGGTTTTAAAGTGTCCTAGGATGTCTCGGAGCCGTGTCTAGTAGTGCCCTTCTTATCGGTGTGTTGTTGACCACATCAGATAAGTTGGGGGCTGCACGGACATTTAGGAATATTACCATTCTTCAACACTCCAAATCGTGCGATAAAGCTTGACTATAAGATTGTTTTAAAACCCGTGCGTTGAGATTCAAGCTAAGTTTAAATGCTCTTTCTTCTATTTCATGACCAATGGGAAAAGACATGGTGATTATTGAGATTGCACATGTATCTTGTTGAATAAACAGTATGAATATATATAGTATAAGTACATAGTACTACAAGTATGCTTTATTTGAGAAAAGGATTAAAAGCGATTACCCGCACGAAGAGGCATTGATTTGATAATTGATATGTAAGCTTGAGTAGCACACGTGGTTAGTGCGAGAAGTATATAATTGATCGTAAGGTGTGAAAGAATATTGGTTATATAAGCACGTGATATATGGGAGAAAGACTAAGAGATTAATGGTGAGAGTGTAAGTCTCTCAAATGAGTTAAAAAGTTATGAAATGAGACTCAATTGGACCCTAGGTGATAAGACCCTTGTCTTACGAACTTTATAAGGACCCAGGAATGTACGAGGTTGCGTTACACTCATAAAGGATATGCGTGGGGACTTGGAATCACATACCTACGTGGCTGAATAGGAATAGGGAATTTATGAGATCAATACTATGGTGACTTAAAATTTCCTAATAGTCGAGTATATATACGAGGGATAGATATATGAGGCATAGTTTCCTAAAGATCTACACTCAAGACTTGTGTCAAGATCCATGACATTCGCCCCATGTGGGAGAGGGAGGGCCATCATGAGGCTACTCAAATACAATAAAACAAGAGTGAGACAATGTAGCTATGATATTTGAATATTTTGGTGAAGACAGGTGTGGTCCAGAAAAGAGATAATGGGTAACATGACTCTCTAAAAGAATATGCTAATGATAGACAACTAGCATCCCAAAAGATTAAGGAATGTAAATTCTTCAAGCATGGCAATGTGACTGATAGGGTCAACGATTCTAGAAAATAAGAGTATGTTTGTAAGGAGACTTTTAGTTGTCATAAGGTCAGGAGAAATGGGACCCAAGGAAGTACCATATGTCAAATGTGAAAGATTGTGAGTTCTTAGAATGGGCTAATCATAGATTTGTGATTTAAACAATGTTTCGAGATACTAAGAAAGCCAAAACGAGTGGGAGAAATAAATGTGTTGCCACAACAACCCAAGATGGTAATTGGGGCTTGGTAGAGAGCCTCTAAAGAGCCTTACAAATAGATAAGTGTTAAATGATGTTCAGACGAACACTCTTTGCTACATATATCCCAATAAGAGTTAAGAGGTGAGCCGGATGAAATACCTAAGGTAAGAGACCACGTAATATATGGAAGAGTGCATGTCTATTCACTAACTAGGAAGAATGAGGTGTGAAGAAACGGGGAGAAAACCTTTAAATTGAGATGGTCATGGTTATTTAAAACAATTTTTGCATCAGAATGGTGGAGTCACTTAGGGCACAAGTGTTAATAAAAGTTATAAGGGATTAACCGCAATGCAACCGGCTTGGGTGACACTGAATATCAACTAAAGGGTCTAGAGATAGTTCATGTCTACACACAATGGGAAGCGAGGTTATCGTTGGTGAGGTTGTGGTACTATAAAATGATTAAACAAGACATAATGATTTTTCAAGTTCACAGGAGGCAGACAAATGTGTGGGACAATAAAGCTATTAATTATGCACTATCCGCAAAATAGGATGGGAATGAAAGGTTCGGAATAGATTGAAAGAGGATGAACACTCGTGACGGACTACACGTGTTTAGCATGATAACTCTTAAGCCGCAATAACAGGGAACTTCATTGATAACTATAACATGGGGAATGAGGCGAGTTACTCATCGAAGATAGAATCAGGTGGACTAAGACTCACACTTAAAAGTTGTTGTTGAAGGATTGAGGAGGATTTAAAGTTTCAGAGAATACCCTTCTCGGGCTAGTGACCCTTCCTAAGTCATATGCATATAAAGGTTGTTGATATACGTTTTGAGAGGTGTTTAACCGTAAGGAGGGATGCTAGGAATTTTCACAAAGGAAGTAATGCAGTTTCTTAAATTCTATAATGCACATATGGGGAGAAGAGGTTGGTTAAGAAAAGTTAGAGCACAATGTTACCTTACCTTCGATGCAATGGCGTGCAAGTTAGTGTTACTCAGGGTACGTGTGCAAGTTAGCCAGTGCTATTCATTTGAGATAGGAGGTCATATGAGAAAACTCATTCAGTAATGCCTTTTGTTAAGAATTGTGAAGAGTAAGTAGCAATTGTTCACATGAGATTGTAACCATATCAAGGAAATTATAGTGGAACTCAATTCGTGGAAGGTCTTATGTAAGAGGAATATAATAAAGATGTTCCGCTAAAGATGTAAAGTGTTAAGGTGATAGTCATGCCTCCAGGGTTGGTTTTTGGGGTGTGTGTTGATCTTGATGCAACACAGAAAGGTTATAGCGTATGCTTCGAGATAACTCAAAAATCACTAGAAAAATTATCCGACACATGATTTGGAGCTCGCGGCAGTTGTGTCTGCTTTGAAATATGGCGGTATTATCTTTATGGAGTTCATGTAGATGTGTTTTCAGACCACAAGGTCCTCCAGTATTTGTTCAAGCAGAAAGAGCTGAATCTGAGATAGCGGCGGTGGTTAGAATTTGCTTAAGGACTATGATATGAACATATTGTACCATCTAGGGAAGGCAAATGTGGTAGCCGACGCTCTTAGTCAAAAATCCATGGGTAGTTTGGCTCATTTGGGTGTGGATAAGAGACTCCTGGCTCGGGAAGTTTACTAATTGGCCAGTTTCGGGGTTCGTATTTTGGCGTCTGACGAGGGGAATGTTTTGGTGCATAATGGAGCAGAATCATCATTGGTTGCAGAAATCAAGGAAAAAAAATAGTTCATGGATCCAGCATTAGTTCGGGTAAAGGAAGCAGTTATGAATGACAAGACCTCAGCATTTGTACTCAGCAGCGAGGATGGTGTATTGCGGTGTCAAGGTAGACTATGTGTTCCGGACGTGAACGAACTTCGGGAATGGGAAATGGCAGAGGCTCATGTTTCCAGGTATTCGGTACACCCAGGTTCCATGAAAATGTATTATGACCTTAAGGAGATCTATTGGTGGAATGGTATGAAAAAGGGTGTGGCAAGCTTTGTAGCTAGATGCCCGAACTGCCAGCAAGTGAAGGCCGAGCATCAACGGCCCATTGGATTAACTCAGCTCATAGAAATACCAAGGTGGAAATGGGAGATGATCAATATGGATTTCATGGTGGGGTTACCTCGCACTCAGCGTAAATTCGACTCAATATGGGTGATAGTGGATCGACTCACCAAATCAGCTCACTTCCTGCCAGTCAAGTCCACTGATACTGCGGAGCAATATGCAAGGTTGTACATCAAGGATATAGTAAGGCTTCATGGCACTCCACTTTCTATTATCTCGGATCACGGGGCTCAGTTCACAGCTAACTTTTGGAAGAAGTTTCATCAAGGTTTGGGAACTCAGGTGAATCTCAGCACAGCTTTCCATCCGCAGACTGACGGTCAGGTCGAGCGGACCATTCAGACGCTTGAAGATATGTTGTGGGCTTGTGTCTTAGATTTTAAAGGTAATTGGGATGAACAATTGCCACTGATAGAATTTTCTTACAATAACAGCTATCATGCTAGCACTCAGATGGCCCCATTTGAGGCATTGTACAGAAGAATGTGTAGGTCGCCAATCGGGTGATTTGAGGTAGGTGAAGTGGAATTGCTAGGGCCAGATATGGTGTACGAAGCTATGGTAAAAGGTAAGGTTATTCAGGAGAGAATGAAAACAGCACAGAGTAGTCAGAAATCTTATGCAGACGTCCGCCGAAGGGATTTGGAGTTTCAAGTCGATGATTAGGTGTTCTTGAGAGTATCTCCTATGAAGGGAGTCATGCGATTTGGAAAGAAAGGGAAATTGAGTCCTAGGTATGTCGGGCCATATTGGATCGTTCGAGGGATTGGTCAAGTTGCTTATAGGCCAGAGTTGCCTCCTGAGATGTCATCGGTGCACCCGGTATTCCATGTGTCCATGTTGAAGAAAGTGATCGGAGATCCATCCACCATCATGCCAGTCGAAGCTATAGAGGTTAATGAAGATTTGTCATATGAAGAAGTTCCAGTTGCCATTCTTTGATAGGCAAATCCATAAGTTAAGAAATAAGGAAGTTGCCTCTGTTAAAGTATTGTGGCGAAGTCAACAAGTTGAGGAGGCCACATGGGAAGCAGAAAAAGAGATGAAAGAAAAGTACCCACATTTGTTTGATCAAGCCTAGAAGAAATTAGGTGACCCTTCTACTCCTAGTAACTGTCATCTTGTCCAAGTCGTTTCTCTCTTAGTATTAGTGAAGTCTCCTTCATTTTGTAATGAGTTAAATGTGTTATTGCCTTGTGTCACTTGAACCTTTCTTGATAAATGAAATCCTTATAAAGATTCATGTGTTAAATAAATAACTAATAGTAAGTGTAGGTTGGTAATGGTTTGTTGGTGTGTACATAGTGTATTAAGATGGTTAAATAAGGTAAGAACTCATTGAAGTGACTAGTTTATGTGCATTCGTTGAGGTGAGAAAGTGTATACCAGTTGGGGAAAGTGTTGTAATTGTGTATTGTTGTTTGGTAATGTGTTTTGGGGGCCCTCTGACTGGTGGATATGTCCATAATACAAAGGAAACTCTGGCGAATTTTTTCTAAAATATAAGAGTTAGTCAAAATTTTGGTAGTTTGCATATCATGTCTTTCAAAACCAACTCATTTTCAAAACCCTCATTCGAGGACGAATGATCTTAAGGGGGGGGAGGATGTAAGGCCCCGTAAAATTTTTGTGCATAAAACCTAGTAGCTATAGTGTCATGGTCCGAATAATGTGTTAGGAATGCGTAGAATTCTTCGCGGCGAGCTTGCTCGCTGCGGTTCGGACCCTTGGTAGTGATTAAAGTTTCAAAAATGTAAAGAATTGATTTTTCCAAAAAGTGTCAATTATGCGGTCAAGAATGCGACCGCAGAACTGCTATGCGGACCGCATTCTTACCGCAAAACTTAACAGAAGTCTCCCAAAATCATGTTGAAAATGCGGTCGATATGCGATCGCATAATGAATCTGCGGTGCACTTTGCGACCGCAGATCAAGAATGCGGACTGCATATTGGTCGCATTCTGTAACAGACCTTGAGTAATTTTTGAGGCCATTCCGCGGTCACTATGTGGACCGCATGTTGATTCTGCGGTCGCAAAGTGCACCGCAGATTCACCCCGGCCCAGATTTTTGTAACATTTTGACCCGACCTCTTCTTTAATATAACACCTTTCCCCTTCATTTTATCATATCATCTTACCAAAATTAGAGAGAGAAGAGAGGGGTTTTAGAGAAAGAAGTCTTTCATCTTCAAAGATTGTTCCAAACATCTAGTCCAAAGGATTCTAGGGCAAGGATTCAACTTCCCCAATCTTTTCAAGTAAAAAGAAGTGAGTAAAAGTAAGAGTTTTCAAGAACAAGGTTGGCACGAGTAGGATACCTTGGGTAAGCATAAAGTAGGAAGTTAAAGGAAGAAAACTCGATACCAGGTATGTATGGCTAATTTTGATTCTTGTGAAATCGCCTATATGTGTGAAATTTGTTTGGTTACTGTTAATTTGACAAATTGTGTGAAATTCTTGTTGTTGTTGTTGGATATTCAAAGTTGTTGTTGAAATATGAGTGATGTGGTATGGAATATGAACCGAAAGGTAAATGAGAGTTGAATTGGGCAAAGAATTGTGAATAATGGTTATGATGGCCTATATGGCACCTTGTGGAAAAGAAACGAAACACTTGAGAATTGGTTTATTGTGGAAAGAGATGAAACACTTGAATTGTGGAAAATTGTTGAACATACTTGTGTGAATATTCTTGATTATGGAAATATTGTAACTTGGTTGTGATATTGGCTTGATAAGTAATTGAGAACATGAAACAATGTGCAAGTTGCTTATTTGAACTTGTTGAAATTGTGTGTAGTGCCTTATCTGTTGTTTCAAATTGTTGTGATTTAAAACTGTACGGTGGGATCGGGTTGCGCGCCGCAACATGAAGAAATAAGGTGTGGGTTGGGGTGATAAGAGTGGCCGAGGTAATAAGGGTGGTCAGGGGTAATAAGGATGGAAAGCGATCGAAATCGCTATTGAAAATTGATACAAAAATCAATGATGTGAAATTGTGAAAGGAGACAGCAGGAGAGTTTGCAACCTGTGGGGCACTGATTGCCCCTTTGTTTGACTACCTGTGCTTTACGTGATTGATTCGTTATGGTTCAATTTGTTGATCTTATAAAGTGCCTTGTGTTGAGAGTTATCTGAAATGAGGAAAATGTGGAAAGCATGGTTGGCTGGCTTAATAAGTTCTTGATGTAATTTAATGGCTTGAGTTTACTTGGGACAAAGTTTGTCCGTACATGCCAGTACAATTCAAGTGTACTGACGTCCCTTTTGCCGGGGGCGCTACATTCGTGTTATGATTGTAGGTGGATCAGTAGCAGGCACTTCTACTTCAGCTCATCGGCAGTAGTATTCTTCATCTTCCACTGCCCGTTTTGGTGAGCCCTTTTCTTCCTCGGGGCCCAATGTGGCTCATGCCACTCTTGTTTTAGACTTCATTTTGGTTTTGTAAGGTATAGCCAGAGCCTTGTTACCGGCAAGTATTATATTTCCTTTTGTATCCTAGAGGCTCCGTAGACATGTAAACCGTGGGGTTGTGGCCTATGTATATGTATGTCGGGCGTTGTAAATGTAAATTGTGAACTTGTTAGTAAATCAATCACATGGTTATGTTTATGCATTGTGAAATCAGTCATTATTGGTAAGATATTTGGTTAATGAGTAATAATCGACACAGGGGTAACACGTGGGATATAAAGGCACCCAGGTCCGCTTGACTGGGGCTACTCGGTCAGGCGCCGGTCATGTCCCTCATTTTGGGGCGTGACACTGCTGTGTCCGCAGGACCTGACTCCCCTTCTGACTGTCTTTTCATTTCTTATTGTCATTTCTTTCCGCACGGAGTTTTGGTTGTAAACTTTATTACACTTATGTTCTTTAGAGGCTCTTGACTCTTGACCCTTCAGTCTATAGGAGTTGGCATGTGTTGGGACTTGGTTCCCCATTTCAATATATCTATCACTATTAATTTTTGTAATTTGATATGCTTAAATGGGATAAAGCGAGCTCCTAGCTCCGTTATTCTTATTTATTGGTCAGGCTGGCCTAGCAGTGTGCTGGGCGCCATCATGACTGGGTTTGGGATTGTGACACTGAACCAAAAACTTGAGCAAAAATTAGGGGAACAGTTAAATTGGGAATCGGGGCATAATTTTCTAAAACGACCGGCCGGGTCGTTACAATTCTGTAAGTTTCTTAGATTCTTCTTCTAATTTTAAATGGTAAAATCCTGATTTGCAATCAAAGTTACTAAAGTAGTTGAATCCTTGTATTTGCCTTATTTTTAGTATCTTATTTGGTATTGGGTAATTATATGTCTTAGTTTTTGCATTTAGATTTCTATAATCAACAACCATTCTACTTTTTCCTCTTTTTTGTTCACTATGCTTATTTACTATAAATGCTGGACTTGTATGTTTACTATCGCTTTCTTGTATATAACCTTGTTCTAGTAATTCGTCAATGTGTATTTTAAATTCATTTAAATCTTTGAAATTGTATTTTAAGGGGTTTTGTGTTATTATATTATTTTCATCAATTATTTCTATTTTTACCTTTGTTTTATATTTTTCCCAACCTTGTAAGGGATTTTCACTATACAATGGTTCTAGTTTTTCTTGAATCATTTTAACTGTATTTATTGAAAAAATGATTAATTCTATTTTATTAGTATCTTCTTTTTCATTTTCTAATTTTTGTGTTATTTTCTCACTTCCTTTTATCCAATCAGTTGCTTTTCTTTTCTTTTTTAGAACTCTTTTTGCTCCTAATTTTTGTTAACACGGTGTTGTAAAGCACCAATGTGTTTTAGTTATTACGTGTAGGTATAGTTTATCTAAGAATGACATTCCTAGTAAAATATCCCTTGTCGATAATGCCTTTTGTTATTAAATTTCTTTACATAATATCTTCGTCTAGGTTTTTTATACTTAAACTTTGACTTATACTTTTTGTATTTCTTGATTTTATTATGATTTTTATTATAGTATCTTTTATTGCATCCAAACTAGGGTGCTATTTTATCTTTACAACATGCTAAATTTTTTACTAACGTTTTTTCCATTTTTGCTTCTTCTTTATGTTTTTCACATAACTCTGTGAACCAGTTTTGTAGATACTTAATTCTTGCCCCTAAAGTATCTTGTAATGCTGCATTATTCCAATCTTTTAATATTTTTGAGCTAAATGGTTCTGCTAATTTTGAAAAATACAATTTTCTTATTTCTTTACTTTCCTCTGTACTATATACTCCTTTATAGTAAAATTCTTTAAATGCACATGTATATTCATCTATGTAACACATATTACATATTGCTAATTTTGACATTAGATTTCTATTTAATATTCTTTCTCTATATTGTTGTTCTTCTTCTGTTCCTATACTGCTAAATTCATTTCTTATAGTCATTTCATATTTATGCAAGATTTCTATAGCTGTTGTAGCTTTTTCACCATTAATTTTTTTATCATTTCTTAATGCTCCTAAGGTATCTTTAGTCATATTTTGTAACCATAACTTAATTGTTCCTATTAACTGTCACGACCCCAAATCCGGTCGTGATGGCGCCCAGCACATTGCTAGGCGAGCCTGACCAATTAACAACAATCACGGAGCCACAAGCTCACTTTATCCAATTTAAGCATAACAGAATAATTCAACAGTGATAGATATATTAAAAACAGGGAACCAAGTCCAACACATGCCAACTCCCATAGACCGAAGGGTCAAGATTCATGAGCCTCTAATGAACATAGTGTAATAATGGTTTACAAGATGCCAAGTGCGGAAGGAAATAGCAATACAGAATCAAAAGACAGTAAGAAGAAATATCGGGTCCTGCGGACTCTGCAGCTACCTCGAATATCCTACAGATATCGCCTCGTACAGCTACCGGACCAGGACTGCTGAGAGGTACCTGGATCTGCACACAAGGTGCAAGGAGTAAAATGAGTACTGCCAGACTTAGTGGTAATAAACAGGGGTAAGACAACGTAGATAAGAAATCCACAATAAAGCACTATGTAAAGCTGTAATCAATGTACCTGTACCAACAAGTACCAGCAAAACAGTATAACAGCTATCAGATGTAGCTAAATACAATGCAATGCATGATATGACAGCTACGGCACGTAGCCCGATCCAATTTGGGTACCCGTGCTCACTGTGGGGGTTCAGACTCCGGAGGGCTCCTACAGCCCAAGCATAATATTACTGCGGCGTGCAGTCCGATCCAACATATATTCCGCTGCGGCGCGCATCCCGATCCACTACCAGTCAGCTAATATGCAAATACAGCCTCGCAGGCTCAAAAGTAGTTTTGAAAACTCTTTTATCATTTTTCAGTTGGAAAATAGTAATATTAGGTTCTAGAGGTTGAAAATAGCATGATAACAGAAATAGCTACGGACTGGTAGTAAACTAGCATGTCAATATCACCAGACAATGATAACGATCCTCACGGGATCCAATAACTGGCTCACGGCCCACAAGTATACTCAACCGCCCAAGAAGGGGTTCCACGGCTCAAGAGTGGCCAATATCACAATATATAGTATGCAACCATCCGAGAAGGAGGTTCAACGGCTCAAGAATAGCCAATTATCATAAAACTGAATATCCAACAAGTTGGACTAAGCCATAGTCCCCAATGACAATCGACCACGCACCCATAAGAGAGTACGTGTCTCACCGATTTACAGCGTCACAAAGTGGTATACCGTGGTTTCGAACCCGCTGGTCATCACCCACATCTATTACTCACCTCAATACAGCGCGACAACTACTCCGCAATGCCCTTGCCACGAGAATCAAGATCCGCACACGTAGAATCTGATCAAATACAGTAGAAATACAACAAATTAGGCCAATGGGACAACACCCAATCAATACAATTCGATTTACACCAAAAATGGCAAAGTTGCCAAAACTCGACTTTCGGTAAGCTTCTCGCAAAATTACAAAAGTCACATATTCGGAATCCTCATCTCGATACGAGTCAAGGCATATAAAATTTACCAAAATCGGACTCCATTTGCCCACTCAAATCAGTATTTTTCCTCAATTTTAGGCCTAGTGCTCAAACCCACCTTAAATCTTCCATTTACAGAAAAATTAACCAAGGATTTCATGTTGAAATGATGTAATTAAGCCACAAAACTTACCTCCGAGGAAACCCCGATGATTTCTCAACAATCTCCCGTCAATACCTTCTCTTGGAACTCAAAAATGGTGTTTATGGAGTGCAAACCCGCGACTGGCCAGTTCTGGTTTTTAATTTAACTGCCAGGCAGTTTAACCCTACGCGTTCGCGATGTATCTCACGCGAACGCGATGCCTTGATCCTTTCCTTCATCGCGAATCCGACGCGATGTCACGCGTCTGCGAAGGCCAACACCCCAATCTCCGGATTTTTACTCTACGCGAACGCGTCCTAGTCCACGCTAACGCGATGCTTCGCCTTTTCCAGTTACGCGAACGCGTGCCTCCCCTCGCAAACGCGTTGACCAAGATGCCCAGCCTACGCGAACGCGGGCCTTGCCCTCGCAAACGCGAAGGCTTGAAATGTGCCCAGTGATCTGCAATTTTCTACAGATTTTCATTGTTTCAAAATGCCGGATGATGGTCCAGATTCACCCCGAGGCCCCCGGGACCCCAACGAAAACCACCAACATACTCCAAAACACGATACGAACTTGTTCCAAGCATAAAAACAACATCCTAAACATCAAAATCACCAATTACACACGAATTCAAGCCTAAGTTTCTTCAAAACTTCCGAAACTAACATTCGATCAAAAACCTGACCAAACGACGTCCGAATGACTTGAAATTTTGCGGACATATCCAAAATCACATAACGAAGCTACAGAAATTGTCAGAATTCCATTCTGACCCCCAGATCAAAATCTCACATACCATTCGGATTTCGTCAAAATTCAACCTTAGCGAATTCAAGCCTGTTTCTACACCGAACCTCCAAATTCAATTCCGATGCTCCCCTAAGTCACAAATCACCTCCTGGAACTAACCGAATCATCAGAATCCGATTCCGAGCCCTCTAACTAAATAGTCAACTCCAGGTTGACTTTCCATGTTCAAGTTCCTTTCAAAAAGGCTATATGCCTCATTTTCAATTCAATTCACTCCTAACTCACCCGATAGACTCTAACACTGATATAAAAGCATAAAACATATAATTACAACATAACGGGGTGGTAATTCCCATGACGACGGGCCGGGTCGTCACATTCTCCCCAACTTAAACAAACGCTCATCCTCGAGCGTAGAAGAGTGGTACTAGACACAACTCAATAGCTGAATGACCTTACCAAGCATATATTCGGGCGATCACACGTCACCCTATCTCTCATAAGCCTGAAAACACCATATAGCTAAAATCTCACAGAACATCTGAACCATAAACCACATTGCAATTTCCGAAATCATATACCAATTGCTAATCCCATGCCTATACTCAGGATACACTAGAATCCACTGCAATAACCCACACTCACCAGTCCGGGCGAGATCATATGATGTATCAAACAACCCAATCACTCGAGACAATACTCTCTAATCACCATAATTTCTCACGATAACCAAATACCAACTGAAAAACCTTTTTCATTAGATAGAGTCTTGTTCCAACACCTTCATATCATGCCCACGGCAACCGAACATGCGATATATTGAACCCATCTCTCAGGTCAACCATTCATGAATCCATTTCACTTTTAACTGATACCACAACAGATTTCGAACCCAAATCTCGGTATTACCTTTCTAACCCACTGAAATCACATATGCTCGCTCTCCATAATGACTCAAATGATCATTTCGATTATAACACACGCACTGGTGATATGTCACCTCAACACCGGCCTAAGCCACGACGAGCACAACACAGGCTCCAATAGAGACATCCGAACATACTCAAATCATGACAACTGTCTTCAACAAGAGAGCTGTAATTCAATTCCTTTGTGCCATCATAACATAGAACTGAGATCGCATCTCACATTATAGAAATAGAGTACATGGCTCCTTCTCGAAAGGTCATAACATCACGTGGCCTTGCCACGATTCATGACTCTATCCAAACACTATTACTCATGAAGCACCTCAATTTACCAAGCTCAAAACGATCAGCCACGCACATATTTAGGTCTGAACCCAAGCAATCAACCTCACCCACGGTGAAACAATTAACATATGCTATCAAATCCTGAAAGAACACAACCGATGTGCCATTCACCAAACAATACTCAATACAGACTCTTCCTCAGAAGCCAGGAGGAATTGTATACCAGGTAGCATATAACTAACTTTATATTCACATTACACTGTTGCGACGTGCAACCCGCTCCAATGACATACCTGTGGTGGCGTGCCACCCGATCCAGATACCATACCCGTGGCGGCACGCCACCCGATCCAAATAACCATACCTGTGGCGGCGTGCCACCTGATCCATATAGAACCCTTACCAAAGAAATGCGCGTCGAGTCAAGTTGCTCATTATGGTAAACATATATATAGCCTCACGTTCGGCCACCAGAAACGCATCCAACAAAGTTCCTCAATACCAGAACTAAATCAATGGTAGAAACCTCTGCACTGATATCTGCCACGAAGGCCCAACTGACAAAGCAATACCCACCAGCCGTCCGCTGGCCCTGAGGTACAACTACCCCGCTGGAGCATACTCTGATGCACTCTGCTACGCAATTTGTGCCACACCATTATAGTCCATATCACCTTAGTCTAGACAACATGACCCATGACAACCAGTCAGCAATCAAGTATCATAATCCGAATTCGTCATATCAAGTTGAGAGAGAAAGCCACTAGAGCTTCCGATTCTTTTAATAATCACCAAACGGTGTAGATACACATGATATATAACCACTGCATAGGTGAACTAACGAGAACTTCAAGTCTCCAACACATCTATAACACATGAATCACAATGCCTATCCCGTACTCCACTGTACAGATACATAACATACATCAAGCATCCATTCATACCACGAAAGCCATTCAGAAACTTCACTATGCCATCAACGACTCAATTATTCTAGTCGATCCAACAAGAGAATACCACCATACCACTGGATATTATTAGTTTACATTACATTGTCCTTTTGGACTATATAGCCTGTCAAATTACCAGAATAGCAGTACCATTTTCCTTAATCACTAGAAAAATCGATTCTTTAAATCACTTGCAGCTGCCCGCGCTGCTAAATAATTTTAATGACTCCCCATATATTATGAACTGATCACAAAACCTTGAATATGCCATTATCAACTTTCCATCACACATCGCATATGCCACACCACACTAAGATAGCATGGAAATTCATATTCCTTTCCTACGCTGCAAACATCGGCGCACTCAACTAGTCAAGAACTTTCATGATCCCATATAGAGAAAACTCATTACACATTCCAAGCCTTACTTACCAACAGGAAATACACTCATTTTTAAACCACGTTAAAAGACATCATAAACTCTTTCTCCCAATTACATTGCATAAGTTAAACTGCCAAGACTGAGTCCTTATACCCATATCGAGTTACACAATTGTCAGCACTCAAAAGCTTTGTTGCACAATATCTGAAAGACTCTTTACTTCAATCACATACCAATAATTAATCGTATTCCTTATCATACCGCTTCGGTTTATTAAAAAAGTTGTTCCATGTACCCAGTTTCCTTTCTGATTCATCTTTAATTTAATATTAGCCCTTACTGTAACACCATAATACATCAACTCATGTTACCACACAAGACTCGTACGTAAGACCACACCGTCTAAGTCCCATAGGTCACTTAATACTCTCTCAATGTTTCCCAAAAGTACCACATTCTACAATACTTTATTTTGAAGAACTTCCTGTGATTTTGAATTCGTTATCATTACCTTCAAATATGGATTACATAGAATCCCATCATTCACATAATATAACACAAGTCTTGACCTCTTCTAACGAAACCACCATCTCTAGCCACATACAAAATCTTAAGACACCTGACTGTTACAAGCAAAATCTTGAACACCGTAAAACAATCCTCGGGCGTCATTCACCCTTATTCAGCTGTAATTCAACTGTCTTATTGAACAGAACCACTCGTGCCTTATTAGAACTCTGACACTGCAGATCATGATTACATACGGATACAATTAGCTATCTTTATTTTCTATACACCGAACATTCTTTACCAACATAAGTTCACAACATCCTAGTATTTCTGCACATCTACGAAGCACCATAACCTTTATCAAGTTTCCCCATCATACCTTGAGACAGAACCAACATAGCACACAACAATGCAATCAGTTAATCAACAATAGCCTCCCCAACTTGGCTCGGAGCCATACATCAAAGCACTTTTAGCCACACATATCATTCGTACTCAAATGATGCCACAATGTTCTAGTTAGATTAAACTCAAGTCATTTGCAAGCTTCGGCTAAGATTCGAATCATCAGAAATATTAACTCTTTTACAATTCTTGTATTCATTCACACACAACAGTTAAGCCCACTATTTAGGTGACAAAAATCTTTTCTAAGTCCCAAATTTTCCAAAACTTTCGGCAGAGTTTCCTTTGTAAATTTGCCTATCCACCTGCCAGAGAATCACCAAACCATTCTAACAATACATCCACAACTCAAAAAGATATCACAATGTATTTCAACAACATTAAATCTCAATACTATACGAATCATATTATCATAATTGTTATATGAACATGCGTTGTACCTGCTCGAGTCATAACACATATCAATTACCTTTCAATTACACATGAAAATCAACCCGCCTACTTCGCCTCAATTTAGCATTTCCGCACAATACCTTCCACCAGGATACACATAGAATAATCACTTTAGCCTTCCTGAATTTGAACTCGTTCCACTACGCATAAGACACTTTACCTTCCAATTACGAGATATGATAAATATTCACCACGCCCATAGCTCGGGGATACACAACAGTTTTGATAAGAGTCAAACAATTAACAGCTCATCCATTAGTAAGCCTCCCTAATACTCTACAGATCGGCACAAGGCCCCAAACATGGCTACTAGCCCAAATACATAGATATAAGCCAGTCTCAGTCATTATACACGGTAATCTATCAATCGGGAAGGATCAAGTCCAAATCCCCAGTCACAATACCACCACACTCGTCACATGACGCGTGTTCCATCTCAGCACAGCACTATATAGTGCAAATACGGGGTTTCAAAACCTCAATACATTATCTCTTGCCACCACTCACAAAATCAGCACCTCGATGCTCAAGTCATAAACAAATTCCAGCCTCAAGTCATCCTGACTGGCCCAACATGAACTCACAGAGATTATATCACGCCCCTCGTTCGAGGAAATCACAAGCCATAAGGCAATTACATTATTGAGCGCTCGATACGTACACAGACGTGTCGAAGGAATTTCAAAAATTATATCTCAAGCAGAATCAAGTGCGCACGACAAGAATTCCAAGAAATGTGAAATGTTTCCTAAAGGTTCGCAGCCTCCCGAGGATACGTACAGGCGTCCCCGTACCGATCCACAAGACTCTACTAACCGGCTCAAGACTCATGAGGCCTAGTAAACCTAGGCTCTGATACCAACTTGTCACGACCCCAAATCCGGTCGTGATGGCGCCCAGCACATTGCTAGGCCAGCCTGACCAATTAACAACAATCACGGAGCCACAAGCTCACTTTATCCAATTTAAGCATAACAAAATAATTCAACAGTGATAGATATATTAAAAAAAGGGAACCAAGTCCCAACACGTGCCAACTCCCATAGACCGAAAGGTCAAAAGTCATGAACCTCTAATGAACATAGTGTAATAATGGTTTACAAGATGCCAAGTGCGGAAGGAAATAGCAATACAGAATCAAAAGACAGTAAGAAAGAATATCAGGTCCTGCAGACTCTGCAGCTACCTCGAATATCCTACAGATGTCGCCTCGAACAGCTACCGAGCCACTGCTGAGAGGTACCTGGATCTGCACACAAGGTGCAGGGAGTAAAATGAGTACTGCCAGACTCAGTGGTAATAAACAGGGGTAAGACAGCGCAGATAAGAAATCCGCAATAAAGCACTATGTAAAGCTGTAATCAAATACCCTGTCACAGAATCAATATCAACTGTACCTGTACTATCAAGTACCAGCAAAATAGTATAACAACTATCGGATGTAGCTAAATGCAATGCAATGCATGATATGACCGCTACGGCGCGTAGCCCGATCCAATTTGGGTACCCGTGCTCACTGTGGGGGTTTAGACTCCGGAGGGGCTCCTACAGCCCAAGCACAATATTACTCCGGCGTGCAGTCCGATCCAACATATATACCGCTGCAGCGTGCAGCCCGATCCACTACCAGTCAGCTCATATGCAAATACAGCCTTGCAGGCTCAAAAGTAGTTTTGAAAACTCTTTTATAATTTTTTCAGTTGGAAAACAGTAATATCAGGTTCCAGAGGTTGCAAATAGCATGACAACAGAAATAGATACGGACTGGTAGTAAACTAGCATGCCAATATCACCAGACAATGATAACGATCCTCACAGGATCCAATAACTGGCTCACGGCCCAAAAGTATACTCAACCGCCCATGAAGGGGGTTCCATGCTCAAGAGTGGCCAATATCACAATATATAGTATGCAACCATCCGAGAAGGAGGTTCAACGGCTCAAGAATAGCCAATTATCATAACACAGTGCCAACAAGTCGGACTAAGCCATAGTCCCCAATCACAATCGACCCCGCACTCACAAGAGAGTACGTGTCTCGCCGCTATACATCGTCACAAAGTGGTATACCGGGGTTTCGAACCCGCTGGTCATCACCCACATCTATTACTCACCTCAATACGGCGCGACGACTACTCCGCAATGCCCTTGCCACGAGAATCAAGCTCCGCACGCGTAGAATCCGATCAAATACAGTAGAAATACAACAAATTAGGCCAATGGGACGACACCCAATCAATACAACTCGATTTACACCAAAAATGGCAAAGTTGCCAAAACCTGACTTTCGGTACGCCTCTCAAAAAATTACAAAAGTCACATATTCGGAATCCTCATCTCGATACGAGTCTAGGCATATAAAATTTATAAAAATCGGACTCCATTTGCCCACTCAAATCAGTGATTTTCTTCAATTTTAGCCCTAGGGCTCAAAGCCACCTTTAATCTTCCATTTACAGAAAAATTAACCAAGGATTTCATGTTGAAATGATGTGATTAAGCCACAAAACTTACCTCCGACGAAACCCCGATGATTTCCCAGCAATCTCCCGTCAATACCTTCTATTGGAACTCAAAAATGGTGTTTATGGAGTGCAAACCCGCGACTGGCCAGTTCTGGTTTTTAATTTTACTGCCAGGCAATTTAACCCTACGCGTTCGCGATGTACCTCACGCGAACGCGATGCCTTGATCCTTTCCTTCATCACGAACGCGACGCGATGTCACGCGTCCGCGAAGGCCAACTCCCCAATCTCCGGATTTTTACTCTACGCGAACGCGTACCAGTCCACGCGAACGCGATGCTTCGCCTTTTCCAGTTACGCGAACGCGTGCCTCCCCTTGCGAACGCGATGACCAAGATGCCTAGCCTACGCGAACGCGCGCCTTGCCCTCGGGAACGCGAAGGCTTAAAATGTGCCCAGTGATCTGCAATTTTCTGCAGATTTTCATTGTTTCAAAATGCCGAATGATGGTCCAGATTCACCCCGAGGCCCCCGGGACCCCAACGAAAACCACCAACATACTCCAAAACATGATACGAACTTGTTCCAAGCATAAAAATAACATCCTAAACATCAAAATCACCAATTACACACGGATTCAAGCCTAAGTTTCTTCAAAACTTCCGAAACTAACATTCGATCAAAAACCCGACCAAACGACGTCCGAATGACATGAAATTTTGCGGACATATCCAAAATCACATAACGAAGCTACAAAAATTGTTGGAATTCCATTCTGACCCAAGGATCAAAATCTCACCTACCGTTCAGATTTCGCCAAAATTCAACCTTAGCCAATTCAAGCCAATTTCTACACCGGACCTCCAAATTCAATTCCGATTGCTCCCCTAAGTCACAAATCACCTCCCGGAACTAACCAAATCATCAGAATCCGATTCCGAGCCCTCTAACAAAATAGTCTACTCCAGGTTGACTTTCCATGTTCAAGATCCCTTCAAAAAGGCTATATGCCTCATTTTCAATTCAATTCACTCCTAACTCACCCGATAGACTCTAACACTGATATAAAAGCATAAAACATATAATTACAACATAACGGGATGGTAATTCCCGTGATGACGGGCCGGGTTGTCACATTAACGTTCTTTCTATGTATTCTGGTGCATCTGGTATTCCTATCTTATTGTCTATAATCTGTTTTGTCATGTATCCTACCCATAACTGGATTGTCTTATTTATATCTTTTACAGAGTCTAGGTCTAAGAAATTATGTTGTATTGTTGTTGGTATTTGTGTTGGAATCCACTTTGTATATCTTGGTTCTCTATCATTTCTATATGTATTTGTATAATTATAATTTGTATAACTTTTTTGTTCTAGTTGTGTATCTTTCGTTCTTGATGTACTAGGTTTTTCATCTATTATCGCATTTATTTCTATACGAATTTCTACCTTCCACGTTCTCTTCGACTTGTGCTATATTTTCTAATATTTCCGTATATGTTTCGCTTGTTTCTGAATAATTTTCTAAATCACTATTATTATTTGGTTCAGTTATTTCTTCTGTTCTAATTATTTCTAATTTGGTATCGTTTTCTAACTTTTCTTTTTCTCCTTCCTGTAATTGTTCTTTGAATCTATTTATCTCAATTTGTAGTTTATTTTCTCGTTCTTTTTCTTTTTGTCTGGTTGCATATAGTTCCTTTAACATGTTTAATTCTTTTTCTAATTCTATTATTCTAGCATTTTTCGTTTCTTCTATCTGTTTTATTTCCCCTTTTGATTGTTGTTTAATTTTTTCTAACTCATATTTTCGATCTATTTCTTCATTTTCTCTTGTTATTCTTACCAAAGCAGTTAAGCTATCTTCTAGTTTTAGTGATTCTTTTTCTAATATTAGATATAAGTTGTCTCATATTTTCTTATATTTTCTTCCTATATTAGAAAATACAATTTTTATTTTTAGCCCTTCTGGGTTTTCATATGTTTTTTCGTCTACTGCAAATTCCTCTTTATTCATTTTTTATATTGTGTTGGAATCTATATTCTAAATGGTTTATTTGTATTTCTAAATTTAAGATTACTTTTTTTTGTGCTAATATTGATTTCTGGCATAATTATGTTATATTCTAATATATCTTTTCTTGTTTGTAGTTCTTTTTCTTTGATCCTTATAACTTTTAGAAGTTGTCTTTTTCTTTCGTATCTATCCATATTTTTGCTTCTTATGTGCTAGCCTTTCTTGTAGTTTAATAATATATTTGTATTCTATGTTTGAGATTATATCTATTAATTGGTTGAGTCTATTATTATTTTCCTTAGATTTACTCAGTTTTTTGTATTCCGGATATAATGATTTTAATTCATTTTTTAACTTTTTATATTCCATTCTGTTTCTGTATGGTATTCTTATTGTTTCAATCTTTTTTTATTTTCATCTCTTCTACTACTTTTATCGCCATTGTCTCTGATATAGAAATTAGTAACTAATCAACCTAAACGACCACTAACAGAGCTAATCAGAGTCATACCCCGACCAACACCCCTCAAATGGTATCAGAGCCAATGGCGATAAAAGTAGTAGAAGAGATGAAAATTAAAAAAAAAGTTTGAAACAATGAGAAGACCATATAAAAACAGAATGGAATATAGAAAAGTGAAAAAATGTATTAAAATCATCACATCCGGAATACAAAAAGCTGATTAAATCTAAGGAAAATAATAATAGACTCAACCAATTAATAGATATAATCTCAAACATAGAATACAAATATATTATTAAACTACAAGAAAGGCTAGCACATAAGAATCAAAAATATGGATAGACTTCTAAAAGTTATAAGGATCAAAGAAAAAGAACTACAAACAAGAAAAGATAGATTAGAATATAACAAAATTATGCCAGAAATTAATATTAGCAGAAAGAAAAGTAATCTTAAATTTAGAAATACAAATAAACCATTTAGAATATAGATTCCAACACAATATAAAAATGAATAAAGATGAATTTGCAGTAGACGAAAAAACATATGAAAACCCAGAAGGGCTATAAATAAAAATTGTATTTTCTAATATAGGAAGAAAATATAAGAAAATAGGAGACAACTTATATCTAATGTTAGGAAAAGAATCACTAAAACTAGAAGATAGCTTTACTGCTTTGGTAAGAATAGCAAGAGAAAATGAAGTAATAGATCGAAAATATGAGATAGAAAAAATTAAACAACAATCAAAAAGGGAAATAAAACAGATAGAAGAAACGAAAAATGCTAGAATAATAGAATTAAAAAAAGAATTAAACATGTTAAAAGAATGTCACGACCCAAACCCCGGTCGTGATGGCGCCCAACACAATGCTAGGCAAGCCCGACCATATTATCTCTTAACCCAGCCAATTATAAATTCTAATTAATCAAGTTAAACTTAAATAGCGAGTGATCATATTTAAATGGCAAACGTAGTAGTAAAAGCATAAAAAATGCGGTCCCAACCATATTGTGGTGTCACGAGTCTGAGCCTCTACAGAATAAGCATCCTAGTACAAACAAGTCTAAGCAAGATGAAACAACAAACGATAAAGAAGGAGAAAACAGGGTCCTGCGGACGCTGGCAGCTACCTCGTAGTCTCTGCAAAAGTAGATGATGATCAGCATCTACAATAACTCTACTGCTCTCGGGCACCTGTGGATCTGCACAGAAAGTGTAGGGGATTGGGGTAAGTATATTTCAACTCAGTGAGTAATAATAATAAACAATAACTGAAAGCAAGAACTCATGTACTATCACTAAACAGTTCTAAGGAAAACCCCCACAGGTAAGTCATCACTACAGTAGGTAATCCGATCACCAGTCCACATCTATCTCATTAAGGTCCCACACTGACTAAATACCCTCTCGTACCACAATGGTGTACAGCCATCTCCATAAGGAATAAGTATCTAATTAGTATAATGTTGCGGTGTGCAGCCCGATCCAATATATATATATATATATATATATATATATATATATATTATTTATTTATTTATTTATTTATTTTTTGCAAAGCCCGATCCGATATATATATTACTGCGTGCAGCCCGATCCAATATATATACTGCTGCGGCGTGCAGAACGATCCAATATGTATACTACTACGCCGTGCAGCTCGATCCAATATGTATACTGCTGCGGTGTGCAGCCCGATCCAATATATATATTGCTGCGGCGTGCAGCCCGATCTAATATATATATACTGCTGCGGCGTGCAGCTCGATCCAATATATATATACTGTTGCGGCGTGCAGCCCGATCCAATATGTATACTGCTGCGGCGTGCAGCCCGATCCAATATATTTACTGCTGTGGTGTGCAGCCCGATCCAATATATATATACTGCTGCGGGGTGCAGCCCGATCCAATATGTATACCACTGCGGCGTGCAGCTCGAACCAATATATATATATATATATATATATATATATATATATATATATATATAATACCTCCTAACGGGTCCTCGACCCTGTCTCCATTAGTATATGATTGGCCTTTCAGGCTCACTCAGTTAAATCAGGGGGCCTCCACCCTAAGTAATCTATCTTTCACAGTACACATCTAGTACTGGCTCTTAACAGGCTATTCAGCTAGTTTCACGGCCGAGTATAAGTTCCAACATGATATAAGGGTCGCCAAGCTCTACAGGTCCCCTAGTGATCTATAGATCGGCACAAGGCCCCAAACATGGCTTTTAGCCCATTTAAACAGTTATAATCTCATCAACAGTCATGAAACACAGTCTACTATAAGCCGGGAAGGACCAAGTCCAAGTCCCCAATCAAAATGTCACCACGCCCATCACAAGAGGCGTATCTCATCTCAACATAGCACTGTGAAATGCTAGTACGGGGTTTCAAACCCTCAGTACATTATATACTACTATCACTCATTTCGAACCGGTAGAAGCCTCAGTCCACCTTCCGCTTGCCTCGCAAATCGATCTCCTCAGATGCCAAATCTGCTCAAAATTATAGAGAATACATCAATATATGCAATGACACACAACCCATTCGAAGTGACTAACAATCGCACCAAAACCAACTAAGTTGTCAAAATCCGACTTTTGGTGCGCTTCTCGAAAAATTATAAAAGTTACATATTCAGAACCCTCATCTCCATACGAGTCTATGCATATAAAGTTTTCCAAAATCGGACCCCAATTGACCACTCAAATAGACATTTTTCTAAAACCCTGGCTTAGGCTAAATTTCCCTACAATTTGATCCAATTTCAGTGTAATAGAGGAGGGTTTCAAGATAAAAATGCGTAAATGAACCATAAAACTCACCTCCAATGATAACCTGATGATCTCCTAGCAATATCTCATCCAAATCGCCCAATTCTCCTCTCTAAACCAAGCCCAAATGTTTTGCAACTTATGAAATTTCTACCCCTTCTGTTATTTTTAACACAGGCACGATTTCCGATTCTGCGGGCCAAAATCCGCCTCTGCGAGGCCGCCCCTGCGACCAAATGGTCGCTTCTGCAAAAATACTCCTAGCCGCCCAGCTCCGCTTCTGCGGCCCAGGTCTTGCTCCTGCGAGACCGCTCATGCGAAACCCCCTTCCGCTCCTGCGAGCCTTACCGCTTCTGCGCATCAGAGTCCGCTCCTGCGGACTCGCTTAGGCGACAAGTCTTCCGTTTATGCGGAACCTGCTGGCCAAGCCCCTTTTCGCATCTGCGATGAAAATTCTGCTTCTACGGTCCCGCTCCTACGGTCCCCAATCCGCATGAGTGAAAATGTTGCTGCAATTCATGACAGCAGCTCCCAAACTCTAAATCCTCCCGTTTAACCTCCCGAAACCACCCCGGGTCCCCCGGGACCCCAACGAAAGCCACAAAAATTCTCCATAACACCATACGAACTTGATCCAATGATAAAAACACCTACTTTAACATGGAATAACATCGAATTCAATCTATTCAAGCCTAAGTTTTCATTCAAACTTCCGAAACTGACATTCAACCAAAAACCCGACCAAACGACCTCCGAATGACCTGAAATTTTGCAGGCACATCCAAAATCACCTAACGGAGCTAGTGCAACTATCAGAATTCCATTCAAACACCCGGATCAAAATCTCACCTATCGATCGGATATCGCCAAAATTCAACTTTAGCCAATTCAAGCCTAAAACTACACCGGACCTCCAAATTCACTTCCGATCGCTCTCCTAGATCATAAATGACCTCCCGGAGCTGACCAAATCATTATAATTCGATTCTGAGCTCTCTAACTCACAAGTCAACTTCCAGCTGACTTTTCTCAACTATTCCTTCTTCTAAGAGACTATTTGTCTCAATTTCAACCAAACTCAGCCCGGATTCACTCAAACTTACCCAACATGCATATTACAACATCAACAAGCATATAACGGGGATAACGGGGTGATAACTCATGTGATGACGGGCCGGGTCATCACATTCTCCCCAACTTAAGAAAACGCTCGTCCTCGAGCGGGTCAAGAAACATACCTGGAGACTCAAATAGGTGAGGGTATCTGCTCCGCATCTCCTGCACGACCTCCCAAGTAGCCTCCTCCACGGGCCGACCTCTCCACTGCACCTTGACTGAAGCAATCTCTTTGGACCTCAACTTTCGAAACTGTCTACCCAGGATAGCAACTGGCTCCACATCATAAGATAGGTCACCATCAAGCTGAATGGTACTGAAGTCTAATACATGAGACGGATCCCTGATATACTTCCGGAGCATAAACATATGGCTGGGTGGCAAGGCCAACTCATATGCCACCTCTCCAACCCTCCTGAGTATCTCAAAAGGACCAATGTACCCGGGACTCAGCTTCACCTTCTTCCCGAACCTCATGACACCCTTCATGGGTGAAACCTTCAGCAATACTTTGTCACCAACCATGAAAGACAACTCTCGAATCTTACGGTCTGCATAACTCTTCTAGCGAGACTATGCTGTGCGAAGCCTCTACTTGATCAACTTTGCTCTATCCAGAGCATCCTGGACTAACTCAGTCCCTATCAATCTATCCTCACCAGGCTCAAAGCATCCGACGGGAGATCTACACCGTCTGCCATACAATGCCTCGTACGGGGCCACCTGATACTCGACTGATAACTGTTGTTGTAGGCAAACTCAGCAAGTGACAAGAACTCATCCCACGAACCACCAAAGTCAATCACACATGCTCGCAACATATCCTCCAGAAACAAAATAGTGTGCTCAGACTACCCGTCTGTTTGGGGGTGAAATGTAGTGCTCAACTCAACCCATGTACCCATCTCTCGCTGAAATGCTCTCCAAAATTGAGAAGTGAACTGAGTGCCTCTATCAGATATAATAGACAGTGGGATCCCATGCAACCTGACAATCTCCAAAATAAAGATCGCTGCCAACCGCTCCGATGAGTAAGTAGTACTAACTGGGATGAAATGTGCGGACTTAGTTAGCCAGTCAACAATCACCCACACATAATCAAACTTCCTCGCTGTCCGAGGGAGTCCAGTAACAAAATCCATGGTGATCCTATCCCATTTCCACTCGGGAATGACCATACACTGATGAACACCGCCCGGTCTCTGATGCTCATACTTGACCTGCTGTCAATTGAGGCACTTAGCTACATGCCTAAAAATATCCATCTTCATTCTCCTCCACCAGTAGTGTTGTATCAAGTCTTGGTACATCTTCACGTCACCTGGGTGAATAGAGTACCACGAACTGTGTGCCTCCTCAAGTATCAACTCCCGCAAACCATCTACATTGGGCACGCATATACTGCCCTGCATCCTCAGAACACCATCACTGTCGATAGTCACATCTCCAGCATCATTATGTAGTACCCTGTCCTTAAGGACAAGCAAATGTGGGTCATCATATTTTCACTCCCTGATGCGATCATATAAGGACGATCGAGAAACAACACAAGCCAATACTCGACTCGGCTCCGAAATATCCAACCTCACTAGCCGATTGGCTAGGGCCTGAACATCATAAGCAAGTCGCCTCTCCCCAACTAGGATGAAAGATAGGCTGCCCATACTAACCATCTTCCGACTCAAAGCATCAGCCACAAGATTGGCCTTCCCCGCATGATACAATATAGTGATGTCAAAATCATTAAGCAACTCTAGTGTGATGACCCGGCCTGTCATCATGTGAGTTATCACCCCGTTATCTCCATTATATGCTTGTTGATGTTGTAATATGCATGTTGGGTAAGTTTGAGTCAATCCAGGTTAAGTTTGGTTGAAATTGAGACGAATAGTCTTTTAGAAGAAGTAATAGTTGAGAAAAGTCAGCTGGATGTTGACTTATGAGTTAGAGAGCTCGGAATTGAATTCTAATGATTCGGTCAGCTCTGGGTGGTCATTTGTGAGCTAGGAGAGCGATCGGAATTAAATTTGGAGGTCCGGTGTAGAAATAGGCTTGAATTGGCTAAAATTGAGCTTTGGTGATATCCGATCGATAGGTGAGATTTTGATCCGGGAGTCGGAATGGAATTCTAATAGTTGCAGTAGCTCCGTTAGTTGATTTTGGATGTGCTTGCATAATTTCAGGTCATTCGGAGGTCGTTTGGTCGGGTTTCTGGTTGAATGTCGGTTGCGGAAGTTGGATGGAAACTTAGGCTTGAATTGCTTGAATCTGAGGTTATTCCGTGTTAAAGCATGTGATTTTATCATTGGAGCAAGTTTGTATGGCATTATGGAGTATATTTGTGGCTTTCGTTGAGGTCCTGGGGGACCCGGGGTCATTTCGGGAGGTTAAACGGGAGAAAAGCATGAAATTGCAGGTCTGGATTTTTGGCTTCTGCTATTTTCGCTTCTGCGGGTGGGGGACCGCAGAAACGGACTGATTCACATCCAAGCAATGGTCGTAGTCAATATAACTCGGTCTAATAAGTCCAAGATCGATCCCACAAAGAATTAACCTACCAATTGCAACTATCACAACCCTAAAAGTACTTCCGAATCAAGTTCCCAAACATTGAATATATCTTTGTGTGATTTTCGACTATCTACTTTGCAATAATTAAGAATGCTTGAAAGAAAGAATTTAATGTTGAGTAAAATAATATGGAGAAATACTAAGGTATTGATTTCCCCTATTGATGGAATCCCTTATCGTTATGCTCATACAAATTGTTAATATATTCTATCAATCATGAACGCTATGTGTATCGTAATCCTCTCCCGAGCAATTACAACAATTTACTAGTGCACTCTCCCGAGCTACCCTGGCTAGCTTTAATTTGAATAGTTCGCTTAAGATTGTACCCAAGACTTCGTTATTCCTAACCCCGTCTTTACGCCTAAAGTTATAGATTCCTCCAATAACCTAGGTGTGGTGTTGTTCAACAATAAACCTAAATATGCACTCTTTTCCAAGTTATGCACACTAAATAGGCACAACTAATTGGGGATCCTACCAATTAACTACAACAAGAACGAAGTTGAACAAATAGAAATCTAAGTCACAATTTGTAATCACATAAACGATAAGTTCATCACTCAAAAGGTTCCATCAAAACCTTAGAAAAGAATTTAGCTACTCATGCTTGAAGAAACACGAATAATAATTGAAATCATAAAGAAATAATTGATATAAAATAAAAGGAGTTTGAGAGGATTCTCTCTTACTAAATATCTTGCAAAAGTATTGAATTAAAGCCAACCTGCCTCTATGGGGCAAACTAGGAGTTTATATAGAGGTTTTAGGGCTTAAAAAACTAAGCTTGAGTCCAATTGGGATTGCTGTTGCGGAGCCTTCCGTGGTTGGTTTGCGGCCGCAAGCCAACCGTGAACAGTCAAACTTCATAATGCCTATTTTTTTCGCGGTTCATCCGCGACCGCGGATGAAGAGTGCTGCATATTTTTGACTGCTTCTTCCAGCTCTTTTCACCTTAGCTATTTTCTTGGGCTTTTCATCCACATATGACTTCAAAATACTCTTCTTAGCATCCATTGCATCACATGAACCTATAACACACAAACAAACAGTAATCAAATCATTTTTTCCTCATAAACAACCTAAATACCATAACAAATTGTGATTATTTAGGGTATAATTATAGTCAAATTCACCTATTATCAATACCCCACACTTAAACCTTTGCTTGTCCTCGAGCAATCTTTAATCACACTTTAGGCCAATTAACAAAAATTTGTCTCCCCCAAAATATGTCACAAAAGCTATTATACATGAACAACCTAAGATATGCATAATCTTTACTTAACAGCAACTCTCATGCCGGCACATTATTACTTACTCTACTTATTACCAAAAACTTGCAAATTTACCTTCTTCCACTTGAATTACATGCCCTCACAAAATTAATTGAGAGAAGTTCCCACACATCAACAATTCAAAAACATGGAACTTATAAATATCGAAAAATTTCACTCACTCTCAACAAAGAACATTCATATGCATACAGGACACACCATAGGCTTGCCCCTAGTGTAATACTCCACTAATCGAGTTATTCAATCATAGATCAAGAGGTCTTTAAGGGTTGTAATGTAGGCTATGGGACGTGTAGGATACTTTTGGTTATAGTGACTAGCCTCCCTAAGCACTTTTCTTTTCTTTTTCACAACTTTCCCTTTTTTGTTTACTTCCTTATGTCTCCCATAAACATACCTTCACCTTCCTTCAATTTTAACCCCCACTTTTCTTTTATTGATGTAACTGGCTTTTCTAAGCTTTTATTCAATATAGCTCTTTTTTTTTCTCAGAGTATCTTTTCATTGCTTTGCAATACATTTACATTATTTTGGCCAGCTCACTATTTTCTATCATTCATTCTTGATTTTCCCTTTTCAATTTCCCTTCACCCCACACTTAATCTTTTGCATATTCGTTACAATACAAGTGCTTCTAGGAGGTAAAGTAGAACAATATAATAACTTGAAGAACATTCAAGGTTTATCAAAGAATAGGCTTTAAGCTCAAAGGAGTTAACTAAGATATAATGTACGGCTGAATTCATGTCTATTGGTATATGGGGTTACACAAAGAATAGCCTCTATCCTTTCAACAACCAAACAACTTCTATTTTGCTTTGCAAACACACAGGGCAAGTTTTAGGCATCATGTACAACATATAATGTAAGTAAAAACCTCACACACACATGGCATGCAACTCATTTGGAATCCAGTTTATCTACAAAATCCTATCGATGTTCAAGCAAGCATTATTGTGCAATTTAAGGCATATTGAGATTCTACAGTCAAGCTTAGAAGATACATCCTCAAGTTCAATTTACGCTTTTGCTAATGTGCATATTCGGGGTTACATGTTGCCCTTTGTCCTCTAATCCTAAAAAAAAGGAAAATCTACCTAACCCGGTTCAATAAAAACCCCTGGAAAAGAACCGTGGTCAAAAGAAAAACCAAGGGGGAGATGATACACTACCTAGAAAAAGAAAATAAAAGAACAAAAAATTCCTACGTGGACTACTACCCTCAAGAGTACTTGTCCTAAATAGTCAGTCATAAGGAAGAGTCCCCTACTCATATTTTTGTATTTTTTCAAATTCTCTATTTTGATTTTTTTTTGTGTTTTTATTCCGACATAGACCCTTAAGAAACCCATCACCAAGTGTCCATCATCGGGCCAAGCAAACTAATATAATTTACAGCTACATCTACTATATACAATATACAATACAAGATAAGTCTCCCACCCCACACTTAAAATCATGCCATGTCCTCATGGCATAATAATACATGTATAGCACGGAAGGGTGAGAAAACTTACCTAGGATCTACCCCGTGTCTAGCCACTTTATCACTTTCTTTTTCACCCTATCCTTCATATTCGGGTTCAGCCTTCTTTTGCGTTTCTTGGAAGGTTTGTGCCCCTCTTCTCGTAGAATCTTGTGCATGCAGTATGCAAGGCTGATCCTCTTTATGTTTGCCATGGTCCAACCAATGGTAGTCTTGCATTCTTTTAGTACCTGTATAAGCTTTTGACCCTGCACATCTAACAAACTGAGATGATATGGTAGTGGTTTAAGCTCAAGCTTTGGTGGCTCTTCTATGGATGGTTTTGCAGGAGGGGTCTCTCTTTTCTCTAAGTGTAGAGGCTCGAATTCAAGCTCTCTCTCCCAAAACCCCTTGCCTTCCAGAGATAGTACCCATTACGCTAAACTTTCACCATTTACCTCTTCCAAGTTCATCAGGCATGCTTGAAGTGGATCTTCAATGGTCAACTCTGCATCATCTGTCTCCACTATCACATCAACAGCATCAATGAGAGAGCAATTTGCGAACTCACTAGGGCGCCTCATGGATTTTTGCACATTGAAGATGATCTCCACATCATTCAACCTCATCTCGAGTTCCCTAGTTTCACAATCAATTATGGCTCTCCCGGTGGCTAGGAATGGTCTTCCTAGGATTATGGGAATTTCTTCGTCGACCTTGCAATCAAGAATAACAAAATCGGCGGGAAACACGAACTTCCCAACCTGGATTAGCACATCATCTATAATACCAAATGGATGCTTAACCGTCCTGTCAGCAAGCTGTAAAAGCATAGAGGTGGGTCTGGCTCTCCCAATGCCTAACCTCTTATAGATAACTAAGGGCATGAGATTAATGCTTGCCCCCAAATCACATAAGGCTTTAGTAAAGGCATAATTCCCTATAGTGCATGGGATGGTGAAACTACCTGGATCAGATAGCTTCTCAGCAATGGGTTTAAAGACCACCGCACTACAAGTCTGGGTGAGTGTAACTGTGGCCAAGTCTTGGAAATCAAATTTCCGCGACATCAAATCCTTCAGCATCTTAGCATAACCAGGCATTTCTTTTAAAGCTTAAATTAATGGAATGTTTACCTGGATTTGCATGAGCATTTCGAAGAACTTTTTGTATTGCTCTTCTTTCTAGTGTTTGGCCAACCTTTGGGGGAATGGTGGTGGAGGCCTCTTCTTCCCGGTGACTTTGGATTTTTATTTTTCGATCACTTTCTCATCAATATGCTGCTCTACCTGTTCAGCTACTTTCTCTGTTCCCTGTTTTGCTTCTTTTTTTCAGCAATTGGCTGGACTGTGACTTCTGTCAACCCTGTGGATTCGTCCAGTTCAATGGGCAATGGAGTGGATGTCTCAGCCTGTGTGTCAATTTTCTCACTTTCATTCTCAGCATCAAGATCTCTACCGCTTCTCAGAGTCACTGCCATCCTCTGCTTTGGGATTTGGTCCTTTGGGTTTGTTTGTGTATCTGCATGCAATGTCCCTTGAGGACGATTGTTGAGAGACATAGCCTGTACTTCAATATTCTTGATGGCGGCCTCATGTGCATCTATCCTCTCATTTGTTTTGGCATTTGACCCAATTACCTGCTGCATCATAGCTTTCAAGTCTGCGAACCCATCGTCATGTCTACCCCCATGAGGTGGTGGAGGTGGATGATATCCCTGCTGCTGATTGCCGAAATTCTGAGGTCTACGATATGGGACCATGTTGTGTGGTGGCCTCATACCTGCTGCATTAAATTGTGTCTGGGGAGGTCTATATTGCATTGGAGCCTGTTGGCCCCAGTTTTGATTACCTTGTCGCTGCCCTCCATAGTTGGCCGTATAGTTTATATCCTCATACTGATGATGATGTTCTTGGTCTCCAGCCCATGGATTACCTGTGGGTTGGCTAATGCAAGATGTGCATAAACCACCATTGGTAGTGTCTACAATGTGGACCTGCTGCTTGACCCCTGATTCTTCCACCTTCTTTGTTAGGATGCTCATTTGCGTCAATAGAGTTGCCATGTTCTCGTCCAGAGTGTTGGATGGATCCAGAGGTACAGAGGGGACCACTGGTGTGATAGGCGCATTCCTGGATGTCCACCCAGAATTTTGAGCCATCTTGTCTCCAAGTTTTGCTCAGAAAAGCCCCACCCGCTGAAGCGTCTACAATGTTCTTCATGCTGTCTGAAAGCCCCATGTAGAATCTTTGGCCCAACATCTGCTCAGTAATCCCATGATGAGGACACATAACAAGCATACCCTTGAATCTGCCCCAAGTTTCATGTAATGTTTCCATTGGTTTCTGCTTGAAGCTCACGATCTCATCAATTTGTTGAGCTGTCTTGTTAGGTGGATGAAACTTGTTGTGGAATTGTTTGACTAACTCATCCCAAGTTGCAATGGAGTTTATAGGGAGTGAGTTTATCCATATCTGTGCTGCTCCTGTAACTAAGAACGGAAAGAGTAATAATCTGATATCTTCCGGAGTTACATTCGGTTGCCTTTGTGTTTTGCATATTGATAGAAAGTTCTTGAGGTGCTGCTGTGGATCTTCAACCTGAGACCCAGAGAATAATCCCTTGTTTTGCAACAAGTGAAGCATGTTGTTATTAATCTGGAAAGACTCAGCTTGAATTGCTGGCACAACGATGGCAGTTGCCAAATTATCCGTTGTGGGTTGTGCCCAGTCGAACAATGCACCTTCATGTGCCTCCTGTGCCTCTTGCATATTTAGCTCGGCTTGCTGGTTTTGATCTTTTATGTCACCCATGTCGAAGTCTAGTTTGATTGGTTGTTGAGATTGTTGAATTTGTTAGATGGCTTTGTTACGTGCCCGGAAGGTTTGCTCGGGGTCTGAGAGTCCTTCAATTAGTTCTCCAGTCCTTGCAGATTTTCTAGGCATGCACCTAAATACCCAAATCAACAAACGTCAAAATATTCAATGTAGAGTGTAGAAAGAACCTGAATACACAAGAATCTTGAAGTTCTGTCAATGGCAATTGATAATTTCGTTAATTCCCCGTCAACGGCGCCAAAATTGATTCACGTCCAAGCAATAGTCGTAGTGAATATAACTCGGTCTAATAAGTCCAAGATCGATCCCAAAGAGAATTAACCTACCAATTGCAACTATCACAACCCCAAAAGTACTTCCGAATCAAGTTCCCAAACTTTGAATATATCTTTGTGTGATTTTGGACTATCTACTTTGCAATTATTAAGAATGCTTGAAAGAAAGAATTTAATGTTGAGTAAATTAATATGGAGAAAGACTAAGGTATTGATTTCCCCTATTGATGGAATGCCTTATCGTTATGCTCATAAAAATTGTTAATATATTCTATCAATCATGAACGCTATGTGTATCGTAATCCTTTCCCGAGCAATTACAACAATTTACTAGTGCACTCTCCCGAGCTACCCTAGATAGCTTTATTTTGAATAGTTCACTTAAGATTGCACCAAAGACTTCGTTATTCCTAACCCCGTCTTTACGCGTAAAGTTATAGATTCCTCTAATAACCTAGGTGTGGTGTTGTTCAACAATAAACCTAAATATGCACTCTTTTCCAAGTTATGCACACTAAATAGGCACAGCTAATTAGGGATCCTACCAATTAACTACAACAAGAACGAAGTTGAACAAATAGAAATCCAACTCACAATTTGTAATTACATAAACGATACGTTCATCACTCAATAGGGTCCATCAAAACCTTAGAAAAGAATTTAGCTACTCATGCTTGAAGAAACAAGAATAATAATTGAAATCATAAAGAAACAATCGATATAAAATAAAAGAAGAAGTTTGAGAGGATTCTCTCTTACTAAATATTTGCAAAAGTATTGAATTAAAGACAACCTGCCTCTATGGGGTAAACTAGGAGTTTATATAGAGGATTTAGGGCTTAAAAACTAAGTTTGAGTCCAATTGGGATTGCTGCTGCGGAGCCTTCCGCGGTTCGTTCGCGGCCGTGAACCAACCGCGAACGGTCAAACTTCATAATGCCTCTTTTTTTGCGGTTCATCCGCGACCGCGAATGAACCACGGATGAACAGTGCTGCGTATTTTGGACTGCTTCTTCCAACTCTTTTCACCTTAGCTCTTTTCTTGGCCTTTTCATCCACATATGACTTCAAAATACTCTTCTTAGCATCCATTGCATCACATGAACCTATAACACACAAACAAACACTAATCAAACCATTTTGTCCTCATAAACAACATAAATACCATAACAAAGTGTGATTATATAGGGTATAATTATAGTCAAATTCACCTATTATCACGAACGCGTAGGGGCGGAAATTATCTCGCAAAAGCAAGTTTGGCTAGCTTGGGTTGTTCCGCAGAAGCGGCCCAGGATGCGCACGGGCGGGCTCGCAGAAGCGAGCCCAGGACCGCATGAGCGGAGGATGGCCAGGCCGAGGAACTTTGCAGAAGTGGAGCCCAGTCCGCTTATGCGGTCTCGCAGGAGCGAGACTTGGATCGCAGAAGCGGAACTGGGCAGCTGGGTATGGAACCGCAGAAGCGGATAAATGTCCGCAGAAGCGGACTCGCAGGAGCGAGTGAGGAATCGCATGAGCGGAAATCGCGCTTGTGTTAAAAATAATAGAAGGGTTAATTTAAGAAGTTGTGAAAAACATTTGGGCTCGGTTTAGAAAGGAGAATTGGGAAATTTGGACGAGATATTGCCGGGAGATCATCGGGTTATCACCGGAGGTGAGTTTTATGGTTCCTTTACGCGTTTTTATCTTGAAATCCTCCTTTATTTCACGGGAATTGGATCAAACTGTGAGGAAATTTAGCCTAAGCCAGGGTTTTGTTAAATTGCTGATTTGAGTGGGCAATCGGAGTCCGATTTTGGAAACTTTTATATGCATAGACTCGTATTGAGACGAGGGTTCCGAATATGTAACATTTGTAAATTTTCGAGAAGCGCACCAAAAGTCAGATTTTGACAACTTTGTGGATTTTGATGCAATTTAGGTTATTTCATATGGGTTACGTGAATTGGGCATATATTGATGTATTATCATTGATTTTGAGGAGATTTGGCATCCAAGGGGATCGATTCGCGATGCAAGCGCAAGGCGGACTGAGGCTTCTACCAGTTCGAGGTGAGTGGTAGTAGTAAATAATGTACTGTGGGTTTGAAACCCCGTACTTGCATTTTACTGTGCTATGTTAAGATGAGACACGCGTCTTGTGACGGGCGTGGTGACATTGTGATTGGGGGTTCGGACTTGGTCTTTCCCGGCTAATAGAATACTGTGTTTTATGACTGTTAATGAGATTATAATTGTGCAATTGGGATAATAGCCATGTTTGGGGCCTTGTGCCGATCTGTAGAGTATTAGGGAACCTATAGATATGTTGGGAACATACACTCAGCCGTAATTACAACTGTATAGCATATTACGAGCTAGTACTAGATATGTACTTTGAAAGATACTACGTAGGGTGGAATTCCCTATTCTAGCTGAGTGAGCTTGAGGGGCCGAGTCTATATTGACTAAGTTAGGGTCGAGGAACCACTGAGATATATTATATTGGGCCTGAGGGGCCAAGCATATACTGACTGGGATAGGGTCGAGGACCCATTGTGAGGTATAATATGTATACCTATATTGGATCGGGCTGCACGCCGCATCAGTATATACATTGGATCGGGATGCACGCCGCAGCGGTATTTATATTGGATCGGACTGCACGCCGCAGTAATATACATGTAATATACATGTGGGACGGATTGCACGCCGCAGTATTATTGCGCTTGGGCTGTAGGAGCCCCTTCGGAGTCTGAGTCTGCACACATTCTCAGTGAGCACTGGTGTATATTATGGGATCGGGCTGCACGCCCCAGCAGTATAGTTATATATGTATATATATATTGGATCGGACTGCACGCCGCAGTAATACATGTGTGGATCGTGCTGCACGCCGCAGTATCATAGTGCTTGGGCCTAAGGAGCCCCTCCGAAGTCTGTATACACCCCCAGTGAGCGTCGTCGACGTTAAATGGAGCGGGTTGCATGATGCAGCGGTATATGTATTGGATCGGGCTGCACGCCGCAACATTATACTTATTCATATCCTATTACCTACTTAAATACTTATACATTATAGACATATGTATGTGTCTTCATATATTGAGATGGCTGTACGCCGTAAAGGTACGAGTGAGGGTTTGATCAGTGTGGGATCTTGTAGAGATAGATGTGGACTGGAGATCGGAGTACTTACCATAGTGATGACTTACCTGTGAGGGTTGCCTTAGAACTGTGTAGTGATAGCACAGGAGTTCTTACTTTCAGTTATTGTTTATTATTGTTACTCACTAAGTTGAAATATACTCACCCCACTCCCCTGCACTTTCTGTGCAGATCCACAGGTGCCCGAGAGCGGTTGAGGCATTGTAGCTGTCATACCCACTTCGCGGAGATTACGAGGTAGCTGCCAGCATCCGCAGAGCCTGTTTTCCCCTTCTTTATAATCTTGTTGATTTCTTTTTGCCTAGACTTATTTGTATTAGGATGTTATTCTATAGAGGCTCAGTCTCGTGACACCACGATTCATTTGGGATCGTATTTTGTATGTTGCTACTATTACGTTTATCATATTGACATGAACACTTGTTGTTTAAGTCTAACTGGATTAATTGGAATTAATAATTGGCTGGTCAAAGAGATAATATGCTCAGGCTTGCCTAGCCTTGTGTTGGGCGCCATCACGATCGGGGTTTTGGACTTGACAAGTTGGTATCAAAGCCTAGGTTAACAGGTCTCGCGAGTCATGAGCCGGTTTAGTAGAGTCTCGTGGATCGGCACGGGGACGCCTGTACTTATCCTCGGGAGGCTGCAAACCTTTTAGGAAAAGATTCAATTCTTGGAATTCTTGTCATGCGATTACTTCTGAATTTAACTGAACCTTAACATTCTATTCTCTCACAGATGGCGAGAATTCGAGCTTTCGGACGGGGAGTATGACCACCACTACCACCTGCTAGAGGCCGTGGACGTGGCCGTGGTCGTGGCAGAGGTCGGGCAGCTGATGCAGTACCAGCTGACCCATAACCCCTAGTTGCAGAGGTGCCAGCAGCACCAGCTCAGACACCCGCTGTGCCCATTGTTATTTCGGGTCTACAGGAGACCCTAGCTCAGATACTAGCAGTTTGCACTGGTCTGGCACAGGCAGTTTTAGTTACTACTACGGCAGCTGCATCAGGGACCGGGGGTGGTCATCAGACCCCCACCGCACGCACTCCAGAGCCAGCAGTGCAGGGCTTACAGACACTAGAGGCTTCTCTAGTTCAGCCTGTGGTTCCGGTTCAGCTAGCAGACCAGGTTCAGGGGGACAGGGTCCCAGCTATGATAGACGATGAGAAGCATCGTCTCGAGAGGTTCACCAGGTTATCTCCTCCAGTGTTCACTGGTGCTCCGGGCGAGGATGCCCAAGGTTTTCTGGACAAGTGCCGTCGGATGCTTTGTACGGCAGGGATCTTAGAGTCCAGTAGGGTATCTTTCACTACCTTTCAGTTTCAGGGGCCAGCCTTCGCTTGGTGGGAGGCTTATGAGCGCCTCAGGCCAGTCGGAGCAGCACCACTATCATGGCCAGAGTTCTCCACTATGTTCTTGGAGAAATGGGTGCCTCGATCTTAGAGAGAGGAGATGCGTAGGCAGTTTAAGGGTTTCCGTCAGGGGGACATGTCAGTTTCAGAGTATGAGATCAGGTTTACAGATTTGTCCAGATACGCACCATGGTTGGTTCATTCGGATATAGAGAGGATTGGACGTTTCGTGGATGGCCTCATTTATCCCATTCGTAGTCTGATGACTCGGGAGAGGGTTTTGAGTCATACATTTGAGAATGCTGTGGATATTGCTTGCGACATAGAGATAGATCGTTGCAGAGAGCGGAATGAGAGGGAGGTTCAGCTAGTTCCAGTGGCACTCAGACCAGAGGCCAGAGTCAGTAGAGCCGAGGTCGCTCTTTTAGATCTTCGCAGTCGGGTCGCTCAGATCATCGCAGATGTTCTTCTAGACAGGGTTATCAGGGTTCGCACCAGAACCAGCCATCTCTCAGTGCCATGCCAGCTCAGAGTTCTTCACAGGCCCCATCGGCTCAGGGTTCATCTCGGCCTAGTTCATCAGCTGGCCATTCCAGCGCCAGAGGTCCTTATCAGTCTCAGCCCCCATCACCGGGGAGTTGGTACGAGTGCGGAGAGTTTCGCCACCACCGTAGGGAGTGTCCCCATCTTGTTTCCAGATCTTATTAGCAGAGGGGGAAGCCCTCGTCATCTAGTCCTTCTACTTCAGCACCCGCCCTGCCGGCTAGGGGTGAGGGTCAGTCAGCTAGGGGTCGCCCTCGAGGGGGAGACTGATAAGGCGGACAGGCTAGATCCTATGCTCTCTAGGGCCGATCTGAGGACGTTGCTTCTGATGCAGTTATCACAGGTATTATTTCAGTCTACCACAGGGATGCCTCAGTATTGTTCGATCCTGGTTCTACTTATTCTTATGTGTCTATATATTTTTCTCCGCATTTGGGCACGACACGAGGGTGTCTTGAGCATCCAGTGCATGTATCTACCCCGGTAGGGGATACTATTGATGTGAACTATGTCTACCGGTCCTGTTTGGTCACTATTGGGGGTCTGGAGACCCGAGTGGACCTGTTGCTTCTCAGCATGATTGATTTTGATGTTATATTGGGCATGGACTGGCTATCTCCATGTCATGCTATTCCGGACTGTCATGCTAAGACAGTCACTTTGGCTATGCCGGGCATTCAGAGGATCGAGTGGCGAGGCACGACTGAGTATGTACCCTAGCAGGGTAATATCTTTCCTCAAGGCCCAACAAATGGTTGGGAAGGGATGTCTCTCTTATTTAGCATTTGTGCGGGAGGTCGAGGCTTAGACTCCCAGTATTGATTCTGTTCCCATTGTGCGAGACTTTCCTGATGTGTTTCCCTCAGTCCTACTGGGCATGCCGCCGGACAGGGATATTGATTTTGGGATTGATTCGGAGCCAAGCACTCAGCCTATTTCTATTCCTCCGTGTCGGATGGCACCAGCTGAGCTAAAGGAATTGAAGGAGCAGCTCCAAGGACTCCTAGATAAGGGGTTCATTCGGCCGAGTGTGTCACCGTGGGGTGCACCGGTCCTGTTTGTTAAGAAAAAGGATGGATCCATGAGGATGTGTATTAACTACAGGCAGCTGAACAAAGTTACAGTGAAGAATAAGTATCCTCTGCCTCGTACCGATGATTTATTTGATCAGCTCCAGGGAGCTAGGGTGTTCTCGAAGATTGATCTTCGTTCAGGCTACCATCAGCTGAAGATTAGAGAGTCTGACATTATGAAGACTGCATTCAGGACCAGATATGGTCAATATGAGTTCATTGTGATGTCTTTTGGGCTGACCAACGCCCCAACAGCATTTATGCATCTGATGAACAGTGTGTTCAAGCCCTATCTTGATTCATTTGTGATCGTATTCATTGATGACATACTAGTCTACTCTCGTAGCCAGGAGGAGCATGCTCGGCACTTGAGTATTGTGTTACAGAGATTGAGGGAGGAGAAGCTGTATGTCAAGTTCTCCAAATGTGAGTTCTGGCTTGAGTCCGTGTCATTCTTAGGGCGTGTGGTGTCCCGTGATGGTATTCAGGTAGATCCGAGGAAGGTCGAGGCATTGCAGAGTTGGCCCAGACCGACCTCAGTTACTGAGATCCATAGCTTTCTGGGATTGGCAGGGTATTATCGCCGATTCGTTCAGGGATTCTCTTCTATTTCTTCACCCTTGACTAGATTGACTCAGAAGGGTGTTCCTTTCATATGGGCCGAGGAGTGCGAGGAGAGATCTTAGAAGCTCAAGACAGCACTGACTGTGTATTGTGATGCCTCAGGAGTTGGCATTGGTTGTGTGTTGATGCAGGAGGGTAGGGTCATTGCTTATGCTTCTCGCCAGTTGAAGCCCCATGAGAAGAACTACCCTGTTCATGATTTGGAGCTAGCAACCATAGTTCACGCTTTGAAGATTTGGAGGCATTACCTGTATGGTGTCTCATGTGAGGTGTACACGGATCACCACAGTCTTCAGCATTTATTCAGACAGAAGGACCTTAATTTGAGACAGCGGAGGTGGTTGGAGTTGCTTAAGGATTATGACATCACTATTTTGTACAATCCGGGGAAGGCCAATGTTGTGGACGTTGCTTTGAGTCGGAAGGCAGTTAGTATGGGCAGCCAAGCTTTCATCCCTGTTGGGGAGAGGCCATTTGCTTATGATGTTCAGGACCTAGCCAATCGGCTAGTGAGGTTGGATATTTCGGAGCCGAGTCGAGTGTTGGCTTGTGTTGTTTCTCGATCTTCCTTATATGACCGCATCAGGGAGTGACAGTATGATGACCCACATTTGCTTGTCCTTAAGGACAGAGTGCTGCATAATGATGCTAAAGATGTGACTATCGACAGTGAAGGTGTTCTGAGGATGCAGGGCCGTATATAAGTGCCCAACGTAGATGGTTTGCGGGAGTTGATACTTGAGGAGGCACATAGTTCGCGGTACTCTATTCACCCAGGTGCAGCAAAGATGTACCAAGACTTGAGACAGTACTACTGGTGGAGGAGAATGAAGATGGATATTGTTAGGCATGTAGCCAAGTTCCTCAATTGCTAGCAGGTCAAGTAAGAGCATCATAGACTGGGCATTGTTCTTCAGGGTATGGTTATTCCCGAGTGGAAATGGGAGAGGATCACCATGGACTTCATTACTGGACTCCCTCGGACAGCGAGGAAGTTTGATTCTGTATGGGTGATTGTTGATCGGCTGACTAAGTCTGCACATGTCATCCCAATTAGTACTACCTACAAATCAGAGCGGTTGGCAGCGATCTTTATTTGAGAGATTGTTTGGTTGCATGGGGTCCCAGTGTCTATCATATCCGACAGGGGTACTCGGTTCACTTCTCGGTTTTGGAGAGCATTTCAGCGAGAGATGGGTACACGGGTTGAGTTGAGTACAGCATTTCACCCCCAGACAGACGGACAGTCTGAGCGCACTATTCAGATCCTGGAGGATATATTGCGAGCATGTGTGATTGACTTTGGCGGTTCGTGGGATGAGTTCTTGCCACTTGCTGAGTTTGCCTACAACAATAGTTATCAGTCGAGTATTCAGATGGCCCCGTACGAGGCATTGTATAGCAGACGGTGCAGATCCCCCGTGGGATGGTTTGAGCCTGGTGAGGATAGATTGATAGGAACTGAGTTAGTTCAGGATGCTCTGGATAGAGCAAAGTTGATCCAGGAGAGGCTTCGTACAGCACAGTCTCGCCAGAAGATTTATGCGGACCGTAGAGTTGTCTTTCATGGTTGGTGACAGAGTATTGTTGAAGGTTTCGCCTCATGAAGGGTGTCATGAGGTTCGAGAAGAAAGGGAAGTTGAGTCCCAGGTACATTGGTCCTTTTGAGATACTCAGGAGGATTGGAAAGGTGGCATATGAGTTGTCCTTGCCACCCATCTTATCCATCGTCCATCCAGTATTCCATGTCTCTATGCTCCGGAAGTACATCGGAGATTAGTCTCATGTATTAGACTTCAGTACCTTTCAGCTTGATGGTGATCTATCTTATGATGTGTAGCCAGTGGCTATCCTGGGTAGACAGGTTCGAAAGTTGAGGTCCAAAGAGATTGCTTCAGTCAAGGTGCAGTGGAGAGGTCGGCCCGTGGAGGAGGCTACTTGGGAGGTCGAGCAGGAGATGCGGAGCAGATACCCTCACCTATTTGAGTCTCCAGGTATGTTTCTTGACCTGCTCGAGGACGAGCGGTTTCTTAAGTTAGGGAGAATGTGATGACCCAGCCCGTCATCATGCGAGTTATCACCCCATTATCCCTGTTATATGCTTGTTGATGTTGTAATATGCATTTTGGGTAAGTTTGAGTCAATCCGGGTTGAGTTTGGTTGAAATTGAGACCAATAGTCTTTTAGAAGAAGTAATAGTTGAGAAAAGTCAGCTGGATGTTGACTTGTGAGTTAGAGAGCTCAGAATCGAATTCTGATGATTTGGTCAGCTACGGGAGGTCATTTGTGAGCTAGGAGAGCGAACGAAATTGAATTTGGAGGTCCGGTGTAGAAATAGGCTTGAATTGGCTAAAGTTGAGTTTTGGCGATATCCGATCGATAGGTGAGATTTTGATCCGGGTATTGGAATGGAATTCCGACTGTTGCAGTAGCTCCGTTAGGTGATTTTGGATGTTCCTGCATAATTCCAAGTCTTTCGGAGGTCGTTTGGTTGGGTTTTTGGTTGAATGCCGGTTGCGGAAGTTGGATGGAAACTTAGGCTTGAATTGCTTGAATCCGAGGTTATTCTGTGTTAAAGCATGTGATTTTATCATTGGAGCAAGTTCGTATGACGTTATGGAGTATATTTGTGGCTTTCGTTAGGGTCCTGGGGGACCCGGGGTCATTTCGGGAGGTTAAACGGGAGAAAAGCATGAAATTGCAGGTCTGGATTTTTGGCTTCTGCTATTTTCGCTTCTGCGGGTAAGGGACCGCAGAAGCGGATGCGTAGGGGCGGAAATTATCTCACAGAAGCGAGTTTGGGCCGGCTTGGGTAGTTCCACAGAAGCAGCCCAGGATGCGCAGCGGCGGGCTCGCAGAAGCGAGCCTAGGACCGCAGGAGCGGAGGATGGCCTGGCCAAGGAACTTCGCAGAAGCGGAGCCCAGTCCCCTTATGCGGTCTCGCAAGAGCGAGACTTGGATCGCAGAAGCGGAACTGGGCAGCTGGGAATGGAACCGCAGAATCGGACTCGCAGGAGCGAGTGAGGAATCGCAGGAGCGGAAATCGCAAATGTGTTAAAAATAACAGAAGGGTTAATTTCAGAAGTTGTGAAAAACAGTTGGGCTCGGTTTAGAAAGGAGAATTGGGCGATTTGGATGAGATATTGCTGGGAGATCATCGGGTTATTATCGGAGGTGAGTTTTATGGTTCCTTTACGCGTTTTTATCTTGAAATCCTCCTTTATTTCACGGGAAATGGATCAAATTGTGAGGAAATTAAGCCTAAGCCAGGGTTTTGGTAAATTGTCGATTTGAGTGGACAATCGGAGTCCGATTTTGGAAAATTTTATATGCATAGACTCGTATTAAGACGAGGGTTCCGAATATGTAACTTTTGTAAATTTTTGAGAATCGCACCAAAAGTCGGATTTTGACAACTTTGTGGGTTTTGATGCAATTTGGGTTATTTCATATGGGTTACGTGAATTGGGCATATATTGATGTATTATAATTGATTTTGAGCAGATTTGGCATCCGATGGGATCGATTCGCGAGGCATGCGCAAGGCGGACTGAGGCTTCTACCGATTCGAGGTGAGTGGTAGTAGTAAATAATGTACTGAGGGTTTGAAACCCCGTACTAGCACTTCACAGTGCTATATTGAGATGAGACACGCGTTCTATGACGGGCATGGTGACATTGTGATTGGGGGTTCGGACTTGGTCCTTCCCGGCTAATAGAATACTATGTTTTATGACAGTTAATGAGATTATAAATGTGCAATTGGGCTAATAGCCATGTTTGGGGCCTTGTGCCGATCTGTAGAGTATTAGGGAACCTATAGATATGTTGGGAACATACACTCAGCCGTAATTACAAACAATATCGTGGTGTCACGAGTCTGAGCCTCTACAGAATAAGCATCCTAGTACAAACAAGTCTAAGCAAGATGAAACAACAAACGATAAAGAAGGAGAAAACAGGGTCCTGCGGATGCTGGCAGCTACCTCGTAGACTCTGCAAAAGTAGATGATGATCAGCAGCTACAATAGCTCAACTACTCTCGGGCACCTGTGGATCTGCACAAAAAGTGCAGGGGAGTGGGGTGAGTATATTTCAACTCAGTGAATAATAATAATAAACAATAACTAAAAGCAAGAACTCCGGTACTATCACTAAACAGTTCTAAGGCAAACCGCCACATGTAAGTCATTACTACCGTAGGTAGTCCGATCACCAATCCACATCTATCTCATTAAGGTCCCACACTGACTAAATCCCCTCTCGTACCACAATGGTGTACAACCATCTCCATATACATGTGTCCATAAGGCATAAGTATCTAATAAGTATAATGCTGCAGCGTGCAACCGATACAACATATATATATATATATATATATATATATATATATATATATATATATATATATATATATATATATATATATACTGCGGCGTGCAGCCCGAACTATATATATACTGATGTGGTGTGCAGCCCGATCCAATATATATTCTTCTACGGTGTGTAACCCAATCCAATATGTATACTGCTGCGGCGTGCAGCCCGATCCAATATGTATACTGATGCGGCATGCAGCCGATCCAATATATATATATACTGCTGCGGCGTGTAGCCCGATCCAATGTATATATATTGCTGCGGTGTGCAGCCCGATCCAATATATATACTGCTGCGTCGTGCAGCCCGATCCAATATATATACAGCTGCGGTGTGCAGCCCGATCCAATATATATATATATATATATATATAATACCTCCTAACGGGTCCTCGACCCTGTCTCAATTAGTATAGGATTGGCCTTTCAGGCTCACTCAGCTAAATCAGGGGGCTTCCACCCTAAGTAATCTATCTCTCACAGTACACATCTAGTACTGGCTCTTAACAGGCTTTTCAGCTAGTTTCACCGCTGAGTATAAGTTCCAACACGATATAAGGGTCACCTAGCTCTACAGGTCCCCCAGTGATCTACATATTAGCACAAGGCCCCAAACATGGCTTTTAGCCCCATTTAGTCAGTTATAATCTCATCAACAGTCATAAAACACAGTCTACTATAAGTTGGGAAGGACCAAATCCAAGTCCCCAATCACAATGTCACCACACCCATCACAAGACGCGTATCTCATCTCAACATAGCACTATGAAGTGCTAGTACGGGGTTTCAAACCCTCAGTACATCATTTACTACTATCACTCACCTCGAACCGGTAGAAGCCTCAGTCCGCCTTGTGCTTTCCTCACAAATTGATCTCCTCGGATGCCAAATCTGCTCAAAATCATAGAGAATACGTCAATATATGCAATGACACACAATCCATTCAAAGTAACTACCAATCGCACCAAAACCCACTAAGTTGTCAAAATACGACTTTTGGTGTGCTTCTCGAAAAATTATAAAAGTTACATATTCGGAACCCTCGTCTCCATACAAGTCTATGCATATAAAGTTTTCCAAAATCGGACCCCAATTGCCCACTCAAATTGACATTTTTCTAAAACCCTGGCTTAGGCAAAATTTCCCCACAATTTGATCCAATTTCAATGAAATAGAGGAGGGTTTCAAGATAAAAACGCGTAAATAAACCATAAAACTCACCTCCGATGATAACTCAATGATCTGCCAGCAATATCTCGTCCAAATCGCCCAATTCTCCTCTCTAAATCGAGCCCAAATGTTTTGGTACTTATGAAATTTCTACCCCTTATGTTATTTTTAACACATGCACGATTTCCACTTCTGCGGACAAAAATCCGCCTCTGCGACCAAATGGTCGCTTCTGCGAGACCACACCAAGCCGCCCAATACCGCTTCTACGGCCCAGGTCTCGCTCCTGCGAACACGCCTCAACACCTGCGATCATCCCCAGACACCAGCCTTCCTCTTCTGCGACCTCAGACTCGCAGAAGCGAGTCCGCTCCTGTGATGCATTAACCGTTTCTGCGGAACCTCCTGGCCAAGCCCCATTTCGCATCTGCGATGAAAATTCTGCTTCTGCGGTCCCGCTCCTGCGGTCCCCAATCAGCAAGAGCGAAAATGCTATTGCAATTCATGACAGCAGCTCCCAAACTCCAAATCCTCTCGTTTAACCTCCCGAAACCACCCTGGGTCCCCCGGGACCCCAACGAAAGCCACAAACATTCTCCATAACACCATACGAACTTGCTCCAATGATAAAAACACCTTTTTTAACACGGAATAACATTGAATTCTATGATGACCCGGCTTGTCATTATGTGATTTATCACCTTGTTATCCCCGTTAAATGCTTGTTAATGTTTCAATATGCATGTTTGGCGAGTTTGAGTCAATTTGGATTGAGTTTAGTTGGAAATGAGACAAAAAGTCTCTTAGAAGATGGAATAGTTGGGAAAAGTCAACAGGATGTTGACTTGTGAGTTAGAGAGCTCGGAATTGAATTCTAATGATACGGTCAGCTTCGGGAGGTCATTTATGAGCTAGGAAAGCGGTCGGAAGTGAATTTGGAGGCCCGGTGTAGTTTTAGGCTTGAATTGGCTAAGGTTAAATTTTTGTAAAATCCGAACGGTAGGTGAGATTTTGACCCGAGAGTCGGAATGGAAATTCGACAGTTGCAGTAGCTCCGTTAGGTGATTTTGGATATGGCTGCAATTTTTCAGGTCATTCGGACATCGTTTGGTCGGTTTTTGATCGAATGTGAATGTTTGAAGTTAAAGTTAAACTTAAGCTTGAATTTGTTGAAAAGGATGATTTTGATGTTAACGATAGAGTTTTGATAATTGGAACAAGTTTGAATGATGTTATAAGAGGTGTTATTACTTTTGGTTGAGGTCATGGAGGCTTCAGGGTAAATTCGGATGCCCAACGGGTCATTTTTGGAAGATTTTTGCCGTTTTGAGCATAAATGTAATGATCCAAAGGTCTATTTTTAGTTCTAGAGATCCATATTTGATTTCGAGTCTTTGAGAATTTAAATAATGAATTATAGGACTGATCTGGAAATTTTGATTTAATTTCATCAAGTCGCGATTGGGTTTTTGACGCGAAACATGAGTTAATTGTTTAAAAAGAAAAATTGATGTTGTACTGAGCAAATGAGATGAAAATTAAGTTTTGTTTGAACCACTGGATCCGTATCAAAATTACGGAGCCATAGGAAAAAGAATCGTCAAATTCCGAGTTCGTATGATTGAGTTATAGCATTTTTAGTGAAATAAAAAGCTACTGCAATTTTCTGGGGGCAAATCTGGTATTTTAGCTTCTGTGATGAACAGTACCCGCCAAAGCGGGTGAACAGTAGTTTTTTGCTTCGCAGAAGCGGTGAACAGTGAATTCGCACCTGCTGTGCACAGTAACCGCAGATGCGAAAATCGCTGGGCTTTTAATTGGGGCAATCCGAGAGTTTCTTCATTTTTGGAGCTAGGGAGCTCGGATTGAAGCGATTTTCGAAGCGATTTTCACCATATGGATGGGGGTAAGTGTTCTATATCCAAAAGTGATTATATTCAATGATTCCATGGTTATTTTTCATCAAGTATTAGTGAATCAAATGGAAGAAATTGAAGAAAATTTGTAAACTTTTCAAAAACAAAAATTTGGGATTTGAAGGGTCATTTTTGGTCCGATTTGGGAGTTCTTGATATGTACGGACTCGCGGAGAGACGAGGATTCCGAAAATGTAACTTTTGTAATTTTTCGAGAAGTGTACCGGAAGTCAGGTTTTGGCAACTTTGTGGGTTTTGGTGCAATTTGAGTTATTTTGAACGGGTTGTGTGTAATTAGCATATATTGATGTAGCTCTATGAATTTGAACAGATTTGACATCCGAGGCGGTTGAATTGCGAGGAAAGAACAAGGCAGACTAAGGCTTCTACCGGATCGAGGTGAGTGGTGATAGTAAATAATGTACTGAGGTTTTGAAACCCCGAACTTGCACTTCACAATGCTATGTTGAGATGAGACAGGCGTCTTCTGACGGGCGTGGTAACATTGTGATTGGGGAATTGGACTTGGTCCTTCCCAGCTAGTAGTGTATTATGTATTATGACTGAGAATGAGATTATAACCGTGTAATTGGGCTAATAGTCATGTTTGGGGCCTTGTGCCGATCTGTAGAGCATTAGGGGACTTGTAGAGCTAGGCGACCCCTATATATCATGTTGGAAACTTACACTCAGCCGTAAAATTAGCTGAATGGCATATTAAGACCCAGTACTTGATGTGTACTGTGAGAGATAGATTACTTAGGGTGGAAATTCCCTGATTTAGCTGAGTGGGCCTGAAAGTCCAATCTTATACATTTTGGGACAGGGTCGAGGACCCGTTATGAGGTATTATTTATATATATATACCTATATTGGATCGGACTGCACGCAGCAGTATATATGTTGGATCGGGCTGCACGCCGCAGCAGTATATATGTTAGATCAGACTGCACATTGCAGTATTATTGCGCTTGGGCTGTAGGAGCCCCTTCGTAGTCGGAGTCTGCACACATTCTCAGTGAGCTCTGGGGTATATTATGGGATCGGGCTGCACGCCACAACAGAATAGTTATATAAGTATATATATATTGGATCGGACTGCACGACGGGCTGCACGCCACACCATCATAGCGCTTGGGCCTAGGGAGCCCCTCCGAAGTCTGTATACATCCCTAGTGAGCGCCGTCGACGTTAAATGGAGCGGACTACGCGCTGCAACGGTATATGTATTGAAGCGGGCTGCACGCCGCAGCATTTTACTTATTCATATCCATATACATACTCAAATACTTATACATTATAGACATATGTACATATTTACATACATTGAGTTGACGGTACACCGTAGCGGTATGAGTGAGGATTTGGTCAGTGTGGGACCTTGTTGGGATAGATGTGGACTGGAGTTGAGAGTATTCACCATAGTGATGACTTACCTGTGAGGTTGCCTTAGAACTGTTTAGTGATAGTACATGTGTTCTCACTTTCAATTATTGTTTATTATTATTACTCACTGAGTTGAAATATACTCACCCTACTCCCCTGCACTTTTTGTGCAGATACACAGGTTCAGGAGGGCAGTTGAGCTATCACAACCTCTTTATTATCCCCATTCTGTGGAGACTTCGAGGTAGCTGCCGGCGTCCGCAGTACCTGACCTTTTTATCATTCTGTTGTCTCCCTTCTGCTTTGACTTGATTGTGTAGTAGATCTTATTTGTAGACACTCAGACTTGTGACACCATGATTTAGTGGGACTGTATTCGTGTATTTCATTTCTACACTTCTTGATTTGTTATAAAGACAAGCTAATTATTGATTAGTGGTAATTAATAACGGGCTGGTAAATTGGATAATATGGTCGGGCTTGCCTAACAATGTGTTGGGCACCATCACGACCGAGGTTTGGGTCGTGACAAGTTGGTATCAGAGCCTAGGTTAACAGGTCTCGCGAGTCATGAGCCGGTTTAGTAGAGTCTCGTGGATCGGTACGGGGACGCCCGTGCTTATCCTCGGGAGGCTGCAAACCTTTTAGGAAAGTTTCAATTCTTGAAATTTTTATCGTGCGTACTTGATTCAGTTAGAGGTATTATTCCTGAAATTTATTCTACACGTTGATGTGCGCACTCGAGTGCTTAGTGATAAATTTGCCTTGACGGCTTATGATTCCCCTATCGAGGGACGAGATATAATCTCTATGACTTCATGTTGGGCCAGTCTGGAGGAATTGAGTTCGGATCCTTGTCTATGGCTTGAGCACCGAGGTGCTAATTTCGCGAGCCGGTATTATGAAATTCATGCGATCGATATTGATCTTAATTGTGGAAATGGCAGTTTGATAATGGGTGAGCTGCAAGGTGTTCAATCCTTATTGTGATTTGTTGCATAGCCCTAGCAATGGGCGTGGTGAATATGTTCATGTTCCTTAGTGGGAAGGTAAAGTGAATTACGTGTGCTAGTATGAGTTCAGACGCATGAAGACCAAATTGGATGTGCTAGGTGTATCATGGTAAAAGGTATATGTGTTATGATTGGAGCAGGTGCAGCGCATGTTCATGTACTAATGCTGATGATATAATTGTGTAGTATTGAGATTTATGTTGTTGTTATGCATTGTGATATCTTGTCGAGTTGTGAACGTATTGTTGGGATGGTTTTGGTGATTCTCTGGCAGGTGGATACGCCAAATTACAAGGGAAACTTTGTCAAAATTTTTGGAAAATTTGGGACTTAGAAAAGATTTTTGTCTCCTAAAGAGGGGGCTTAACTGTTGTGTGTGAATGAATACAAGAATTGCAAAAGAGTTAATATTTCTGATGATTCGAATCTCCGCCGAAGCTTGTAAATGACTTGAGTTTAATCTAACTAGAACTTTGTGACATCATTTGAGTAAGAATGCTCTGAGTGGCTAAAAGTGCTTTGATGTATGGCTCCGAGCCAAGATGGGGAGGTTGTTATTGATTAACTGATTGCACTGTTGTGTGCTATGTTGGTTCTTTCTCTAAGTATGTTGTGAAATTCTGATAAAGGTTATGGTGCTTCGTAGATATGAAGAAATAATAGGTTGGTTTGAACAGCTGCTGGTAAGAATGTTCGGTGTATAGGAAGGAAAGATTAGCTAAATGCATTTGTATGTAATCATGTTCTGCGGTGCCAGAGTTCTAACAGGGCACGAGTGGTCCTGTCCAATAAGACAGTTGAATTATATTTGAATAAGTGTGAATGACGCCCGAGAATGGCCTTGCGGTGTTCAAGACTTTGCTTGTAAAAGTAAGGTATCTTAATATTGTGTATATGGCTAAAGACAGTAGTTTCGTTAGAAGGAATAAAGACTTGTGTATGTTATGTGAATGAGGGGATTCAATGTATCTGTGTTGGGGAGTAATGATAACGAATTCAAAATCGCAGGAAGTTCTTCAAAACAAAGTATTGTAGAATGTGGTACTTCTGGGAAACATTGAGAGAGTATTCAGCGGCCTGTGAGCCTTAGACCGTGTAGGCTTGTGTATGAGTCTCGTGTGGTAACATGAGTTGAGATACTGTAGTGCTACAGTAAAGAGAATATTAAACTTAAGATGAATTAGAAAGGAAATTGGGTAAATGGAGCAACTTGTTAATAAACCGGAATGGTATGATAAGGATACGATTAACTCCTGGTATGTCTTTGGAGTAATGAGTCTTGCAGAAATGGTGCAACAAAGCTCTTGAGTGATGGCACTTGTGTAGCTCGGTGTGGGTAGAAGGACTCAGTCCTGGCAGTTAAACTTATGCAATGAATGGGAAGAAGGAGTTGTGATGTGTTTTATCATGGTTTGAAAATAAGTATATTTCCTATCGGTATGCAAAGCATGGAATGTGTAATGACTTTTCTTCTATATGGGATCATGAAGGTCCTTGACTAGTTGAGTGCGTCGATGTTTGCGGCGTATGAGAGGGATAGAAATTCTCTATGTATCTTGGTGCAGTATGGTATACACGATGTGTTATGGAAAGATGATAACGGCATGTTCAAGGTTTGGAGATCAGTTCATATTATATGGGAAGTTATTAAAATTATCAAGCAGCGTGGGCAGCTGTAGATAATCTGAGAATCAATCTTTCTGGTGATTAAGGAAAATGGTACTGCAATTCTAGTGATTTGGCAGAGTATATGGTCAAAAAGGGCAAGGTAATGTAAATTGTTAATATCTAATGGTATTGTGGTATTCCCTTATTGGGTTGACGGTGATGATTGAATTGTTGATGGCATATGGAAATTTCTGACTGGCTATCGTGGTATGAATGAATGTTTGGTGTGTGTTATGTGTTCGTGCGGTGGAGTGTGGAATCTGGCATAGTGATTCATGTGTTATGTATGTGTTGGATACTAGAAGTTCTCGTAATCTGCCTACGAAGTGGTGGTGTATCGTGTGTATCAGCACCGTTTAGCGGTTATTGGAAATTGGAAGCCCTAGTGGTTATCTCGTTACATGATATGATGAATTTGACTAATGATATGATTGCAGGCTGGTTGCCATAAGTCAGGTTGTCTAGACTAATGTGATATGGACTATGTCAGGAAAATGTCACAACTACGTGGCAGAGTGCATAAGATCATGCTCCAGCAGGGAAGATGTACCCTAGAGCTAGCGGACGGCTGGTAGGTATTGCTTTGTCAGTTGGGCCTTCGTGGCAAATGTCAGGGTAGAGGTATCTACCATTGATTTAGTTCTGGTATTGAGTAACTTTGTCTGATGCATTTCATGTGGCCGAGCTTGAGGCTATGTATATGTTTGTTACAATGAGCGACTTCACTCGATGCGCGTTCCCTTTGCTAGATGTATTCGTGGATCGAGTAGCACGCCGCCACTGCTATAGTATTTGGATCGGGTGGCACGCCGCCACATGTATGGTATCAGGATCGGGTGGCACGCCGCCACAGGTATGGTATCTGGATTAGATGGTGGCACGCCGCCATGGGTTTGTTATTGGAACGGGTTGCGCGCCGCAATAGTGTGATGTGGAAAATATAGCTTCCTATATGTTACTTTGTATACAATACTTCCTAGCTTCTGAGGAATAGTCCGTATTGGGTATCGCTCGGGGAATAGCACATCGGTTGTGTCCTTTCAGGATTTGATAGCGTATAGCATTGTATCACCGCAGGTGTGATTGATTTCTTGAGTTCAGACCTAGATATGTGTGTGGCTGACCGTTTTGAGCATGGTGACTTGAGGTGCTCCATGAGTAATAGTGTTTGGATAGAATCATGAGTTGTGGCAAGGCCACGTGATGTTATGACCTTTCGAGGAGGATTCAGGTACCCTAATTCTATGATGTGAGACGAGGTCTCAGTTATGTGTTGTGATGGTATTGAGGAATTTGAGTTATAACTCTTTTGTGTGAGTCGGTTGTCATGATTCGAGTGTGTTCAGATCGTTCTTATTGGAGCTTGTGTTGTGCTCGTTGTGGCATAGGCTGATGTTGAGGTATCATGTCACCAGTGTGGTGTGTTATGATCGAAATGATCATTGGAGTCATTAATGAGTATGAGCATATTTGATCTAAGCTTGTTAGAAAAGTAATATCGAGGTTTGGCTCCGAAACCTATTGTGGTATCAGTTTTAAAAGGAAAATGGATTCACGAATGGTTGACCCGAGAGATAGGTTTGGTATATCGCGTGCTTCAGTTGCCGTGGGCAGGGTATGAAGGTGTTGGAATAAGACTCTATCTAATGAGAAAGGTTCTTTCTGCTAGTATTTGGTTATTGTGGCCAGTTGTCGTAATTAGAGGTTATCGTATCGAGTGATTGGGTTGTTTGATACATCATGTGATCTCACCCGGAGTGGCGAGTTGGCTAGTACAGATGGATCGTGTGTATTTTGAGTATAGGCATGAGATTTAGAATTGGTATGTGATTTCAAAAAGTGCAATGTGGTCTATGATGCGGATGGGCTGTGAGATTTCCATCTATAGTGTGTACCAGACTTGTATGAGATAGGGTGACGTGGGATTGCCCTGAATATATTCTTGGTAGGGTCATTCAGCTATTGGGTTACTTCCAGTAAACCTCTTGGTCCGCTCGAGGACGAGCGTTTGCTTAAGTTGGGGAGAATGTGATGACACAGCCCGTCATCATGTGAGTTATCACCTCGTTATCCCCGTTAAATGCTTGTTAATGTTTCAATATGCATGTTTGGCGAGTTTGAGTCAATTCGGATTGAGTTTTGTTGGAAATAAGACAAAAAGTCTCTTAGGAGAAGGAATAGTTGGGAAAAGTCAACTGGACATTGACTTGTGAGTTAGAGAGCTCAGAATTAAATTCTAATGATTTGGTCAGCTCCGGGAGGTCATTTATGAGCTAGGAAAGCGATCGAAAGTGAATTTGGAGGCCCGGTATAGTTTTAGGCTTGAATTGGCTAAGGTTGAATTTTGGCGAAATCCGAACGGTAGGTGAGATTTTGACCCGAGAGTCGGAAAGGAATTCCGACAGTTGCAGTAGCTCCATTACGTGATTTTGGATATGGCTTTAAATTTTCAGGTCATTCGGACATCGTTTGGTCGGGTTTTTGATCGAATGTGAATTTTTGAAGTTAAAGTTAAAATTAAGCTTGAATTTGTTGAAAAAGGACGATTTTGATGTTAACGACAGAGTTTTGATGATTGGAACAAGTTTGAATGATGTTATAAGAGGTGTTAGTACTTTTGGTTGAGGTCCCGGAGGCTTCGGGAAAAATTCGAATGCCCAACGGGTCATTTTTGGAACATTTTTGCCGTTTTGAGCATAAATGTAATGATCCAAAGGTCTATTTTTAGTTCTAGAGATCCAAATTTTATTTCGAGACTTTGAGAATTTAAATAATGAATTATAGGACTGATCCGGAAATTTTGGTTTAATTTCATCAAGTCGCGATTGGGTTTTTGACGCGAAACATGAGTTAATTGTTTAACGAGCGAAATTCATGTTGCACTGAGAAAATGAGATCCAAATTCAGTTTTGTTTGAACCACTGGATCTGTATCGAAATTACGGAGCCATAGGAAAAAGAATCGTCAAATTCCGAGTTCGTATGATTGAGTTATAGCATTTTTAGTGAAATAAAAAGCTGCTGCAATTTTTCTGGGGCAAATCTGTTATTTTTGCTTCTGCGATGAACAGTGCCGCAGAAGCGGTGAACAGTGAAATCGCACTTGCGGTGAACAGTAACCGCAGATGCAAAAATCGATGGGCTTTTAATTGGGGCAGTCCGAGAGTTTCTTCATTTTTGGAGCTAGGGAGCTCGGATTGAAGCGATTTTCGAAGCGATTTTCACCATATGGATGAGGGTAAGTGTTCTATATCCAAAAGTGATTATATTCAATGATTCCATGGTTATTTTTCATCAAGTATTAGAGAATCAAATGGAAGAAATTGGAGAAAATTAGTAAACTTTTCAAAAACAAAAATTTAGGATTTGAAGGGCTATTTGTGGTCCGATTTGGGAGTTCTTGATATGTACGGACTCGTGAAGAGACGAGGATTCCGAAAATGTAACTTTTATAATTTTTAGAGAAGTGTACCGAAAGTCGGGTTTTGGCAACTTTTTGGGTTTTGGTGCAATTTGAGTTATTTCGAATGGGTTGTGTGTAATTAGCATATATTGATGTATTCCTTATGAATTTGAACAGATTCGACACCCTAGGCGGTTGAATTGCGTGGAAAGCGCAAGGCGGACTAAGGGTTCTACCGGATCGAGGTGAGTAGTGATAGTAAATAATGTACTGAGGGTTTGAAACCCCGTACTTGCACTTCACAATGGTATGTTGAGATGAGACAGGCGTCTCGTGACGGGCGTGGTGACATTGTGATTGGGTAATTGGACTCGGTCCTTCCCGACTAGTAGTATATTATGTATTATGACTGAGAATGAGATTATAACCGTGTAATTGGGCTAATAGTCATGTTTGGGGCCTTGTGCCGATCTGTAGAGTATTAGGGGACTTGTAGAGCTAGGCGAACCCTATATATCATGTTGGAAACTTACACTCAGCCGTAAAATTAGCTGAATGGCATATTAAGAGCCAGTACTTGATGTGTAGTGTGAGAGATAGATTACTTAGGGTGGAAATTCCCTGATTTAGCTGAGTGGGCCTGAAAGGCCAATATTATACTATTTGGGACAGGGTGAAGGACCCGTTATGAGGTATTATTTATATATATATACCTATATTGGATCGGACTGCACGCAACAGTATATATGTTGGATCGGGCTGCATGCCGCAACAGTATATATATTGGATCGGATTGCACACCGCAGTATTATTGCGCTTGGGCTGTTAAGGAGCCCCTTCGGAGTCTGAGTCTGCACACATTCTCGGTGAGCGTTGGAGTATATTATGGGATCGAGCTGCACGCCGCAGCAGTATAGTTATATATGTATATATATATTGGATCAGACTGCACGCCGCAGTAATTGTGGATCGGGCTGCATGCATATATATGTATATTGGATCGGACTACATGCCGCAGTATATATGTGTGGATCGGGTTGCACGCCATAGCATCATAGTGCCTGGGCCTAGGGAGCCCCTCCGAAGTCTGTATACACCCCCAGTGAACGCCGTCGACGTTAAATGGAGGGGGTTGCGCGCCGCAGCGGTATATGTATTGAAGCGGGCTGCACGCCGTAGCATTTTACTTATTCATATCCATATACATATACATACTCAAATACTTATACATTATAGACATATGTACATATTTACATACATTAAGTTGACGGTACACCGTAGCGGTACGAGTGAGGATTTGGTCAGTGTGAGACCTTGTTGGGATAGATGTGGACTGGAGTTGAGAGTATTCACCGTAGTGATGACTTACCTATGAGGTTGCCTTAGAACTTTTTAGTGATAGTACATGTGTTCTCACTTTCAGTTATTGTTTATTATTATTACTCAATGAGTTGAAATATACTCACCCTACTCCCCTGCACTTTTTGTGCAAATATACAGGTTCAGGAGGGCAGTTGAGCTATCACAACTACTTTATTATCCCCATTCTGTAGAGACTTCGAGGTAGTTGCCGACGTCCGCAGTACCTGACCTTTTTATCATTCTGTTGTCTCCATTCTGCTTAGACTTGATAGTGTAGTAGATCTTATTTGTAGAGGCTCATACTTGTGACACCACGATTTAGTGGGACTGTATTCGTGTATTTCATTTCTACACTTCTTGATTTGTTATAAAGACAAGCTAATTATGCCGATTAATCAGTATTGATTTATAACTGGCTGGTTTAAATGGATAAGATGGTCGGGCTTGCCTAGCAATGTGTTGGGCGCCATCACGACCGGGGTTTAGGTCGTGACAAATTCAAGCAATTCAAGCCTATGTTTTGATTCAAACTTCTGAAACCGACATTCGACCAAAAACCCAACCAAACGACCTCCGAATGACCTGAAAGTTTGCAGGCACATCCAAAATCACCTAATGGAGCTACTACAACTATCAGAATTCCATTCCGACTCCTGGATAAAAATCTCACCTATTGATCGGATATCGCCAAAATTCAACTTTAGCCAATTCAAGCCTAAAACTACACCGGACCTCCAAATTCACTTCCGATTGCTCTCGTAGCTCATAAATCACCTCCCGAAGCTGACCGAATCATCAGAATTCGATTCCGAGCTCTCTAACTCACAAGTGAACATCCAGCAGACTTTTTGTGATGACCCAGCCTGTCGTCACGGGAATTACCATCCCGTTATGTTGTAATTACTTGTTTTATGCTTTTATATCAATGTTAGAATCTATCGGGTGAGTTAGGAGTGATTTGGATTGAAAATGAGGCATATAGCCTTTTTGAAGGAAACTTGAATAAGGAAAGTCAACCCGGAGTTGACTATTTGGTTAGAGGGCTCGGAATTGTATTATGATGATTTGGTTAGTTCCGGGAGGTGATTTGTGACTTAGGGGAGCAATTGGAATTGAATTTGGAGGTCCGGTGTAGAAATAGGCTTGAATTGGCTAAGGTTGAATTTTGGCGAAATCCGATCGGTAGGTGAGATTTTGATCTAGGAGTCAAAATGGGATTTCGACAATTGCAGTAGCTCCGTTAGGTAATTTTGGATGCGCCTGCAAAATTTGAGGTCATTTACAGGTCGTTTGGTCGGGTTTTTGGTCGAATGTTGGTTTCAGAAGTTTGAGTGAAACCTTAGGCTTGAATCCGAGTGTAATTGGTGATTTTGATGTTTAGGATGGTGTTTTTATGCTTGGAACAAGTTCGTATCATGTTTTGGAGTATGTTGGTAGTTTTCGTTGGGGTCCCGGGGGCCTCGGGGTGAATCCGGACCATCATCCGGCATTTTTGGAACTTAAAAATCTGCAGAAAAATTGCAGATCACTGGGCAAAATCCAAGCCTTCGCGTTCGCGTGGCATGGGCCGCGTTCGTGAAGGCCAGGCGAGTCAAGCATCGCGATCGCGAGACAGGTTATCGCGTTCGCGTAGGCCAGGATTCTTGAGCTTCGCGATCGCGTTCAGGGTGTCGCGTTCGCGTAGGTTTGTGAGGGTGTGCATCGCGTTCGCGTGGGGTGTATTGCGAATGCGTAGAAGGAAAATCAGACGGCTGGGAGCTAGTGCATCACGAACGCGTTGGGGAGGTCGCGTTCACGAAGGTTAATCTGGAGCTGGGTATCGCGAACGCGTGGTAATGAACGCGAACGCGTAGTGTAAATGGCCCAAGCAGTGAATTAAAACCAAAAACATTTCACTTACGGGTTTCATTTCATAAACCCCCATTTTTGAAGCCTAGAGAGTGGAAGTGAAGGGAAATAGCTGGGAGATCATCGGGATATTGTCGGAGGTAAGTTTCGCGGTTTAATTACATGCTTTTATATTTAAATCATGGATTATTTCTATGAAAATGGAGGGTTAAATGTGGGTTTTAGCCCTAGGCCTAAAATTGTTGAAAAATACCGATTTGAGCGGGCAAATGGACTCTGAATTGGGTTAATTTGATATGCCTAGACTTGTATTGAGACGAGGGTTCCAAATATGTGACTTTCGTGATTTTCTGAGAAGCGTACCGAAAGTCGGGTTTTGGCAACTTTGCCATTTTTGGTGTAAACCGAATTGTATTGATCGAGTGTCGCCCCATTGGCCTAATTTGTTGTATTTCTACTGTATTTGATGAGATTCTATGCGTGTGGAGCTTGATTCTCGTGGCAAGGGCATTGCGGAGTAGTCGTCGTGCTGTATTGAGGTGAGTAATAGATGTGGGTGACGACCAGCGTGTTCGAAACCCCGGTATACCACTTTGTGACGCTGTATAGCGGCGAGACACGTACTCTCTTGTGAGTGCGGGGTCAATTGTGATTGGGGACTATGGCTTAGTCTGACTTGTTGGAACTGTGTTATGATAATTGGCTATTCTTGAGCCGTTGAACCTCCTTCTCGGATGGTTGCATACTATATATTTTGATATTGGTCACTCTTGAGCCGTGGAAACCCCTTCTTGGGCGGTTGAGTATACTTGTGGGTCGTGAGCCAGTTATTGGATCCCGCGAGATTCGTTATCATCGTCTGGTGATATGGACATGCTAGTTTACTACCAGTCCGTAGCTATTTTTGTTATCATGCTATTTCCAACCTCTAGAACTCTATATTACTGTTTTCAACTAAAAAAATGATAAAAGTGTTTTCAAAACTACTTTTGAGCCTGCGAAGCTGTATTTGCATATTAGTTTACTGGTAGTGGATCGGGCTGCGCGCCGCAGCGGTATACATGTTGGATCGGACTGCACGCCGCAATAATATTGTGCTTGGACTTTAGGAGCCCCTTCCGGAGTCTGAACCCCCACAGTGAGCACGGGTACCCAAATTGGATCAGGCAACGCACCGTAGCGGTCATATCATGCATTGCATTGCATTTAGCTACATCTGATAGCTGTTATACTATTTTGCTGGTACTTGTTAGTAAAGATACAATTGATATTGATTCTGTGACAAGGTATTTAATTACAGCTTTACATAGTGTTTTATTGCGGATTTCTTATCTACGCTGTCTTACCCCCGTTTATTACCACTGAGTCTGGCAGTACTCATTTTACTCCCTGCACCTTATGTGCAGATCCAGGTACCTCTCAGCAGACCTGATCCGGTAGCTGCTTCGAGGCGACATCTGTAGGATATTCGAGGTAGCTGCAGAGTCCGCAGGACCCGATATTCCTTCTTACTGTCTTTTGATTCTGTATTGATATTTCCTTCCGCACTTGGTATCTTGTAAACCATTATTACACTATGTTCATTAGAGGCTCATGACTCTTGACCCATCGGTCTATGGGAGTTGGCACGTGTTGGGACTTGATTCCATATGTTTTTATATATCTATCACTGTTGAATTATTCTATTATGCTTAAATTGGATAAAGAGAGCTTATGGCTCCATGATTATTGTTAATTGGTCAGGCTGGCCTAGTAATGTGCTGGGCGCCATCACGACCGAATTTGGGGTCGTGACAAGTTGGTATCAGAGCCTAGGTTTATTAGGCTTCATGAGTCTTGAGCCGGTTAGTAGAGTCTTGTGGATCGGTACAGGGACGCCTGTACTTATCCTCGGGAGGCTGCGAACCTTTAGGAAACACTTCACACTTCTTGGAATTCTTATCGTGCGTACTTGATTCAGCTTGAGATATACTTTTGAAAATTTCTTCCGCACGTCTGTGCACGCATCGAGCGCACAGTAATTTGATTGCCTTATGGCTTGTGATTTCCTCGAACGAGGGGCGAGATATAATCTCTGTGAGTTCATGTTGGGCCAGTCAGGATGACTTGAGGCTGGACCTTGTTTATGACTTGAGCATTGAGGTGCTGATTTTGTGAGTGATGGCAATAGATAATGTACTGAGGGTTTGAAACCCCGTATTTTTGCACTATACAGTGCTGTGCTGAGATGGAATACGCGTGATATGACTAGCGTGGTGGTATTGTGACTGGGAATTTGGACTTGATCCTTCCCAATTGATAAATTACTGTGTAAAATGACTGAGACTGGGCTTATATCTATGTACTTGGGCTAGTATCCATGTTTGGGGCCTTGTGGCGATCTGTAGAGTATTAGGGAGGCTTATTAATGGATGAGCTGTTAACTGTTCGACTCTTATCTAAAGTGTTGTGTAGCCCCGAGCTATGGGCGTGGTGAATATTTATCATATCTCGTAATTGGAAGGTAAAGTGCCTTATGTGTAGTGGAACGAGTTCAAACGCAGGAAGGCTAAAGTGATTATGCTATGTGTATCCTGGTGGAAGGTATTGTGCGGAAATGCTAAATTGAGGCGAAGTAGGTGGGTTGATTTTCATGTGTAATTGAAAGGTAATTTATATGTGTTATGATTCGAGCAGGTACAACGCATGTTCATGTAACAATTATGAAAATATGATTTGTGTAGTATTGAGACTAATTTTGTCGATAAGCCTTGTGATGTCTAGTCGAGTTGTGAATGTATTGCTAGGATGGTTTTGGTGATTCTCTGGCAGGTGGATACGCCAAATTACAAAGGAAACCCTGTCAAAATTATTGGAAAATTTGGGACTTAGAAAAGATTTTTGTCACCTAAAGAGTGGGCTTAACTGTTGTGTGTGAATGAATACAAGAATTGTAAAAGAGTTAATATTTCTCATGATTCGAATCTTCGCCGAAGCTTGCAAATGAATTGAGTTTAATCTAACTAGAACATTGTGGCATCATCTGAGTAAGAATACTATGTGTGGCTAAAAGTGCTTTGATGTATGGCTCCGAGCCAAGTTGGGGAGGCTGTTGTTGATTAACTGATTGCATTGTTGTATGCTATGTTGGTTCTGTCTCTAGGTATGATGGGGAATCTTGATAAAGGTTATGGTGCTTCGTAGATGTGAAGAAATACTAGGATGTTGTGAAGTTATGTTGGTAAAGAATGTTCGGTGTATAGAAAAGAAAGATAGCTAATTTTATCTGTATATAATCATGTTCTGCGGTGTCAGAGTTTTAGCAAGGCACGAGTGGTCCTGTTCAATAAGACAGTTGAATTACAGCTGAATAAGGGTGAATGATGCCCGAGAATTGTTTTTACGGTGTTCAAGATTTTGCTTGTAACAGTCAGGTGTACAGACGGTGGTTTCGTTAGAAGAGGTCAAGACTTGTGTTATATTGTGTGAATGATGGGATTCTATGTAATCCGTATTTGAAGGTAATGAAAACGAATTCAAAATCGCAAGTAGTTCTTCGAAATAAAGTATTATAGAATGTGGTCCTTCTGGGAAACATTGAGAGAGTATTCGGTGGCCTATGAGTCTTAGACGGTGTGGTCTTACGTATGAGTCTCATGTGGTAACATGAGTTGATGTATTATGGTGTTACAGTAAGGTCTAATATTAAATTAAAGATGAATCAGAAGGGAAACTGGGTAAATGGAACAACTTGTTAATAAACCGAAGCGGTATGATAAGGAATCCGATTATTTCCTGGTATATGTTTGAAGTAATGAGTCTCGCAGATATTGTGCAATAAATCTTTTGAGTGCTGGCAGTTGTTTAACTCGATATGGGAATAAGGACTCAGTCCTGGTTGTTTAATTTATGCAGTGTAATTGGGAGAAAGAGTTTATGATGTGTTTTACCGTGGTTTGAAAATGAGCGTATTTCCCGTTGGTATGCAAAGCTTGGAATGTGTAATGAGTTTTCTCTATATGGGATCATGAAAATCCTTGACTAGTGAGTGCGTCGATGTTTGCGCCGTATGAAAGGAATATGAATGTCCACGTTATCTTAGTGTGGTATGGTGTATGCGATGTGTTATGAAAAGTTGATAATGGCATATTCAAGGTTTTGTGATCAGTTCATAATATATGGGGAGTCATTAAAATTATTTAGCAGCGCGGGCAGCTGCAGGTGATCGTTATCATCGTCTGGTGATATGGACATGCTAGTTTACTACCAATCCGTAGCTATTTCGGTTATCATGCTATTTCCAACCTCTAGAACTTGATATTACTGTTTTCAACTAAAAAAATGATAAAAGAGTTTTCAAAACTACTTTTGAGCCTGCGAGGCTGTATTTGCATATTAGTTGACTGGTAGTGGATCGGGCTGTGCGCCGCAGCGGTATACATGTTAGATCGGACTGCACGCCGCAGTAATATTGTGTTTAGGCTGTAGGAGCCCCTCCGGAGTTTGAACCCCCGCAGTGAGCACGGGTACCCAAATTGGATCAAGCTACGCGCCGTAGCGGTCATATCATGCATTGCATTGCATTTAGCTACATCTGATAGCTGTTATACTGTTTTGCTGGTACTTGGTTGTACATATACAATTGATATTGATTCCGTGACAGGGTATTTAATTACAGATTTACATAGTGCTTTATTGCGGATTTCTTATCTGCGCTGTCTTACCCCCGTTTATTACCACTGAGTCTGGCAGTACTCATTTTACTCCCTGCACCTTGTGTGCAGATCCAGGTACCTTTCAGCAGTGATCTGGTAGCTGTTCGAGGCGACATCGATAGGATATTCGAAGTAGCTGCAGAGTCCGCAGGACCCGATATTCCATCTTACTGTCTTTTGATTCTGTATTGCTATTTCTTTCCGCACTTGGTATCTTGTAAACCATTATTACATTATGTTCATTAGAGGCTCATGACTCTTGACCCATCGGTCTATGGGAGTTGGCACGTGTTGGGACTTGATTCCCTATGTTTTTATATATCTATCACTATTGAATTATTCTGTTATGCTTAAATTTGATAAAGAGAGCTTATGGCTCCGTGATTGTTGTTAATTGGTCAGGCTGGCCTAGCAGTGTGCTGGGCGCCATCACGACCGGATTTTGGGTCGTGACACTTTTCTCAACTATTCCTTCTTCTAAGAGACTATTTGTCTCAATTTCAACCAAACTCAACCCGGATTGACTCAAACTTACCAAACATGCATATTACAACATCAACAAGCATATAACGGGGATAACGAGGTGATAACTCACATGGTGACAGGCAAGGTCATCATAAATAACTATATGCAACCAGACAAAAAGAGAAAGAACGAGAAAATAAACTACAAATTGAGATAAATAGATTCAAAGAACAATTATAGGAAGGAGAAAAAGAAATGTTAGAAAACGATTCCAAATTAGAAATAATTAGAACAGAAGAAATAACTGAACCAAATAATAATAGTAATTTAGAAAATTATTCAGAAACAAGCGAAACATATACGGAAATATTAGAAAATATAGCACAAGTCGAAGAGAACGTAGAAGGTTGAAATGATCGTATAGAAATAAACGCGATAATAGATGAAAAACCTAGTACATCAGGAACGAAAGATACACAACTAGAACAAAATAGTTATACAAATTATAATTATACAAAAACATATAGAAATGATAGAGAACCAAGGTATACAAAGTGGATTCCAACACAAATACCAATAACAGTACAACATAATTTCTTAGACCTGGACTGTGTAAAAGATATAAATAAGACAATCCAGTTATAGGTAGGATACATGACAAAACAGATTATAAACAATAAGTATGGAATACCAGATGAACCAGAATACATAGAAAGAACGTTAATAGGAACAACTAAGTTATGGTTACAAAATATGACTAAAGATACCTTAGGAGCATTAAGAAATGATAAAAAATTTAATGGTGAAAAAGCTACAACAGCTATAGAAATCTTGCATAAATATGAAATGACTATAAGAAATGAATTTAGCAGTATAGGAACAGAAGAAGAAGAACAATATAGAGAAAGACAATTAAATAGTAATCTAATGTAAAAATTAGCAATATGTAATATGTGTTACATAGATGAATATACATGTGCATTTAAAGAATTTTACTATAAAGGAGTATATAGTACAGAGGAAAGTAAAGAAATAAGAAAATTGTATTTTTCAAAATTACCAGAACCATTTAGTTCATAAATATTAAAAGATTGGAATAATGCAGCATTACAAGATACTTTAGGGGCAAGAATTAAATATCTACAAAACTCGTTCATAGAATTATGTAAAAAACATAAAGAAGAAGCTAAAATGGAAAAAACGTTAATAAAAAATTTAGCATGTTGTAAAGATAAAATAGCACCCGAGTTTGGATGCAATAAAAGATACTATAATAAAAATCATAATAAAATCAAGAAATACAAAAAGTATAAGTCAAAGTTTAAGTATAGAAAACCTAGACGAAGATATTATGTAAAGAAATTTAATAACAAAAGGCAGTACCGACCTAAGAAAATGTCACGACCCCAAATCCGGTCGTGATGGCGCCCAGCACATTGCTAGGCTAGCCGGACCAATCAATAACAATAACAGAGCTAGGAGCTCGCCTTATCCCATTTAAGCATATCAAATTATAAAAACAACAGTAGTAGATATATCAAAACGGGGAACTAAGTCCCATCACATGCCAACTCCCATAGACCGAAGGGTCAAGAGTCATAAGCCTCTAAAGAACATAAGTGTAATAAAGTTTAAAACTAACTCAGTACGGAATGAAAGACAACATGGCATGAAATAACAACTAGAAAGGGAGTCAGGTCCTGTGGACGCTGCAGCTACCTCGACTGTTCCGCATAATGCCTCTGAGCGGCTACCGAATCAGGTCTGCTGAGAGGTACCTGGATCTGCACACAAGGTGCAGGGAGTAAAATGAGTACTGCCAGACTCAGTGGTAATAAACAGGGGTAAGACAGCATAGATAAGAAATCCACAGTAAAGCACAATGTAAAGCTGTAATTAATACCATGTAACAGTTCAATATCAACAGTAGAGAGCAAACAATATAAACAACAAGTATAACAGCTAGCAGGTGTAGCTAAATGTAATGCAATGCATGAAATGACCGCTACGGCGCGTAGCCTGATCCAATTTGGGTACACGTGCTCACTATGGGGGTTCACACTCCGGAGGGGATCCTACAGCCCAAGCTCAATAATACTGCGGCGTGCAGTCCGATCCAACATATATACCGCTGCAGTGTGCAACCCGATCCACTACCAGTCAGCTAATATGCAAATGCAGCCCCGTAGGCTCAAAAGTAGTTTTTAAAATATCTTTTATCATTTTTTAGTATAAAAAAGTAATATCAAAGTTCTAGAGTTTGGAAATAACATGATAACAGTAATAGCTACGGACTGGTAGTAAACTAGCATGTCAATACCACAAGACAATGATAACGATCCTCGCGGGATCCAATAACTGGCTCACAGCCCACAAGTATACTCAACCGTCCAAGAAGGAGGTTCTACGGCTCAAAAGTAGCCAATATCACAATATAATATGCAACCATCCAAGAAGGAGGTTAGACGGCTCAAGGATAGCTAATACCATAACACAGTACCAATATGTCGGACTAAGCCATAGTCCCCAAACACAATCGACCCCGCACTCACAAGAGAGTACATGTCTCGCCGCTATATAGCATCACAAAGTGGTATACCAGGGTTTCGATCCCGCTGGTCATCACCCACATCTATTACTCACCTCAATACAGCGCGACGACTACTCCACGATGCCCTTTCCACGAGAATCAAGCTCCGCGCGCGTAGAATCTGATCAAATATAGTAGAAACACATCAAATTAGGCCAATGGAATGATACCCTGTCAAAACAACTCAATTTACATCAAAATTCCCAAAGTTGCCAAAACCTGGCTTTCGGTACGCTTCTCGAAAAATTACGAAAGTCACATATTCGGAACCCTCATCATAATACGAGTCTAAGCATATAAGATTTACTAAATTCGGACTCCATTTGCCCACTCAATTCCTTGATTTTCTAAAGTTCAAGCCTAAGGATAAATCCTCCATAAAATACCCCAAATTCCTCCATTTCCATGATATAATTGCATAATATTATCAATACTAATCATAATATGAGTCCATAGTTGATTACCTGATGATTTCCCTTGAGTTTCTCTTCAAAATCGCCCAAATCGCCTCTTAAGCCGAGACCCAAGTGTTTGAAATGTTTCTGAAATTTTCTAACTTCTGATACAATTAACTCTCTGCGATTTTCGCTTCTGCGGACCATTTCCGCCCTGCGGAACCGCTTCTGCGACCCTCCGAAAACACCCCGAGGCCCCCGGGACCTCATCCAAACACACCAACACATCCTAATACCTTATTCGAACTTGTTACAATCCTCAAAACACGTCTAACAACATAAAAACCCATAATTCACATCGAATTCAAGCCTAAATTCCTTAAAACTTTCCGAATTACACATTCGATCTAAAACCCGATCAAACGACGTCCGAATGTTCTAAAAATTTGCGGATATATCCAAAATCACATGAAGAAGCTAAAAGAATTGTCAGAATTCCATTCCGACCCCCACATCAAAATGTCACCTACCGTTCAGATTTTGCCAAAATTCAACCTTAGCCAATTCAAGCCTATTTCTACACCGGACCTCCAAATTCAATTCTGATCGCTCCTTTAAGTCACAAATCACCTCCTGGAATTAACCAAATCATCAGGATCCAATTTCGAGCCCTCTAACTAAATAGTCAACTCCAGGTTGACTTTCCATATTCAAGTTTCCTTTAAAAAGGCTATATGCCTCATTTTCAATCCAATTCACTCCTAACTCACCCGATTGACTCTAACACAGATATAAAAGCATAAAATATATAATTACAACATAACAGGGTGGTAATTCCCGTGACAACGGGCAGGGTCGTCACATTCTCCCCCTCTTAAGAAAACACTGGTCCTCGAGTGGGTCAAGAAACATACCTGAAGTCTCAAACAAGTGAGGATATCTGCTCTGCATCTCCCGCTCGATCGCCCAAGTGGCCTCCTCCATGGGTCGACCTCTCCACTGAACCTTAACCGATGCAATCTCCTTGGACCTCAATTTTCTCACCTGACGACCCAAAATAGCAATAGGCTCCGCATCATAGGATAGATCACCGTCAAGCTGAATGGTACTGAAGTCTAATACATGAGACGGATCCCGGATGTACTTCCGGAGCATAGACACATGGAATACTGGATGAATGCTGGATAAGCTGGGTGGCAAGGACCAACTCATATGCCACCTCTCCAACTCTCCTAAGTATCTCAAAAGGACCAATGTACCTGGGACTCAACTTCCCCTTCTTCCCGAACCTCATGACACCCTTCATGGGTGAAACCTTCAACAATACTCTGTCACCAACCATGAAAGACAACTCTCGAACTCTACGGTCTGCATAACTCTTCTGGCGAGACTGTGCTGTACGAAGCCTCTCCTGGATCAACTTTGCTCTATCCAGAGCATCCTAATCTAACTCAGTCCCTATCAATCTATCCTCACCAGGCTCAAACCATCCCACGGGGGATCTACACCGTGTGCCATACAATGCCTCGTATGGGGCCATCTGAATACTCGACTGATAACTGTTGTTGTAGGCAAACTCGGCAAGTGGTAAGAACTCATCCCACGAACCACCAAAGTCAATCACACATGCTCGCAACATATCCTCTAGGATCTGAATAGTGCGCTCAGACTGCCAGTCTGTCTGGGGTGAAATGCGGTGCTCAACTCAACCAGTGTACCCATCTCTCGCTAAAATGCTCTCCAAAACTGAGAACTGAACTGAGTGCCCCTGTCAGATATGATAGACACTGGGACCCCATGCAATCGGACAATCTCCTGAATAAAGATCGCTGCCAACCGCTCCAATGAGTAAGTAGTACTAAATGGAATGAAATGGGCTGACTTGGTCAGCCTATCCATAATTACCCAAACAGAATCGAACTTCCACGCTGTCCGAGGGAGTTCAGTAACAAAGTCCATAGTGATCCTCTCCTATTTCCACTCAGGAATATCAATGCGCTGAAATACGCCACCGGGGCCTCTGATGCTCGTACTTAACCTGCTGACAGTTGAGGCACCGTGCTACGTGTCTGACAATGTCCATTTTAATCTTTCTCCACCAATAGTGCTGTTTCAAATCTTGATACATCTTCGCGGCTCCTCGATGGATAGAATACCGCGAGCTATGGGCCTCCTCCAGAATCAACTCACGAAGGCCATCAACATTGGGCACGCATATCCGGCCCTGCATCCTCAATACGCCGTCACTATCAATGGTGACATCTCTAGCATCATCATACTGAACTCTGTCCCTAAGGACAGCCAAGTGTGGATCATCATACTGGCGCTCACGAATACGATCATATAGAAATGACCGAGATACAATACAAGCCAATACCCTACTGGGCTCCGAAATATCTAACCTCACTAGCCGATTGGCTAGCACCTGAACATCATAAGCAAATGATCTCTCCTCAGCTGGAATATATGCCAAGCTCCCCATACTGACCGCCTTCCGGCTTAAAGTATCGGCCACCACATTTGCCTTCCCCAGATGATATAAAATAGTGATATCATAATCCTTAAGAAACTCAAGCCATCTCCGATGTCTCAAATTAAGATCTTTCTATTTGAACAAGTACTGGAGACTATGATGGTCGGTATACACCTCACAGGACACGCCATACAAATAATGCCTCCAAATTTTCAAGGCATGAAGAATGGCAGCTAGCTCCAAATCATGAACAAGATAGTTCTTCTCATGTGGCTTCAACTGCCGAGAAGCATAAGCAATCACCTTACCTTACTGCATCAACACACAAACTATCCCCACTCTCGAGGCATCACAATAAACAGTATATGAACCTGAAACTGATGGCAACACTAACACTAGGGCTGTGGTCAATGCTATCTTGAGCTTCTGAAAGCTCTCCTCGCACACATCCGACCACACGAATGGTGCACCCCTCTAAGTCGATTTAGTCAAAGAAGAAGCAATGGATGAAAATCCCTGAACAATCAGACGATAATATCCCGCCAAGCTAATAAAACTCCTGATCTCTGTAGCTGAGGACGGTCTAGGCCAACTCTACACCGCCTCTATCTTCTTCGGATCAAACTGAATACCATCACGAGATACCACATGACCCAGAAATGCTACTGACTTGAGCAAAAACTCGCACTTGGAGAATTTATTATATAGCTTCTCCTCCCTCAATCTCTGCAACACAATACTCAAATGATGAGCATGCTCCTCCTGACTTCGGTAGTAGAGTAGAATGTCATCAATGAACACGATCATGAAAGAATCCAAATATTGTCAGAACACACTGTTCATCAGATGCATGAACACGGCTAGGGCATTAGTCGGCCCAAAAGACATCACAAGAAACTCATAGTGCCTATATCTCGTCCTGAATGCAGTCTTCATAATATCGAGTCCCTGATCTTCAACTGATGATAACCTGAACGAAGATCAATCTTAGAAAACACTCTCACACCCTGTAACTGATTAAACAAATCATCAATGCGCGGTAGATGGTACTTGTTCTTCACTGTTACTTTGTTCAATTGCCTATAATCGATACACATTCGCATGGAACCATCTTTCTTTTTAACAAATAATACCGGCGCACCCCACGGGGAAACAGTAGGGCGGATGAAACCCTTATCCAGAAGCTCCTGAAGCTGCTCTTTTAGTTTTTTTCAACTCAGCTGGTGCCATCCGATAAGGAGGAATGGATATGGGCTGAGTGCCCGGCACCAAGTCAATGCCAAAATCAATATCCCTGTCCGGCGGCATGCCGGGCAGGTCTGAGGGGAATACATATGGAAAGTCCCTCACAACAGGTACAGAATCAATGCTAGGAGACTCAGCTCCCACACCTCTCACAAATGCTAAGTACGACAAACACCCCTTTTCCAGCATTTTATGAGCCTTTAAGAACAAAATGACACGGGTAGGGACGAAATTAGTCAAACCCCGCCACTCGATCCGAGAAATACCAGGAATGGCTAACGTAACTGTCTTAGCATGACAGTCCAATATAGCATGGTTCGGAGACAACAAGTCTATACCCAATATAATATCAAAGTCCACCCTCCCCAATAATAACAGATCTGCCTGGGTCTCGAGACCCCCAATAGAAGTAACACAGGATCTATAGACATGATCCACAATAATCGTATCACCCACGGGGGTGGATACATGAACAGGTAAATCAAGACTACAATGAGTCGCACCCAAATGATGTGCAAAATAAGAGGACACGTAAGAATATGTGGACCCTGGATCAAATAGAACAGAGGCATCTTTGTGACAGACAGAAATGATACCTGTAATCACCGCATCGGAGGCAACTGCATCACGCCTGTCAGGGAGTGCATAGAATCGTGCCTGGCCTCCTCCGGATCTCTCCTCGCCTCTAGGGTGACCACGAGAAGACTGACCTCTACCTCTACTAGCCTGAGATGGTGCTGAAGAGGAGGGTTGATCCCTCTGCTGAGCCCTATCCCTACGGAGTCGAGGGACTGTCTCCTCATGTGGCCAAACTCACCATACTCATAACAAGCACCTGGTGCTGGAGAAGGGGACTAAAGGGAACCCCTCGCCGCAGAAGAACCCTGGGCTGAAGAAGTGGGTGCTTCACTCTAGGCTAGGAGGGCACTAAGTGAAGACTGACCCTGCTGAAATCCCTGTCGACCACGACCATAAGAACCTCCGCTCTGCTCAGGGCGGCCTGAATAAGAAGGTCTAGATGAGCGACCTCTGCCCTGCTGAAAATGCCCTCTAGATGGAGCACCGCTAAAGCTACCAGAACCTCAAGGCCTCTTGGCCTCCCTCTCCTCCCACTCCCGGCGACTATCCGCCTCGATGGAGCGTGCCATATCCACAACCTGCTCAAAAGATGATGATAGAACTCTCTCTCTGGTCATAAGAATGCGGATGGAGTAGTTGAGACCATCAATGAACCTCCTGATCCGGTCCCTATCAGTAGGGATCATCTATGTTGCATGCCTAGCCAACTGTGTGAATCTAAGCTCGTACTAGGTCACAGACATGTCGCCCTGAACCAACCACTCAAACTGGCGACGAAGCTCCTCGCGAAGGGTTTGTGGTACATACTTCTCTAGGAAGAGAGTAGAGAACTGCTTCCATGTGAGAGGTACTGCTCCTGCAGGCCTATGCCTCTCAAACTCCTCCCACCAATCAAACGTGGGACCAGTAAATTGAAAGGTAGTAAATGAAACTCCACTGGACTCGTACGTAACATCCTCAGACACTTATCCAAGAAACCCTGGGCATCCTCGCCCTCAATGCCACTGAAATGGGGTGGCTGGAGTCTACCAAATTTCTCAAGACGATGCTGCTAGTCGTTGGGCATATCCTGAATCATATGCTCTGGAGCTGGTGCAGTTGGAGGAATAAATGGTGCAACCACCCGTGCGGGGACCGCCTCTGGTGTTTGAAGTCCCTGAAAAACCTGCTCAGGTGTGCAAGCTGCAGGGGTCTGCTGACCACCCCCTGTCTGAAATGTCGCTACAGTAGCAACAGCTGAAACTACCTGAGCCAAACCGGAGCACACCGATAGTATCTCGGCAAGAGTCTCCTGAAGGCCATAAATAGCAATAGATACAGTCTGGCCCTGAACTGGGGCTGTTGGAGCATCAACCACTGTAGGCTACTCCTGAACAGGTATAACGGGCGGGTCAGCTGGCACTGCCTCAGCTGCCCTACCTCGACCTCTAGCACGACCGCGCCCACGGCCTCTAGAAGGTGGCAATGGAGGTTGTCCACCTCGTCTTGATGCTCGCGTTCTCACCATCTGCGAGAGAATAGAATATAGAAGTTCAGTTTTCGGGACAACAAGATCGCACGATAGAGTTCAAGAAAAATGAAGTGTTTCCTAAAGGTTCGCAGCCTCCCGAAGATAAGTACAAGCGTCCCCGTACCGATACGCAAGACTCTACTAACCGGCTCAAGACTCATGAGGCATAGTAAACCTAGGCTCTGATACCAACTTGTCACGACCCTAAATCCGGTCGTGATGGCACCCAACACATTCCTAGGCCAGCCTGACCAATCTATAACAATAACGGAGCTAGGAGCTCGCCTTATCCCATTTAAGAATATCAAATTATAAAAACAACAGTAGTAGATATATCAAAACGGGGAACCAAGTCCCATCACATTCCAACTCCCATAGACCGAATGGTCAAGAGTCATGAGCCTCTAAAGAATATAAGTGTAATAAAGTTTACAACTAACTCAGTACAGAAAGAAAGACAATATGGCATGAAATAACAACTAGAAGGGGAGTCAGGTCATGCGGATACTGCAGCTACCTTGACTGTACCGTGCAATGCCTCTGACCGGCTACCAAATCTGGTCTGCTGAGAGGTACCTGGATCTGCACACAAGGTGAAGGGAGTAAAATGAGTACTGCCAGACTCAGTGGTAATAAACAAGGGTAAGACATCATAGATAAGAAATCTACAGTAAAGCACAATGTAAAGCTGTAATTAATACCCTGTAACAGTTCAATATCAACAGTAGAGAGCCAACAAAAAGTGGTTTTTAGAAACTCTTTTATCATTTTTCTATTGAAAACAGTAATATCAAAGTTCTAGAGATTGGAAATAACATGATAACAGTAATAGCTACGGATTGGTAGTAAACTAGCATGTCAATACCACAAGACAATGATAACGATCATTGCGGGATCCAATAACTGGCTCACAGCCCACAAATATACTCAACCGTCCAAGAAGGAGGTTCTACGGCTCAAGAGTAGCGAATATCACAATATAAAATGCAACCATCCGAGAAGGAGGTTAGACGGCTCAAGGATAGCCAATATCATAACACAGTACCAATCAGTCGGACTAAGCCATAGTCCCCAAATACAATCGACCCTGCACTCACAAAAGAGTACGTGTCTCGCCGCTATACAGCATCACAAAGTGGTATACCGGGGTTTCGAACCCGCTGGTCATCACCCACATCTATTACTCACCTCAATATAATGCGATGACTACTCCGCGATGCCCTTGCCACGAGAATCAAGCTCCGCGCGCATAGAATCTGATCAAATATAGTGGAAACACATAAAATTAGACCAATAGAATGATACCCAGTCAAAACAACTCAATTTACATCAAAATTCCCAAAGTTGCCAAAACTCGGCTTTTTGTACGCTTCTCGAAAAATTACGAAAGTCACATATTCGGAACCCTCATCACAATACGAGTCTAAGCATATAAGATTTACCAAATTCGGACTCCATTTGCCCACTCAATTCCTTTATTTTCTAAAGTTCAAGCCTAGTGCTAAGTCCTCCATAAAATACCCCAAATTCCTCCATTTTCATGATATAATTGCATAATATTATTAATACTAATCATAATATGAGTCCATAGTTGATTACCTGATGATTTCCCTTGAGTTTCTCTTCAAAATCGCCCAAATCGCCTCTTAAGCCGAGACCCAAGTGCTTGAAATGTTTCTGAAATTTTCTAACTTCTAATACAATTAACTCTCTGCGATTTTCGCTTCTTCGGACCATTTCCGCCCCTGCGGAACCGGTTCTGCGACCAATTGGTCGCTTCTGCGAACCCAGGCCTATTTGGCCATTTCCGCTCCTGCGAGCCACGAACCGCTCTTGCGGGTTCGCTCCTGCGGAATTTCCTCCGCCCCTGCGGGATTAACCGCTTTTGTGAACAAGAGTCCGCTCCTGCGGACTCGCCTAGGCGATCTATAATCCTCTTCTGCGGACATCACCCTCACCCTCAAGACCGCTTCCGCGATTGCCCTCTTGCACCAGCGACGCTGCCCCTGCGGATCAGGCTCCGCTTCAGCGGTCGCCTCCACTTTTGCGCCCCCTTATATGCACCTGCGGACTCGCTCCTGTGCTCCCTTTTCCGCAGGAGCAAAAACAACAGAACCAGCAACATAATCTGCAATTCTTCCATATTTTCTCTCGTTTAACCAACCGAAAACACCCCGAGGCCCCCGGGACCTCATCCAAACACACCAACACATCCTAATAACTTATTCCAACTTGTTCCAATCCTCAAAACACGTCTAACAACATAAAAACCCATAATTCACATCAAATTCAAGCCTAAATTCCGTAAAACCTTTTGAATTACACATTCGATCTAAAACCCGACCAAACGATGTCCGAATGATCTGAAAATTTGCGGACATATCCAAAATCACATGACAAAGCTACAGTAATTGTCAGAATTCCATTCCGACCCCCTGATCAAAATCTCACCTACCATTCGGATTTCGCCAAAATTCAACCTTAGCCATTCAAGCCTATTTCTACACCGGACCTCCAAATTCAATTCTGATCGCTCCTCTAAGTCACAAATCACCTCCCAGAACTAACCAAATCATCAGGATCCAATTCTGAGCCCTGTAACCAAATAGTCAACTCCATGTTGACTTTCCATATTCAAGTTTCCTTCAAAAGGGCTATATGCCTCATTTTCAATCCAATTCACTCCTAACTCACCCAATTGACTCTAACATAGATATAAAAGCATAAAACATATAATTACAATATAACGGGGTGGTAATTCCCATGACGACGGGCCGGGTCGTCACAGAAAAAATTATCAGAATGCAAATGTTATAATTGCGGAAAACTAGGACATTTAGCAAAAGATTGCAAAATACCTAAAAATCAGAAAGCTAAGCAAGTACAGAAATAATAATAAACGACGAAGAATACGTACAAATGGAATACATAGACTATGAATTAGAAAGTAATGATAGTATATATGAATTATCAGAAAATGAATTAGAAAATGAATTAATACTAGAATCAGATAATGAAGACAATGAATTAACAGATGGCTGAAAAAGAAATAAATATAATAACCCAAGAAGAATACCAAGATAAAGAATCTACGAAACAAAAAGTAATATTTGATGAAAATATATTTGAACAAATAAAAGGAAAAGAATTAGACTTAAGTATAGAAAAAATATTAGATATACCAAAAATAAAAAATTGGTTCAAAAGAAGTAAAGAAGAATACTATGTAATTAGCCAAAGAGAACATATAATAGACTCTGTAAGTATACTAAAAGAAAAGCTAAAATACTAATAATAAATAAATATATAATAAATAAATAAATACAGGATATAAGGGTAAAAAACCCAATTAAATATGTACATCTAGGAGGAATAGAGATATTAATTAAGGCATATTTTAGAGAAGTGATAGATACACCAATAGAAATTTACCTAGCAGATGATAGAATTATACAACCTATAGAAAAGAGCATAATAAGTGCAGTACGAGGAAATTTGATATACCAAAAAATTTAAGTTCATAATTAGTGCAAACTATTCAGTAGTAATAAATGATAAAAATATAGATAAATCACTTGTATTATACTGGAAAATATCAGGAATAGAATTAACCCCAGGTAGTAAGATATTTACAACAAGATGTAAAAACTTATATATATTAACAACCAAACATAAGATAATGGCAAGAAATAAAATAAACAAAATAAAGATAGAAAATCCTTTTGAAAGAATAGTTACAGAGTTATAGATAACAATCAGTATAGCTATAATGAACTGGACATAGAAGAAGATCTAGACATAGTAAAAAAAAAAGATTAAGTACATAAAAAAGATTGAGTTTTGAAGTAGGACAAACATCATCAAATAGAACGAGCACATCAGATAAGATAGGATATAAAATACCTAAACTTATTGAGCAATTACCAGAAGAAATGAAACCTCATCATTATTACATAACAGGAGTAATGAACAGAAGAAAATACTTAATACTAATAAATACAGGACAAGAAGAAAACTATATAACAAGAGAATTAATCACAAAAGATGAGATACTAACTAGTGAAACATTATACCCCGAATTACCTAAAGGAATAATAGCTAGTGAAGAAATAGCATAAAAAGAAATAATTATTGGATGAATAATTATGATGATAAGACTGAAAATATATCAAGAAGATAAAAATATTATATTAGGAATAAAATGACTAGAAAAAGTTAAACCATATAACTTAGACAGTGAACAATTAATTATACATTATGAAAATAAGAAAGTAACAATAAAAAGAACTATACTATAAAAATATAAATATATTATGAAAATACACATACTAGCAAAGATAATAGTGGAAGGATACGATAATAGGTACTACACACCTATGATAGACACAGGATCAGAAATTAACTTATGCAGATATAACTGCCTACCAGAAGAGAAATGGGAGAAACTTAGAACACCCTTACCAGTAACAGGATTTAATAATGAAGGAAGCATAATTATGCATAAATCATTAAATATAAAAATACAAATATGGGATAAAATACTTACTATAGAAGAAATATACAATTTTGAATTACCCACAAGGGATATTTTACTAGGAATGACATTCTTAGATAAACTATACCCACACGTAATAACTAAAACACATTGGTGGTTTACAACACCATGTAAACAAAAAATAGGAGCAAAAAGAGTTCTAAAAAAGAAAAGAAATGCAAGTAATTGGATAAAACGAAGTGAGAAAATAACACAAAAATTAGAAAATGAAAAAGAAGATACTAATAAAATAGAATTAATCATTTTTTCAATTAATACAGTTAAAATGATTCAAGAAAAACTAGAACCATTGTATAGTGAAAACCCCTTACAAGGTTGGGAAAAACATAAAACAAAGGTAAAAATAGAGCTAATTGATGAAAATAGTATAATGACACAAAAACCCTTAAAATACAATTTCAAAGATTTAAATAAATTTAAAATACACATTGACGAATTACTAGAACAAGGTTATATACTGTGATGACCCGGCCCGTCATCATGCGAGTTATCACCCCGTTATCGCTGTTATATGCTTGTAGATGTTGTAATATGCATGTTGGGTAAGTTTGAGCCAATCCGTGTTGAGTTTAGTTGGAAATGAGACAAATAGTCTCTTAGAAGAATAAATAGTTGAGAAAAGATAGCTGGATGTTGATCGGTGAGTTAGAGAGCTCGGAATCGAATTCTGATGATTCGGTCAGCTCCGGGAGGTCATTTGTGAGCTAGGAGAGCGATCGGAAGTGAATTTGGAGGTCCGGTGTAGTTTTAGGCTTGAATTGGCTAAAGTTGAATTTTGGCGATATCCGATCGATAGGTGAGATTTTTATCCCGGTGTCGAAATGGAATTCCGACAGTTGCACTAGCTTCGTTAAGTGATTTTGGATGTGTCTACAAAAATTTCAGGTCATTCGGAGGCCGTCTGGTCGGGTTTTTGGTCGAATGTCGATTTTGGAAGTTAAATGGAAACTTAGGCTTGAATTGCTTGAAATCGATGTTATTCTGTGTTAAAGTAGGTGTTTCTATGATTGGGGCAAGTTCATATGGTGTTATGGAGCATGTTTGTGGCTTTCATTGGGGTCCTGGGGGACCCGGGGTTGTTTCGGGAGGTTAAACGGGTGAAAACTATGGAAATTGCAGGTTGAAGATTTGCTAGTTCTGTTGTTTTCGCTCCTGCGGAAATGGGAGCGCAGGAGCGAGACCGCAGAAGCGGAATTATTACCGCAGAGGCGAAATGGGGCTTGGCCAGGAGGTTCCGCAGAACCGGATGATGTACCGTAGGAGCGGACTCGCTCCTGCGAGTCTAGGGTCGCAGAAGCGGAAGGCAGGCAACTGGGGGGAGATCGCGGAAGCGGAGGTGTGTCCGCAGAAGCGGTCTCGCAGGTGCGAGACCTGGGCCGCAAAAGCGGAACTGGGCGGCTTGGTGTGGTCTCGCAGAAGCGACCATTTGGTCGCAGAGGCGGCATCGCAGAGGCGGAATTTTGTCCGCAGAAGCGGAAATCGCGCCTGTGTTAAAAATAACAGAAGGGTTAAAATTTCATCAGTTGCAAAAACATTTGGGCTCGGTTTAGAGAGGAGAATTAGGCGATTTGAACGAGATATTGCTGGGAGATCATCGGGTTGTCATCGGAGGTGAGTTTTATAGTTCCTTTACGCGTGTTTTTCTTGGAATCCTCCTTTATTTCACGGAAAGTGGATCAAATTGTTAGGAAATTTAGCCTAAGCTAGGGTTTTGGTAAATTGTCGATTTGAGTGGGCAATCGAAGTCCGATTTTGGAAAACTTTATATGCATAGACTCGTATTGAGAAGAGGGATCCGAATACGTAACTTTTATAATTTTTTGAGAAGCGGACGAAAATTTAGGTTTTGACAACTTTATGGGTTTTGATGTAATTTGGGTTATTTCAAATTGGTTACGTGAATTTAGCATATATTGATGTATTATCATTGATTTTGAGTAGATTCGGCAACCGAGGAGATTGATTTGCAAGGCAAGCGCAAGACGGACTGAGGCTTCTACCAGTTCGAGCTGAGTGGTAGTAGTAAATAATGTACTGAGGGTTTGAAACCCCGTACTAGCACTTCACAGTGCTATGTCGAGATGAGACACGCGTCTCGTGGTGACATTGTGATTGGGGACATGGACTTGGTCCTTCCCGGCTAATAGTATACTGGGTATTATGACTGCTAATAAGACTATAACTGGGTAAATGGGCTTGTAGCCATGTTTGGGGCCATGTGCCGATCTATAGATCATTAGGGGACATGTAGAGCTAGGTGGCCCTTATATCATGTTGGAAACCTACACTCAGCCATAAAACTAGCTGAATAGCCTACTAAGAGCCAGTACTAGATGTGTACTGTGAGAGATAGATTACTTAGGGTGGAAATTCCCTGATTTAGCTGAGTGGGCCTGAAAGGCCAATCCTGAACTAATTGGGACAGGGTCGAGGACCCATTATGAGGTATCGTATATATATATACCTATATTGGATCGGGCTGCACGCCGCAGCAGTATATATATTGGATCAGGCTGCACGCCGCAGTAGTATATATATTAGATCGGACTGCACACCGCAGTAATATACATATGGATCGGACTGCACGCCGCATTATTATTGCGCTTGGGCTATAGGAGCCCCTTCGGAGTTCGAGTCTGCACACATTCTCAGTGAGTGCTGGTGTATATTATGGGATCGGGCTGCACGCCGCAGCAGTATAGTTATATATGTATATGTGTGTGTGTGTGTATATATATATATATATATATATATATATATATATATATATATATATATATATTAGATCGGATTGCACGCCTCAGTAATATATGTGGGAATCGGGCTGTACGTCGCGCAGTATCATAGCGCTTGGGCCTAGGGAGCCCCTTCGAAGTCTGTATACACCCCCAGTGAGCGTCGTCGATGTTAAATGGAGCGAGCTGCGCGCCGCAACTGTACATGTATTGGAGCGGGCTGCACGCCGCTGCATTATGCCTATCCATATCCTTATATTTACTTAAATACTTATATATTATAGGCATATGTATATATCTTCATACATTGATATGGTTGTACACCGTGGTTGTACGAGTGAGGATTTTGTCAGTGTCCGACATTGATGAGATAGGTGTGGACTGGTGATTGGAGTACTTACTATAGTGATGACTTACCTGTGGGGGTTTGCCTTAGAACTGTTTAGTGATAGCACAAGAGTTCTTACTTTCAGTTATTGTTTATTATTATTACTCACTGAGTTGAAATATACTCACCACACTCCCCTGCACTTTCTGTGCAGATCCACAGGTGCCCGAGAGCAGTTGAGTTACTGTAGCTGCTGATCATCATCTACTTTTGCGGAGACTACGAGGTTGCTGCCGGAGTCCGTAGAACCCGTTTTCTCCTTATTTATCGTTTTGTTATATCATCTTGCTTAGACTTGTTTGTACTAGGATGCTTATTCTATAGAGGCTCAGACTCGTGACACCACGATATGGTTGGGACCGTACTTTGCATGCTTTTACTATTCCATTGCCATTTTTATATGATCACTTGTTGTTTAAGTCTAACTTGATTAATTGGAATTAATAATTTGCTGGTTTAAGAGGTATTAAGGTCGAGCTTGCCTAGCATTATGTTGGGCGCCATCACGACCGGGGTTTGGGTCGTGACAAGTTTGTATCAGAGCCTAGGTTAACTCGTCTCGCGAGTCATGAGCCGGTTTAGTTGAGTCTCGTGGATCGCTACGGGGACGCCTGTACTTATCCTCGGGAGGCTACAAACCTTTTTAGGAAAAGTTTCAATTCTTGGAATTCTTGTCGTGCAATTACTTTTAACTTGAACTGAACTTTGACATTCTATTCTCCCGTAGATGGCGAGAACTCGAGCTTTCGGATAGGGAGGACGACGACCACTACCACCTGCTAGAGGTTGTGGACGCCGCCGTGGTCGTGGCAGAGGTCGGGCAGTTCATGCACTACCAGCTGACCCACAGCCCCCAGTTGCAGAGGTGCCAGCAGCACCAGTTCAGGCACAGCTGTGCCCATTGTCTTTCCGGGTCTACAGGAGACCCTGGCTCAGATACTAGCAGTTTGCACTAGCCTTGCACAGGCAGTTTTAGTTACTACTGCAGCAGCTGCATCAGGGACCGGGGGTGTTCATCAGACCCCCACAGCACGCTCTCCAGAGCTAGCAGTGCAGGGTTTACAGACACCAGAGGCTGCTCCAGTTCAGCCTGTGGTTCCGGTTCAGCCAGCGGATCAGATTCATGGGGACAGGGTCCCAGCTATGACGGACGATGAGCAGTGTCATCTCGAGAGGTTCACTAGGTTATCTCCTCCAGTGTTCACTGGTGCTCCAGGCGAGGACGAACAAGGTTTTCTGGACAAGTGTCATTGGATGCTTCGTACGGCAGACATATTGGAGTCCGGTGGGGTAACTTTCACTACCTTTCAGTTTCAAGGGCTAGCCTTCGCCTTTTGGGAGGCTTATGAGCGCCGCAGGCTAGTAGGGGCAGCACCACTATCATGGCCAGAGTTCTCTACTATGTTCTTGGAGAAGTGGGTGCCTCGATCTTAGAGGGAGGAGATGGGCAGGCAGTTTGAGGGTCTCCGTCAAGGGGACATGTCAGTGTTAGAGTATGAGATCTGGTTTACTGAGTTATCTAGATATGCACCATGGTTGGTTCCTTCCGACAGAGAGAGGATTGGACGCTTTGTGGATGGCCTCATTTATCCCATTCGTATTCTGATCTCTCGGGAGAAGGTTTTGAGTCATACATTTGAGGATGTTGTGGATATTGCTCGCAACATAGAGACAGATCGTCGCAGAGAGCGGGATGAGATGGAGGCCAAGAGGCCTCGAGGTTCAGCTAGTTCCAGTGGCACTCAGACCAGAGGCCAAAGTTAGTAGAGCCGAGGTCGCTCTTTCAGATCTTCGCAGTTGGGTCGCTTAGATCGTTGCAGATGGTCTTCTAGACAGTGTTATCAAGGTTCGCACTAGAGCCAGCCATCTCTCAGCGCCATGCCAGCTCAGATTTCTTCACAGGCCCCATCTGCTCAGGGTTCATCTTGGCCTAGTTCTTCAGCTGGCCACTCCAGCGCCAGGGGTCCTTATCAGTCTCAGCCCCCAGCACCGGGGAGTTTCTACGAGTGAAGAGAGCTTGGGCACCACCGTAGGGAGTGTCCCCACCTTGTTTCCAGATCTTATCAGCAGAAGGGGCAGCCCTCGTCATCTGGTCCTTCTACTTCGGCACCCGCCCCGCCAGCTAGGGGTGAGGGTCAGTCAGCTAGTGGTCGCCCTCGAGGTGGAGACCGATGAGGCGGACATGCTAGATGCTATGCTCTTCAGGGCCGATCTGAGGCCGTTGCTTCTGATGCAGTTATCATAGGTATTATTTCAGTCTACCACAGAGATGCCTCAGTGTTGTTTGATCCTGGTTCTACTTATTCTTATGTGTTACCTATTTTGCTCCTCATTTGGGCACGACCCCAGGGTGTCTTGAGCTGCCAGTGCATGCATCTACCCCGGTAGGGTATACTATTGTTGTGAACCATGTATATTGGTCCTGTTTGGTCACTATTGGGGGTCTAGAGACCCGAGTGGACCTATTGCTTCTCAGCATGATCGATTTTGATGTTATATTGGGCATGAATTGGCTATCTCCATGTCATGCTATTCTGGACTGTCATGCTAAGACAGTCACCTAGGCTATGCCAGGCGTTCAGGGGATCGAGTGGCGAGACACGACTGAGTATGTACCTAGCAGGGTAATATCTTTCCTCAAGGCCCAACGAATGGTTGGAAAGGGATGTCTCTCTTATTTAGCATTTGTACGGGAGGTCGAAGCCCAGACTCCCAGTATTGATTCTGTTCCCATTGTGCGAGACTTTCCTGATGTGTTTCCCTCAGACCTGTCGGGCATGCCGCCAGACAGGGATATTGATTTTGGGATCAATTTGGTGACAGGCACTCTACCTATTTCTATTTCCCCATATCGGATGGCACCATCTGAGCTGAAGGAATTGAAGGAGCAGCTCCAGGAACTCCTAGATAAGGGGTTTATTCGGCGGAGTGTGTCACCGTGAGGTGCACCAGTCCTGTTTGTTAAGAAGAAGGATGGATCCATGAGGATGTGTATTGACTACAAGCAGCTGAACAAAGTTATAGTGAAGAATAAGTATCCTCTGCCTCGCATTGATGATTTATTTTATCAGCTCCAGGGAGCTAGGGTATTCTCGAAGATTGATCTTCGTTCAGGCTACCATCAGCTAAATATTAGAGAGTCCAACATTATGAAGACTGCATTCAGGACCAGATATGCTCACTATGAGTTCCTTATGATGTCTTTTGGGCTGACCAACGCCCCAGCAAAATTTATGCATCTGATGAACAATGTGTTCAGACCCTATCTGGATTCATTTGTGATCGTGTTCATTGATGACATTCTAGTCTACTCTCATAGCCAGGAGGAGCATGCTCGACACTTGGGTATTGTATTGTAGAGATTGAGAGAGGAGAAGTTGTATGCCAAGTTCTCCAAATGTGAGTTCGGGCTTGAGTCCGTGGCATTCTTAGGACACGTGGTGTCCCGAGATGGTATTCAAGTAGATCCGAGGAAGGTCGAGGCAGTGCAAAGTTGATCCGAGGAAGGTCGAGACAGTGCAGAGTTGGCCTAGACCGACCTCAGTTACTGAGATCCGTAGCTTTCTGGGATTGGCAGGGTATTATCGCTGATTCGTTCAGAAGGGTGCTCTCTTTGTATGGTCCGAGGAGTGCGAGGAGAGATTTTAGAAGCTCAAGACAGCACTAACCACAACACCAGTCTTGATACTGCCGTCAGCCTCAGATCCTTATACCGTGTATTGTGATGCCTCGGGAGTTGGCATTGGTTATGTATTGATGCAGGTGGGTAGAGTCATTGCTTATGCTTCTCGTCAGTTGAAGCCCCATGAGAAGAACTACCCTGTTCATAATTTGGAGTTAGCAGCCATATTTCACGATTTGAAGATTTGAAGGCATTACCTGTATGGTGTCTTATGTGAGGTGTACACGGATCATCGTAGTCTTCAGCATTTATTCAGACATAAGGACCTTAATTTGAGACAGCGGAGGTGGTTGAAGTTGCTTAAGGATTATGACATCACTATTTTGTATCATCCGGGGAAGGCCAATTTTGTGGCCGATGCTTTGAGTCGGAAGGCGGTTAGTATGGGTAGCCTAGCTTTCATCCCAGTTGGGGAGAGGCCATTTGCTTATGATGTTCAGACCCTAGCCAATCGGCTAGTGAGGTTGGATATTTCGGAGCTGAGTCGAGTGTTGGCTTGTGTTGTTTCTCGATCTTCCTTGTATGATCGCATCAGGGAGCGACAGTATGATGTCCCACATTTGCTTGTCCTTAAAGACAGAGTGCTGCATAATGATGCTAGAGATGTGACTATCGACAGTGATGGTGTTCTGAGGATGCAGGACCGTATATGCGTGCCCAATGTAGATGGTTTGCGGAAGTTGATACATGAGGAGGCACACAGTTCGCGGTACTCTATTCACCCAGGTGCCGCGAAGATGTACCTAGACTGGAGACAGCGCTACTAGTAGAGGAGAATGAAGATGGATATTGTTAGGAATGTAGCTAAGTGCCTTAATTGCCAGTAGGTCAAGTATGAGCATCAGAGACCGGGCGGTGTTCTTCAGCGTATGGTCATACCCGAGTGGAAATGGGAGAGGATCACCATGGATTTTGTTACTACACTCCTTCGGACAGTGAGGAAGTTTGATTCTATATGGGTGATTGTTGATCGGCTGACTAAGTCCGTACATTTCATCCCAGTCAGTACTACTTACTCATCGGAGCGGTTGGCAGCAATCTTTATTCGGGATATTGTCAGGTTGCATGGGGTCCCAGTGTCTATTATATCTGCCAGAGGCACTCAGCTCACTTCTCAGTTTTGGAGAGCATTTCAACGAGAGATGGGTACGCGGGTTGAGTTGAGCACTGCATTTCACCCCCAGATAGACGGGCAGTCAAAGCGCACTATTCAGATCCTGTAGGATATGTTGCGGGCATGTGTGATTGACTTTGGTGGTTCATGGGATGAGTTCTTGCCACTTGCTGAGTTTGCCTACAACAACAGTTATCAGTCGAGTATTCAGATGGCTCCGTACGAGGCATTATATGGCAGACGGTGTAGATCTCCCGTCGGATAGTTTGAGCCTGGTGAGGATAGATTGATAGGGACTGAGTTAGTTCAGAATGCTCTGGATAGAGCAAAGTTGATCCAGGAGAGGCTTCGCACAGCACAGTCCAGCCAGAAGAGTTATGCAGACCGTAGGGTTCGAGAGTTGTCTTTCATGGTTGTTGACAGAGTATTGCTGAAGGTTTCACCCATGAAGGGTGTCATGAGGTTCGGGAAGAAAGGGAAGCCGAGTCCCAGGTACGTTGGTCCTTTTGAGATACTCAGGAGGGTTGGAGAGGTGGCATATAAGTTAGCCTTGCCACCCAGCTTATCCAGTGTTCATCCAGTATTATTCCATGTGTCTATGCTCTGGAAGTACATCAGGGATCAGTCTCATGTATTAGACTTCAGTACCATTCAGCTTGATGGTGATCTATTTTATGATGTGGAGCCAGTGGCTATTCTGGGTAGGCAGGTTCGAAAGTTGAGGTCCAAGGAGATTGCTTCAGTCAAGGTGCAGTGGAGAGGTCGGCCCGTCGAGGAGGCTAATTGGGAGGTCGAGCAGGAGATGCGGAGCAGATACCCTCGGCTATTTGAGTCTCCAGGTATGTTTCTTGACCCGCTCGAGGATGAGCATTTTCTTAAGTTGGGGAGAATATGATTACCTGGCCCGTCATCATGCGAGTTATCACCCCGTTATCCCCGTTATATGCTTGTAGATGTTGTAATATGCATGTTGGGTAAGTTTGAGTCAATCCAGTTTGAGTTTAGTTGGAAATGAGACAAATAGACTCTTAGAAAAAGGAATAGTTGAGAAAAGTCAGCTGGAAATTGACCGGCGAGTTAGAGAGCTCGGAATCGAATTCTGATGATTTGTTCAGGTCCGGGAGGTCATTTGTGATTTAGGAGAACGATCGGAAGTGAATTTGGAAGTCCGGTGTAGTGTTTGGCTTGAATTGGCTAAAGTTGAATTTTGGCGGTGAGATTTTGATCCGGGAGTCGGAATGGAATTCCGACAATTGCACTAGCTCCGTTAGGTGATTTTGGATGTGCCTACAAAAATTTCAGGTCATTTAGAGGCCGTCTATTCGGGTTTTTGATCGAATGTCTGTTTCAGATGTTGAATGGAAACTTAGGCTTGAATTGCTTGAATTCGATGTTATTCCGTGTTAAAGTATGTGTTTTTATCATTGGGGCAAGTTCGTATGGTGTTATGGAGAATGTTTGTGGCTTTCGTTGGGGTCCCGGGGGACCTGGGGTTGTTTTGGGAGGTTAAACGGGAGAAAAACATGGAAATTGCAGGTTGAAGATTTGCTGGTTCTGTTGTTTTCGCTCCTGCGGAAATGGGAGCGCAGGAGCGAGACAGCAGAAGCGGAATTATTACCACAGAGGTGAAATGGGGATTGGCCAGGAGGTTCTGCAGAAGCAGATGATGTACCGTAGGAGCGGACTCGCTCCTGCGAGTCTAGGGTCGCAGAAGCGGAAGGCAGATGACTGGGGGGAGATCACGGAAGCGGAGGTGTGTCCGCAGAAGCGGTCTCGCAGGTGCGAGACCTGGGCCGCAGAAGCGGAACTGGGCGGCTTCGTGTGGTCTCGCAGAAGCGACCATTTGGTTGCAGAGGCGGCATCGTAGAGGCGGATTTTTGTCCGCAAAAGCGGAAATCGCGCCTGTGTTAAAAATAACAGAAGGGTTAAAATTCCATAAGTTGCAAAAACAATTGGGCTAGATTTAGATAGGAGAATTAGGCAATTTGGACGAGATATTGCTGGGAGATCATCAGGTTGTCATCGGAGGTGAGTTTTATAGTTCCTTTATGCGTTTTTATCTTGGAATCTTCCTTTATTTCACGGAAATTGGATCAAATTATGAGGAAATTTAGCCTAAGCCAGGGTTTTGGTTAATTGTTGATTTGAGTGGGCAATCGAACTCCGATTTTGGAAAACTTTATATGCACAGACTCGTATTGAGACGAGGCTTCCGAATATGTCACTTTTATAATTTTTTGAGAAGCACACCAAAAGTTAGGTTTTGACAACTTTGTGGGTTTTGATGCAATTTGGGTTATTTCAAATGGGTTACGTGAATTTAGCATATATTGATGTATTATCATTGATTTTGAGCAGATTCGGCAACCGAGGAGATTGATTTGCGTGGCAAGCGCAAGACAGACTGAGGCTTCTACCGGTTCGAGGTGAGTGGTAGTAGTAAATAATGTACTGAGGGTTTGAAACCCCGTACTAGCACTTCACAGTGCTATGTCGAGATGAGACACGCGTCTCGTGGTGACATTGTGATTGGGGACATGGACTTGGTCCTTCCCGGCTAATAGTATACTGGGTATTATGACTGCTAATGAGACTATAACTGGGTAAATGGGCTTGTAGCCATGTTTGGGGTCATGTGCCGATCTGTAGATCATTAGGGGACCTGTAGAGCTAGGTGACCCTTATATCGTGTTGGAAACCTACACTCAGCTGTAAAACTAGCTGAATAGCCTACTAAGAGCTAGTACTAGATGTGTACTGTGAGAGATAGATTATTACGGTGGAAATTCCCAGATTTAGCTGAGTGGGCCTGAAAGGCCAATCCTATACTAATTGGGACGGGGTCGAGAACCCGTTATGAGGTATTATATATAAATATATATATATCGGATCGGGCTGCACGCCGCAGCAGTATATATACCGGATCGGGCTGCACGCCGCAGTAGTATATATATTGGATCGGGCTGCACGCCGCAGTAATATATATGTGGATCGGACTGCACGCCACAGTATTATTGCGCTTGGGCTATAGGAGCACCTTCGGAATCCGAGTCTGCACACATTCTCAGTGAGAACTGGTGTATATTATGGGATCGGGCTGCACGCCGCATCAGTATAATTATATATGTATAAATATATTGGATCGGACTGCACGCCGCAGTAATATATGTGTGGATCGGGCTGTACGCCGCAGTATCATAGCGCTTGGGCCTAGGGAGCCTCTCCGAAGTCTGTATACACTCCCAGTGAGCGCCGTCGACGTTAAATGGAGCAGGCTGCGCGCCGCAGCGGTATATGTATTGGAGCGGGCTTCACGCCGCAGGATTATACCTATCCATATCCTTATATTTACTTAAATACTTATACATTATAGGCATATGTATATATCTTCATACATTGATATGGTTGTACACCGTGGTGGTACGAGTGAGGATTTTTTCAGTGTGGGACCTTGATGAGATAGGTGTGGACTGGTGATCGGAGTACTTACTATAGTGATGACTTACCTGTGGGGGTTTGCCTTAGAACTGTTTAGTCATAGCACATGAGTTCTTACTTTCAGTTATTGTTTATTATTATTACTCACTGAGTTGAAATATACTCACCCCACTCCCTTGCACTTTCTGTGCAGATCCACAAGTGCCCGAGAGCAGTTGAGTTATTGTAGCTGCTGATCATCATCTACTTTTGCGGAGACTACGAGGTAGCTACCGGCGTCCGCAGAACCTGTTTTCTCCTTCTTTATCGTTTTTTATATCATCTTGCTTAGACTTGTTTGTACTAGGATGCTTATTCTGCAGAGGCTCAGACTCGTAATACCACGATATGGTTGGGATCGTACTTTGCATGCTTTTACTATTACGTTGCCATTTTTATTTGATCACTTGCTGTTTAAGTCTAACTGGATTAATTGGAATTAATAATTTGCTGGTTTAAGAGGTATTATGGTCGGGCTTGCCTAGCATTGTGTTGGGTGCCATCACGACCGGGGTTTGGGTCGTGAAATATAAAAGAAAGCAATAGTAAACATACAAGTCTAGCATTTATAGTAAATAAGCATAGTGAACAAAAAAGAGGAAAAAGTAGAATGGTTATTGATTATAGAAATCTAAATGCAAAAACTAAGACATATAATTACCCAATACCAAATAAGATACTAAAAACAAGGAAAATACAAGGATTCAACTACTTTAGTAAATTTTATTGCAAATCAAGATTTTACCATTTAAAATTAGAAGAAGAATCTAAGAAACTTACAGCATTTACCGTACCCCAATGATTTTATGAATGAAACGTATTACCCAGGTAGGTATCAACATTTTATGGATAACTATTTCAAACAACTAGAAAATTGCATAATATACATTGATGATATACTATTATATTCAAAAACACAAGATGAACATATAAAATTATTAGAAAAATTTATACATATTATAAAAATATCGGGAATAAGCCTAAGTAGAAAAAAGGCAGAAATAATGAAAAATCAAATAGAATTTCTAGGAATAGAAATAGATAATAGTGGAATTAAAATGCAAACTCATATAGTACAAAAGATAATAAATTCAAATGAACAGTTAGATTCAAAGAAGAAACTACAATCATTTCTAGGATTAGTAAACCAAGTAAGAGAATATATACCAAAATTAGCAGAGACTTTAAAACCATTGCAGAAAAATCTAAAAATGGATATAGAGTATCACTTTAGTGAAGAAGATAAAAAGAAAGTAAGAAAAGTTAAACAAATATGTAAAAACCTACCAAAACTATACTTCCCATATGAAAATAAAAAATTTACATATATAGTAGAATCGGACGCAAGTGAAAAAAGCTATGGATGAGTACTAAAATATAGGTATGATAAAGAAAAAATAGAACATCATTGCAGGTACTATTCAGGAACATTTACAAACCTGGAGATAAAATGGAAAATCAATAGAAAGGAATTATATGCAGTATATAAATGTTTACTGGCATTTGAACCATATATTGTATATAATAAGTTTATTATAAGAACAGATAATACACAAGTGAAATGATGGCTAACCAGGAAGATACAAGATTCAGTTACAACAATAGAAATACAGAGACTAGTGCTGAATATACTCAATTTTACATTTACAATTGAAGTAATTAGTACTAACAAAAATGTCATTGCAGATTACATATAAAGACAAAGCTACAGAGATTGACATAACTATGGAAGAAGATACATTACAAAAGATACTCAAAACCATGACTACACTTTCAATAAAAGTGGAAAGTATGGATGATGAGATAAGAAAGCTTAAGATTAATGAAGATAAACTGAAATCTAAAGCTATTCCAAGTCAGCAGCATGACTCAAAAAATGCGGAGCTATGTCGATCGGAAGACAATTAAATTCCAGAGCTAAAAGGAGACGTTGGGAAAATCTTAAAAACCCATAACATTTGTTCAGTTACAGCTGCAGGTACAAATAACCAAGTTAGAAAGCAAGGAAATACAAACCTAAACAAATTATTCGAAAAACCATTTATAAGAACACCAAAAAATATACCATATATAGAACCCCAGACATTATCATATGCAGATAGCCTACAAAGTAACAAGGAAACATACAACCACATAACACGCAACTACATAGAAAATATATATAAAATCCAAACCTTTCTAAACCGAAATCCCAAAGCTACAGATAACCAAAACCCAGATGAAAACTACACTACCCAAAAGCTACAAGGTTACAACAAATTGGTAGTACAACCTAAAACCAATCCAAATCTAGTTAGGACTTGTTATAACTATGGATTATTAAGTACTGTATATACATACGACGGAGAAGAGTTAACAGGTATACCAAAGATACATAAAGTATTTACAACATATAAAAGAATTCCAAAGGGAAATCTATTCTTTGTAAAATTTTATGTGGCACCAGCGGAGATACTATACGATGAAATAAAACCAATAATCCAAGTGGTGAAGATAGGAATGACAAGAGATATGCTAATCCTGGAAGAAATAAGTCAGCAACCGGAGGTAAGGAAAGAAGAGATACTCGAATTTTATGCAAATAAAAGGATAATCGGAATTTTAACTATTATACAAGAGCTAGCAAATAATTATCTAAATGGAAACCCCATATGGAGTTACTATTCAAGAGACCAGTTAATGATTTATTCAAATTCAAGAGAATTAAGACAAACAGATATGGAGGATGTCCAGAAATGGATTTTATCTTTACTTAAACCAGAAGAAAAACCTACAACAAGAGCTCTGAAAGTAGGATTTATTTCACAAGGATTACTAACAAGATACTGTAAATTAATAGGACACAAGTATCCGGATCATATATTTTCAAAATATAATGGTGATGACAACGTCGTCCCAGAGGTACAGTTCGAGTAAAAAACAGAGATATGAATGGAGAAAAAGAAGACCAGTGATAATATAATTCGTCCACCCGACAAAGAAAGAAAGGAAACAAAGAAAAAGATAAAAGGAGAGAAAAAAACATAAAGAAGAAAGAAGGAGAAGACAAAAGAGAGATAAAGAAGATACGGGAAAAAATTCATGAAGATAATGACTTCATGCAAAAAGTCATAAATAAATAGTGACTTTATGCAAAAGTCATAAAGTAAATAGTATATTATGTCTGTAAATTATTATGTCCGGCCAAATGTATAAACAGTAAAGGCCATTTGTGAATAGTAAAGGACATGTCGTTTGTACATAGTATAGGTCATATTTTTTTTATAAATAGGATAGGTTATGTACATTGTAGAGTAAGACTTCGACAAAAGCAAGTTTTCCTTTTTTGTAAACATCTCAAAATTACTTAAAATATATTCAGTTTGAAATACCTATGGAGCAACAAGCTAACAACATGAATCTACAAGAAGAGGTAAAATCATTTATGATTATGCATAGCATCTTACAATACTATAACTTTTATCATATTATAATAATGTTATAAAGAATAATTTGAGCAAGTTTGCAATGGAAGTATGCTAAAATTAAACCTAGGATAAGTCACTCCTAGTGGAAACCAGTGAGGCGAGGATATGTCGTTTACGGGAGTACATAAGTTGAGGACATTGCTAGGGTAAATGATTAAAGCAAAGGGCCATGGTAGTGACCAGAAAAATTATTCTGTATACCCTATTATTATATGATAAATATGATAGTAAAGTAAGAAGATTAGAAGGAATATTATAAGAACAATAGCAACATATGAAAAATAATGATAACATTTATACTTGATGATATGGTAGATAATTATAAAATACTTGTTTTATATACACTTAAAAATATATCGGAACTAGGTATAAGAAAAATCATATGGAAAAAATACTTGATTATGAAAAAGAAACTTTAGAACAAATAATAGACCAAGAATGGAGTGAAGAACTAGAAGAAGTATATAATTATGACTATGATACAAATATGTGGGAATTAGAGCTTTCAGGAGCCGAAAAATCATAAATAAATAGTCATAACTTTTTTATTTTCATCTATTCTACTACTTTTATCGCCATTGGCTCTGATACCATTTGAGGGGTGTTGGTCTTGGTATGTCTCTGATTAGCTCTGTTAGTGGTCGTTTAGGTTGATTAGTTACTAATTGTGTTGGTAACTGATTAAATTATTGATTCATTGCTGGTTAAATGCTAAATTATAATTTTCTTTAGCTAAGGATTTTAATGTCACGACCCCAAACCCGGTCGTGACGGCGCCCAGCACACTGCTAGGCCAGCCTGACCAATCAACAAAATCTACGGAGCTAGAAGCTCGCCTTATCCCATTTAAGCATAACAAATTATAAGACAACAGTGATAAATATAATAAAAATAGGGAACCAAGTCCCAACACATGCCAACTCCTATAGACCGAAGGGTCAAGAGTCATGAGCCTCTAAAGAACATAAGTGTAACAAAGTTTACAACTAACTCAGTATGGAAGGAAAGACAATATGAAATGAAATATCAACTAGAAGGGGAGTCAGGTCCTGCGGACGCTACAGCTACCTCGACTGTCCAGCACAATGCCTCTAAGCGGCTACCGAATCAGGTCTGCTGAGAGGTACCTGGATCTGCACACAAGGTGCAGGGAGTAAAATGAGTACTGCCAGACTCAGTGGTAATAAACAAGGGTAAGATAGCGTAGATAAGAAATCCACAGTAAAGCACAATGTAAAGCTGTAATTAATACCCTGTAACAGTTCAATATCAATGGTAGAGCGCCAACAATATCAACAACAAGTATAACAGCTAGCAGGTGTAGCTAAATGCAATGCAATGCATGAAATGACAGCTACGGCGCATAGCCCGATCCAATTTGGGAACTCGTGCTCACTGTGGGGGTTGAGACTCCGGAGGGGCTCCTACAGCCCAAGCACAATATCATGAATATACACTACGGCTTGCAGCCCGATCCACTACCAGTCACCTAATATGCAAATGTAGCGTCGCAGGCTCAAAAGTAGTTTTGAAAACTCTTTTATCATTTTTCAGTTGAAAACAGTAATATCAAAGTTCCAGAGATTGGAAATATCATGATAACAGTAATAACAACGGACTGGTAGTAAACTAGCATGTAAATTTCACAAGATAATGATAACGATCCTCGCATGATCCCAATAACTGGCTCACAGCCCATAAATGTACTCAACCATCCGAGAAGGAGGTTCAACGGCTCAAGAGTAGCCAACATCACGATATAATATGCAACCATCCAAGAAGGAGGTTCGATGGCTCAAGAATAGCCTAATATCATAATGCAGTATCAACAGGTCGGACTAAGCCATAGTCCCAAATACACAATCGACCACGCACTCACAAGAGAGTACGTGTCTCGCCGCTATACAGCGTCACAAAGTGGTATACCGGGGTTTCGAACTCGCTGGTCATCACCCACATCTATTACTCACCTTAATACAGCGCGACGACTACTCCGCAATGCCCTTGCCACGAGAATCAAGCTCCACACGCGTAGAATCTGATCAAACATAGTACAAACACAACAAATTATGCGAATGGGATGACACCCAATCAATACAACTCAATTTTCATCAAAATTCCCAAAGTTGCCAAAACTCGACTTTCGGTACGCTTCTCGAAAAATTACAAAAGTCACATATTCGGAACCCTCATCTCGATACTAGTCTAAGCATATCCATTTTACCGAATTCGGACTCCATTTGCCCATTCAAAACCTTGATTTTCTAAAGTTCAAGCCTAGGGCTTAATCCTCCATAAAATACACCAAATTCCTCCATTTTCATGATATAATTGCATAATATTATCAATACTAATCATAATATGAGTCCATAGTTGATTAACTGACAAATTCCCTTGAGTTTCTCTTCAAAATCGCCCAAATCGCCCCTTAAGCTGAGACCCCAAATGTTGAAATGTTTCTGAAATTTTCTAACTTCTAATACAATTAACTCTCTGCAATTTTCACTTCTGCGGATAAAATTCCGCTCCTGCGAGCCCGTATCCGCGACCAGTGTGATGACCCGACCCGTCATCATGTGAGTTATTGCCTTTTACCCCCGTTATCTATTTGTTAATGTCGTAATATGCATGTTGGATAAGTTTGAGTCAATTCGGATTGAGTTTAGTTGGAAATGAGACAAATAGTCTCTTAGAAGAAGGAATAGTTGAGAAACGTCAGCTGGATGTTGACCTGTGAGTTAGGGAGCTCAAAATCGAATTCTGATGACTCGTTCAGCTCCGGGAGGTCATTTGTGAGCTAGGAGAGCGATCGGAAGTGAAATTGGAGGTCCGGTGTAGTTTTAGGCTTGAATTGGCTAAAGTTGAATTTCGGCGGAATCCGATTGGTAGGTGAGATTTTGATCTAAGAGTCGGAATGGAATTCCGACAGTTGCAGTAGCTCCGTTAGGTGATGTTGGATGTGCCTGCAAAGTTTCAGGTCATTCGGAGGTCTTTTGGTCGGGTTTTTGATCGAATGTCGGTTGCAGAAGTTTGAATGAAAACTTAGTCTTGAATTGCTTGAATTCGATGTTATTCCATGTTAAAGTATGTGTTTTATCATTGGAGCAAATTCGTATGGTGCTATGGAGTATGTTTGTGGCTTTCGTTGGGGTCCCGGGGTGGTTTCGGGAGGTCAAACGGGAGGAAAACACGGAAATTGCAGGTCTGGATTTTTGGCTTCTGCTATTTTTGCTTCTGCTGCGGGTGGGGGACTGCAGAAGCGGAAGCGTAGAGGCGGATCTTCTCTCGCAGAAGCAAGTTTGGGCTGGTTTGGGCATTTCTGCAGAAGCAGCGCAGGATGCGCAGGGGCGAGCTCGCATAAGCGAGCCCATGATCGCAGGAGCGGAGGAGGCCAGGTCGGTGAGTTTTCGCAGAAGCGGAGCCCAGTCTGCCTAGGCGGTCTCGCAGGTGCGAGACCTGAACTGCAGAAGAGGAACTGGGCAGTTTGGTATGGAACCACAGGAGCGAACTATTGTCCGCAGGAGCGAGTCAGGAGTCGCAGGAGCGGAAATCGTGCCTGTGTTAAAAATAACAGAATAGTTAAAAATTTCATAAGTTGCAAAACATTAGGGCTCGGTATTGAGAGGCGAAATGGGGCGATTTGGATGAGAAATTGCTGGGAGATCATTGGGTTATCATCAGAGGTGAGTTTGATGATTCATTTACGCATTTATATCTCGAAATCTTCCTCTAATTCACTGAAATTGGATCAAATTCTGAGGAAATTTAGCCTAAGCCAAGGTTTTGGTAAATTGTCAATTTGAGTGGGCAATCGGAGCCCGATTTTGGAAAACTTTATACACATAGACTCGTATTGAGACGAGAGTTCCGAATATGTAACTTTTATAATTTTTCGAGAAGCGCACCAAAAGTCGAGTTTTGACAACTTTGTGGGTTTTGATGCAATTTGGGTTATTTCGAATGGGTTACGTGAATTTAGCATATATTGATGTATTATCATTGATTTTGAGCAGATTCAGCAACCGAGGAGATTTATTTGCGAGGCAAGCGCAAGACGGATTGAAGCTTCTACCAGTTCGAGGTGAGTGGTAGTAGTAAATAATGTACTGAGGGTTTGAAACCCCATACTAGCACTTCACAGTGCTATGTTGAGATGAGATACGCGTTTTATGATGGGTGTGGTGACATTATGATTGGGGACTTGGACTTAGTCCTTCCCGGCTTATAGTAGACTGTGTATTATGACTGTTAATGAGATTATAACTGTGTAATTGGGCTAATAGCCATGTTTGGGGCCTTGTGCCGATCTGTAGATCAATAGGGGACCTGTAGAGCTAGGTGACCCTTATATCGTGTTGGAACATATACTCAGCCGTGAAACTAGCTGAATAGCCCGTTAAGAGCCAGTACTAGATGTGTACCGTGAGGGATGAATTACTTAGGGTTGAAGCCCCCTGATTTAGCTGAGTGAGCCTGAAGGCCAATCCTATACTAATTGAGACAGGGTCGAGGACCCGTTAGGAGGTATTATATACATATATATATATATATATATATATATATATATATATATATATATATATATATATATATATATATATATATATATATATATATATATATATATATATATATATATATATATATATATATATATATATATATATATATATATATATATATATATATATATATATATATATATATATATATAATTTTTAAACTTTTGATTCTATATATATATATATATATATATATATGTATTGTGTGTATTTATTGGTTGTTAGTACTTGGACCACGTTTCGGCTAACTTACACTCTTTCCTATATTGATTTTGTTCATGATCTTAAATGGTATGCCGTGAAAACATGTTTGTGTTATTATAAATTCTTTTGGACAGTGACATCTAAATTAAATTCACAATCAGTTGATGTAACGAACTCTTTATAAATTTAAGGGATAGTAGCTTTTTTGCAATTCCTCTCTATAATTATTTGATATAATGAGTAATGAGTGATGAACGGCCGGCCGGTGCGTTAATGTAATATTATATGGTAGTAGTAAATATTAAATGATGTGACATGATATATATATATATATATATATATATATATTTATTAGACACTTACATCTTCTGGACATATGTATATGGAGATGGATGTACACCGTTGTGGTACGAGAGGGGACTTAGTTAGTGTGGGACCTTAACGAGATAGATGTAGTCCGGTGATCGGAGTACTACTGTAGTGATGACTTACCTATGGGGGTTTGCCTTAGAATTGTATAGTGATAGTACAGGAGTTCTTATTTTTAGTTATTGTTCATTATTATTACTCAGTGAGTTGAAATATACTCACCCCACTCCCCTGCACTTTCTGCGCAGATCCACAGGTGCCCGAGAGCAGTTGAGATATTGTAGCTGCTGATCATTGTCTATTTTTGCGGAGACTACGAGGTAGCTGCCGGCGTCCGCAGAACCTGTTTTCGCCTTCATTATCATTTTGTTGTTTAATCTTGCTTAGACTTGTTTGTACTAGGATACTTATTCTGTAGAGGCTCAAACTTGTGACACCACGATATGGATGGGACCGTACTTTGTATGCTTTTACTATTACGTTGCCATTTTCATATGATCACTTGCTATTTAAGTTTAATTGGATTAAGTGGAAGTAATAATTGGCTGGTTTAAGAGAGAATATGGTCGAGCTTGCCTAGCATTGTGTTGGGCGCCATCACGACCGAGGTTTGGGTCGTGACAAGTTGGTATCAGAGCCTAGGTTAACAGGTCTCGCGAGTCATGAGCCGGTTTAGTAGAGTCTCATGGATCGGTACAGGGATGCCTGTACTTATCCTCGGGAGGCTGCAAACCTTTAGGAAAGTTTCAAATTCTTGGAGTTCTTTGATTCTGCTTGAGATGTAATTCTTAAAATTCTTCCTGCACATTGATGCGCGCACTCGAGTACTTAGCGATAAATTTGCCCCGATGGCTTATGATTCCCCAATTGAGGGACGATATATAATCTCTATGAGTTCATGTTGGGCCAGTCTAGAGGACTTGAGGCCGGATCCTTTTCTATGGCTTGGGCACCGAGGTGCTAATTTTGCGAGCCGGTATTATGAAATTCATGCGATTAGTATTGATCTTAATTGTGAAAATGGCAGTTTGATAATGGGTGAGCTCCAAGGTATTCAATCCTTATTGTGATCTGTTATGTAGCCCTAGCTATGGGCGTGGTGAGTATGTTCATGTTCCTTAGTGGTAAGGTATAGTGCATTACGTGTGGTAGTATGAGTTCAGACGCAGGAAGACCAAATTGGCTGTGCTAGGTGTATCATGGTGAAAGGTATATGTGTTATGATTGCAGGTGCAGCGCATGTTCATGTACTAATACTGATGATATATTCGTGTAGTATTGAGATTTATGTTGTTGATATACATTGTGATGTCTTGTCGAGTTGCGGATGTATTGTTAGGATGATTTTGGTGATTCTCTGGCAGTTGGATAGGCCAACTTACAAAGGAAACTTTATCGAAATTTCTGGAAAATTTGGGGCTTAGAAAATAATTCTGTCGCTTGGAGAATAGGCTTAAATGGTGTGTGTATAAATGCAAGAGTTGCAAAAGAGTTAAGATGTGTGATGGTTTGAATCTCCGTCGAAGCTTGTAAATGACTTGAGTTTAATGTAACTAGAACACTGTGGCATCAATTGAGTAAGAATGCTATGAGGGGCTAAAAGTGCCTTGACGTATATGGCTTCGAGCTAAGTTGGGAAGGTTGCTATTGACTAGCTGATTGCACGGTTGTGTTCTATGTTGATCCTGTCTCTAAGTACTTCTGATATTTTGGTAAAGGTTATGGTGTTTCGTAGATTTGAAGAAATACTAGGGTGTTTTGAACTGTTGTTGGTGAAGAATGTTCAGCGTATAGAAAGTAAGATAGCTAATTGTATCTGTATGTAATTTTGTTCTGCGATGTCAGAGTTCTATCAAGGCACGAGTGGTTCTGTTTGATAAGGCAGTTGAATTATAACAGAATAATGATGAATGATGCCCAAGAATTGTTTTACGGCGTTCAAGATTTTGCTTGTAACGGTAAGGTGTCTTAAGATTGTGCACGTGGCTAAAGACCGTGGTTTCATTAGAAGAAATCGAGACTTTTGTTATGTTATGTGGATGATGAGATTTTATGTATCTATATTGGAGAGTAATGATAACAAATTCAAAACTGCAGGAAGTTCTTCAAGGTAAAGTGTTGTAGATTGTGGTACCTCTGGGAAACATCTGAGGGAGTATTCAGCGGCCTGTGAGTCTTAGATGGTGTGGTCTTATGTATGAGTCTCATGTGGTAACATGAATTGGCGTATTATGGCGCTACAGTAAAGTCTAATATTAAATTAAAGATGAATCATAAAGGAAACAAGGTAAATGGAACAACTTGTTAGTAAATTGGAACAATATGAAAAGCTCATGAATAACTCCTGGTGTGTGTTCGAAGTAATGAGTCTTGCAGTTATGGTGCAACAAAGCTCTTGATGTGCAGGCAGTTGCGTAGCTCGAGTTGGGTTAAATTACTCAGTCCTGGCAGTTAAGCTTATGCAATGAATGGGAGGAAAGAGTTGCGATGTATTTTATCATGGTTTGAAAATGAGTATATTCCTATCGGTATGCGAAGCATGGAATGGGCAATGAGTTTCTCTATATGGGATCATGAATGTTCTTGACTAGTTGAGTGCGTGAATGTTTGCGGCGTAGGAGAGGGATAGAAATTCTCCATGTATCTTGGTGCAGTATGGTATATGTGTTGTGCTATGGAAAGATGATATCGGCATGTTCAAAGTTTCGAGATCGGTTCATATTATATGGGACGTCATTAAAATCCCAAAGCAGCGTGGGCAGCTGCAGATAATCTGAGGATCCATCTTTCTGGTGATTAAAGAATGGTACTGCTATTCAAGTGATTTGGCAGAGTATATGGTCAAAAGGGCTAGGTAATGTAAATTGATAATATTTAGTGGTATTGTGGTATCCTCCTATTAGATTGATAGTGATGATTGAGTTGTTGCTGGCTTAGGGAAAGTTCTGAATGGCGTACGCGGTATGACTAGATGCTTGATGTGTGTTACGTGTTCGCACGGTGGAGAGTGGAATCAGGCATAGTGATCCATGTGTTATATATGTGTTAGAGACTAGAATTTCTCGTAATCCGCCTATGCAGTGGTGGTATGTCGTGTGTATCGGCACCGTTTAGCGGTTATTGGAAATCGGGAGCCCTAGTGGTTATCTCGTTACTTGATATGATGAATTGGAATAATGATATATGATTGCAGACTGGTTGTCATAAGTCAGGTTGTCTAGACTAATGTGATATGGACTATGTCAGGAAAATGTCACAACTGCGTGGCAGAGTGCATCAGATCATGCTCCAGCAGGGTAGATATACCCTAGGGCCAGCGGACGGCTGGTAGGTATTGCTTTGTCAGTTGGGCCTTCGTGGCGGATGTCAGTGTAGAGGTATCCACCATTGATTCAGCTCCAGTATTGAGGAACTTTGTCGGATGCGTTTTATGTGGCCGAGCTAGAGGCTATATATATATATGTTTGTTGCAATATATATATATATATGTTTGTTGCAATGAGCAACTTGACTCGATGTATTCGTGGATCCGGTGGCACGCCGCCACAGGTATAGTATTTGAATTGGGTGGCACGCCCCCACAGGTATGGTATCTGGATCGGGTGGCACGCCGCCACGGGTATGTTATTGGAACGAGTTGCGCGCCACAATAGTGTGATGTGGAAAATATGGCTTCCTATATGTTACCTTGTATATAATACTTCTTAGCTTCTAAGGAATAGTCCGTATTGGGTATCGCTCGGAGAATAGCACATCGGTTATGTCCTTTCAGGATTTGATAGCGTACATCAATTGTATCACCGCATGTGTGATTGATTGCTTGGGTTCAGACCTAGATCTGTCCGTGGATGACCGTTCTGAGCATGGTGACTTGAACTTCTTCGTGAGTAATAGTGTTTTGATAGAATCATGAGTCGTGGCAAGGCCACGTGATGTTATGACCTTTCGAGAATAAGTCATGTACTCTATTCCTATGAGGTGAGACGGGATCTCAGTTTTATGATATGATGGTATAGAGGAATTGAATTACATCTATGTTGTTGGAGTCAGTTGTCATGATTTGAGTATGTTCAAAAGTTTCCTATTGGAGCTTGTGTTGTGCTTGTCGCGGCTTAGGCTGGTGTTGAGGCGTCATATCACCAGTGTGGTATGTTATAACCTAAATGATCATTTGAGTCATTAATGAGTGCGAGCATGTATGATTTCAGTTGGTTAGAAGGGTAATATCGAGATTTGGCTTCGAATTCTGTTGTAGTATCAATTAAAAGGGAAATGGATTCATGAATGGTTGACCTGAGAGATGGGTTCGATATATTGCATATGCGGTTGCCGTGGGCAGGATATGAAGGTGTTGGAATAAGACTCTATCAAATGAGAAAGGTTCTTTCTGCTAGTATTTGGTTATTGTGGCCAGTTGTTGTTATTAGAGACTATCATCTCGAGTGATTGGGTTGTTTGATACATCATGTGATCTCACCCGGAGTGGCGAGTTTGGCTATTACAGTTAGATCGGGTGTACTCTGAGTATAGATGTGGGATTCATATTTGGTATATGATTTCGGAAAGTGCAATATGGTTTATGGTTCAGATAGACTGTGGAAATTCAGCTATACTATGTTATCGGACTTATGAACGATAGTGTGAAGTGGTATCACCCCGAGTATATGCTTGGTAAGGTCATTCAGCTATTGTGTTGAATCTAGTACAAATCTTTGTCTGCTCGACAACGAGCGCTTTCTTAAGTTGGGGAGAATGTGATGACTCGACCCGTCATCATGTGAGTTATTGCACGTTACCCTCGTTATCTGCTTGTTAATGTCGTAATATGCATGTTGGGTAAGTTTGAGTCAATTCGGATTGAGTTTAGTTGGAAATGAGACAAATAGTCTCTCCGAAGAAGGAATAGTTGAGAAAAGTTAGTTGGATGTTGACCTGTGAGTTAGGGAGCTCGGAATCGAATTCTGATGATTCGGTCAGCTCCGGGAGGTCATTTGTGAGCTACGAGAGCGATCGGAAGTGAAATTGGAGGTCCGTTGTAGTTTTAGGCTTGAATTGGCTAAAGTTGAATTTCGGCAGAATCCGATCAGTAGGTGAGATTTTTATTCGGGAGTCGGAATGGAATTCCGATAGTTGTAGTAGCTCAGTTAGGTGATGTTGGATGTGCCTGCAAAATTTCAGGTTATTCAGAGGTCGTTTGGTTGGGTTTTTGATCGAATGTCGGTTGCGGAAGTTTGAATGAAAACTTAGGCTTGAATTGCTTGAATTCGATGTTATTCCATGTTATAGTACGTGTTTTATCATTGGAGCAAGTTCGTATGGTGCTATGGAGTATGTTTGTGGCTTTTGTTGGGGTCCCGGGGGACCCGGGGTGGCTTCGGGAGGTCAAACGGGAGGAAAACATGGAAATTGCAGGTCTGGATTTTTGGCTTCTGCTATTTTCGCTTCTGCGGGTGGGGGACCGCAGAAGCGGAAGCGTAGAGGCGGATCTTCTCTGGCAAAAGCAAGTTTGGGCTGGTTTGGGAATTTCCACAAAAGCGGCCCAGGATGCGCAGGGGCGGGCTCGCAGAAGCGAGCCCATGATCGCATGAGCGGAGGAGGCCAGGTCGGTCAGTTTTCGTAGAAGCGGAGCCCAGTCTGCCTAGGCGGTCTTGTAGGGGCGAGACCTGGACCGCAGAAGCGGAACTGGGCAGTTTGGTATGGAACCACAGGAGCGGACTCGCAGGAGCGAGTCAGTAGTCGCAGGAGCAGAAATTGTGCCTGTGTTAAAAATAACAGAAGAGTCAAAAATTTCATAAGTTGCAAAACATTAGGGCTTAGTATTGAGAGGCGAAATGGGGCGATTTGGATGAGAAATTGCTGGGAGATCATCGGGTTATCATCGGAGTGAGTTTTATGATTCATTTACGCGTTTTTATCTCGAAATCTTCCTCTAGTTCACTGAAATTGGATCAAATTGTGAGGAAATTTAGCCTAAGCTAGGGTTTTGGTAAATTGTCGATTTGAGTGGGCAATCGGAGTCCGATTTTGGAAAACTTTATATGCGTAGACTCGTATTGAGACGAGAGTTCCGAATATTTAACTTTTATAATTTTTCAAAAAGCACACCAAAAGTCGAGTTTTAACAATTTTGTGGGTTTTGATGCAATTTGGGTTATTTCGAATGGGTTACGTGAATTTAGCATATATTGATGTATTATCATTGATTTTCAGCATATTCGGCAACCGAGGAGATTGATTTGCGATGCAAGCACAAGACGCACTGAGGCTTCTACCGGTTCGAGGTGAGTGGTAGTCGTAAATAATGTACTGAGGGTTTGAAACCCCGTACTAGCACTTCACAGTGCTATATTGAGATGAGATACGCGTCTTGTGATGGGCGTGGTGACATTGTGATTAGGGACTTGGACTTGGTCCTTCCCGGCTTATTGTAGACTGTGTATTATGACTGTTAATGAGATTATAGCTATGTAATTTGGCTAATAGCCATGTTTGGGGCCTTGTGCCGATCTGTAGATCAGTAGGGGACCTGTAGAGCTAGGTGACTCTTATTTCGTGTTGGAACTTATAGTCAGCCGTGAAACTAGCTGAATAGCCCGTTAAGAGCCAGTACTAGATGTGTGCCGTGAGGGATGAATTACTTAGGGTGGAAGCCCCCTGATTTAGCTGAGTGAGCCTAAAAGGCCAATCCTATACTAATTGAGACAGGGTCGAGGACCCGTTATGAGGTATTATATACATATATATATAAATATTGTATCGGGCTGCACGCCGCAGCAGTATATATATTGGATCGGGCTGCACGCCACCGCAGTATATATATTGGATCGGGCTGCACGCCGCAACAGTATATATATTGGATAGGGCTGCACGCCGCAGCAGTATAGATATTAGATCGGGCGGCACGCCGCAGCAGTATATATATTGGATCGGGCTGCATGCCGTAGCAGTATGTATATTCGATCGGGCTGCACGCCACAATAGTATATATATTGGATCAGGCTGCATGCCCGCAGTAGTAGACATATTGGATCGGGCTGCACGCCGCAGCAGTATATAAATATATATATAAATATTGGATCGGGCTGCACGTCGCAGCATTATACTTATTAGATACTTACGTCTTATGGACACATGTATATGGAGATGGATGTACACCGTTGTGGTACGAGAGGGGATTTAGTCAGTGTGGGACCTTAACGAGATAGATGTGGACCGGTAATCGGAGTACTACGGTAGTGATGACTTACCTGTGGGGGTTTGCCTTAGAACTGTTTAGTGATAGTACAAGAGTTCTTATTTTTAGTTATTGTTTATTATTATTACTCACTGAGTTGAAATATACGCACCCCACTCCCCTGCACTTTCTGTGCAGATCCACAGGTGCCCGAGAGTAGTTGAGATATTGTAGCTGCTGATCATTGTCTATTTTTGCGGAGAGTACGAGGTAGCTGCCGGCGTCTGCAGAACCTATTTTCTCCTTCATTATCATTTTGTTGTTTCATCTTGCTTAGACTTGTTTGTACTAGGATATTTATTCTGTAGAGGCTCAAATTCGTGACACCACGATATGGATGGGACCGTACTTTGTATGCTTTTACTATTATGTTGCCATTTTCATATGATCACTTGCTGTTTAAGTTTAACTGGATTAATTGGAAGTAATAATTGGCTGGTTTAAGAGATAATATGGTCAGGCTTGACTAGCATTGTGTTGGGCACCATCACGACCGGGGTTTGGGTCCTGACAACCAGTTGGTTGCTTCTGCGATACCATGCCTAGCTGGCCAATTCCACTTCTGCGAACATAGGATCGCTTCTGCGCGTCCGCTCCTGCGGACTCGCTCCTGCGCTCCCATTTCCGCAGGAGCGAAAACAACAGAACCAGCAACATAATCTGCAATTCTTCCATATTTTCTTCAGTTTAACCCTCCGAAAACACCCCGAGGCCCCCGGGACCTCATCCAAACACACCAACACATCCTAATACCTTATTCGAACTTGTTCCAATCCTCAAAACATGTCTAATAACATCAAAACCCATAATTCACATCGAATTCAAGCCTAAATTCCTTAAAACTTTCCGAATTACACATTCGATCTAAAACCCAACTAAACGACGTCCGAATGACCTGAAAATTTACGGACATATCCAAAATCACATAACAAAGCTACAAAATTGTCGGAATTCCATTCCGACCTCCGGATCAAAATCTCACCTACCGTTCGGATTTTTGCCAAAATTCAACCTTAGCCAATTCAAGCCTATTTCTACACCGGACCTCCAAATTCAATTTTGATCGCTCCTCTAAGTCACAAATCACCTCCCGGAACTAACCAAATCATTAGAATCTGATACCGAGCCCTCTAACTAAATAGTCAACTCCAGGTTGACTTTCCATATTCAAGTTTTCATTCAAAAAGGCTATACGCCTCGTTCTCAATCCAATTCACTCCTAACTCACCCGATAGACTCTAACACTGATATAAAAGCCTAACACAAATAATTACAACATCACGAGGTGGTAATTCCCGTGACGACGGGCCGGGTCGTCACATTCTCCCCCTCTTAAGCAAACGCTCGTCCTCGAGCGGGTCGAGAAACATACCTAAAGTCTCAAACAAGTGAGGATATCTGCTCCACATCTCCCGCTCGATTTCCCAAGTGGCCTCCTCCATGGGTCGACCTCTCCACTAAACCTTAACTGACGCAATCTCCTTGGACCTCAATTTTCTCACCTGACGACCCAAGATAGTAATAGGCTCCATGTCATAGGATAGATCACCATCAAGCTAAATGGTACTGAAGTCTAATACATGAGATACATCCCCAATGCACTTCCGGAGCATAGACACAGGGAATACTCGATGAACGCTGGATAAGCTAGGTGGCAAGGCCAACTCATATGCCACCTCTCCAACCCTCATGAGTATCTCAAAAGGACCAATGTACCTGGGACTCAACTTCCCCTTCTTCCCGAACCTCATGACACCTTCATGGGTGAAACCTTCAACAATACCCTGTCACCAACCATGAAAGTCAGCTCTCGAACTCTATAGTCTGCATAACTCTTCTGGCGAGAATGTGATGTACGAAGCCTCTCCTGGATCAACTTCGCTCTATCCAGAGCATCTTGAACTAACTCAGTCCCTATCAATCTATCCTCACCAGTCTTAAACCATCCCACCGGAGATCTACACCATCTGCCATACAATGCCTCGTACGGGGCCATCTGAATACTCGGCTGATAACTATAGTTATAGGAAAACTCAGCAAGTGGTAAGAACTCATCCCATGAACCACCATAGTCAATCACACGTGCTCGCAACATATCCTCCAGGATATGAATAGTCCGCTCAGACTGCCCGTCTGTCTGGGGGTGAAATACGGTGCTCAACTTAACCCGCGTACCCATCTCTCGCTGAAATGCTCTCCAAAACTGAGAAGTGAACTGGGTGCCCCTGTCAGATATGATAGACACTAGGACCCCATGCAATCGGACAATCTCCCGAATAAGGATCACTGCTAACCGCTCCGATGAGTAAGTAGTACTAACTAGAATGAAATGAGCTGACTTGGTCAGCCTATCCACAATTACCCAAACAGAATCAAACTTCCTCGCTGTCCGAGGTAGTCCAATAACAAAGCCTATCCACAATTACCCAAACAGAATCAAACTTCCTCGCTGTCCGACGCAGTCCAATAACAAAGTCCATAGTGATCCTCTCCCACTTCCACTCAGGAATATCAATGCGCTGAAATACACCACCGAGCCTCTGATGCTTGTACTTAACCTGCTGATAGTTGAGGCACCGTGCTACATGTCTGACAATGTCCATCTTCATCTTCCTCCACCAATAGTGATGTTTCAAGTCTTGATACATCTTCGCGGCTCCTAGATGGATAGAATACCGCGAACTATGGGCCTCATCCAGAATCAACTCACGAAGGCCATCAACTTTGGGCACACATATCCGGCCCTGCATCCTCAATACTTTATCACTATCAATGGTGACATCTCTAGCATCATCATGGTGAACTCTGTCCCTAAGGACAGCCAAATGTAGATCATCATACTGGCACTCACGAATACGATCATATAGAGAAGACCGAGATACAACACAAGCCAACACCCTGCTGGGCTCCGAAATATCTAACCTCACTAGCCGATTGGCTAGCACTTGAACATCATAAGCAAATGATCTCTCCTCAGCTGGAATATATGCCAAGCTCCCCATACTGACCGCCTTCCGGCTCAAAGCATCGGCCACCATATTGGCCTTCCCCGAAAGATATAATATAGTGATGTCATAATCCTTAAGCAACTCAATCCATCTCCGCTCTCTCAAATTAAGATCTTTCTATTTGAACAAGTGCTGGAGACTACGATGGTCGGTATACACCTCACAGGACACGCCGTACAAATAATGCCTCCAAATTTTCAAGGCATGAACAATGGCAGCTAGCTCCAAATCATGAACAGGATAGTTCTTCTCATGTGGCTTCAACTGTCGAGAAGCATAAGCAATCACCTTACATTCCTGCATCAACACACAACCTATCCCTACTCTCGAGGCATCACAATAAACAGTATATGAACCTGAAGCTGATGGCAACACTAACACTGGAGCTATGGTCAAAGCTATCTTGAACTTCTTAAAGCTCTCCTCGCACTCATCCGACCACACGAATGATGCACCCTTCTGAGTCAATCTACTCAAAGAAGAAGCAATGGATGAAAATCCCTGAACAAACCGACGATAATATCCCGCCAAGCCAAGAAAACTCTTGATCTCTGTAGCTGAAGACGGTCTAGGCCAACTCTGCACCACCTCTATCTTCTTTGGATCAACCTGAATACCATCACGAGACACCACATGACCCAGAAATGCTACTGACTCGAGCCAAAACTCGCACTTGGAGAATTTAGCATATAGCTTCTCCTCCCTCAATCTCTGCAACACAATACTCAAATTTTGAGCATGCTCCTCCTGACTACGGGAGTAGACTAGAATGTAATCAATGAACACAATCACAAACGAATCCAAATATGGTCTGAACACACTGTTCATCAGTTGCATGAACGCAGCCGGGGCGTTGGTCAGCCAAAAGACATCACAAGAAACTCATAGTGATCATATCGGCTCTTGAATGCAGTCTTCATAATATCTGAGTCCCTGATCTTCAGCTGATGATAGCCTGAACGAAGATCAATCTTAGAAAACACCCTCGCACCCTGTAACTGATCAAACAAATCATCAATGCGCGGTAGAGGGTACTTGTTCTTCACTGTTACTTTGTTCAATTGCCTATAATTAATACACATTCGCATGGAACCATATTTATTTTTAACAAATAACACTGGCACACCCCACGGGGACACACTAGGGCAGATGAAACCCTTATCTAAAATATCCTGAAGCTGCTCTTGCAGTTCTTTCAACTCTGCTGGTGCCATCCGATAAGGAGGAATGGATATGGGCTAAGTGCCCAGCACCAAGTCAATGCCAAAATCAATATCCCTGTCCGGCGGCATGCCCGGCAGGTCTAAGGGGAATACATCTGGAAAATCCCTTACCACAGGTACAGAATCAATGCTAGGAGACTCAGCTCCCACATCTCTCACAAATGCTAAGTACGACAAACACCCCTTTTCAACAATTTTATGAGCCTTTAAGAACGAAATGACATGGCTAGGAACGAAATCAGTCGAATCCCGCCACTCAATCTGAGAAATATCAGGAATGGCCAACGTAACTGTCTTAGCGTAACAGTCTAATATAGCATGGTACAGAGACAACCAGTCCACGCCCAATATAACATCAAAATCCACCATCCCCAACAATAATAGATCTGCCTGGGTCTCCAGACCCCCAATAGATATAACACATGATCTATAGACATGATCTACAATAATCGTATCAACCACAGGGGTGGATACATGAACAGGTAAATCAAGGCTACCACGAGTCGCACCCAAGTAATGTGCAAAATAAGAGGACACGTAAGAGTATGTGGACCCTGGATCAAATAGAATAGAGGCATCTCTGTGACAGACAGAAATGATACCTGTAATCACTATATCGGAGGCAACTGCCTCATGCCTGTCAGGGAGTGCATATAATCGTGCCTGGGCTCCACCGGATCTCTCCTTGCCTCTGGGGCGACCACGAGAAGACTGACCTCCACGTCTACTAGCCTGAGATGGTGCTGAAGAGGAGGGCTGATCCCTCTGCTGAGCCCTGTCCCTACGGAGTCGAGGGCACCGCCTCCTCATGTGGCCAAACTCACCACAGTCATAACAATCACCTGGTGCTGGAGAAGGGGACTGAAGGGAACCCCTCGCCGCAGAAGAACCCTGGGCTGAAGTAGTAGGTGCTGCACTCTGGGCTGGGTGGTCACTAAGTGAAGACTGACCCTGTTGAAACCCCTATCGACCACGACCATAAGAACCTCCGCTCTGCTCAGGGCGGCCTGAATGAGAAGGTCTAGATGAGCGACATCTGCCCTACTGAAAATGCCCTCTAGATGGAGCACCACTAAAGCTGCCCGAACCACGAGGCCTCTTGGCCTCCCGCTCCTCCCTCTCTCGGTGATGATCCGCCTCAATGGAGCGTGCCATATCCACAACCTTCTCGAAAGATGATGACAGAACTCTCTCTCTGGTCATAAGAATGCGGATGGAGTAGTTGAGGCCATCAATGAACCTCCTGATCCTCTCCCTATCAGTAGGGATCATCCATGTGGCATATCCAGCCAACTGTGTGAATCTAAGCTCGTACTGGGTCACAGATATGTTGCCCTGAACCAACCACTCAAACTGGAGACGAAGCTCCTCGCGACGGCACTGTGGTACATACTTATCTAGAAAGAGAGTAGAGAACTGCTGCCATGTGAGAGGTACTGCTCCTACAGGCCTAAGCCTCTCAAACTCCTCCCACCAATCAAATACGGGACCACTAAATTGAAAGGTAGTAAATGAAACTCCGCTGGACTCAAGAATACCAGCTGTACGTAACATCCTCTGACACTTATCCAAGAAACCCTGGGCATCCTCGCCATCAGCGCCACTGAAATGGGGTGGCTGGAGTCTACCAAATCTCTCAAGACGACGTTGCTCGTCGTCGGGCATAGCCTGAACCATATGCTCTGGAGCTGGTGCAGCTGGAGGAATAATTGGTGCAACCACCTGTGCGGGGACCACCTTTGGCGTCTGAAGTCCCTCAAAAACCTGCTCGGGTGTGCGAGCTGCAGGGGTCTGCTGACCACCCCCTGTCTGAGATGTCGCTGCAGTAGCGGTAGCTGATACTACCTGAGCCAAATCGGAACACACCGATAATATCTGAGCAAGAGTCTCCTAAAGACCATAAATAGCAATAGATACAGTCTGGGCCTGAACTTGGGCTGTTGGAGCATCAACCACTGGGGGCTGCTCCTGAACAGGTACAACGGGCGGGTCAGCTGGCACTGCCTCAGCTGCCCTACCTTTACCTCTAGCACGACCACGCCCACGGCCTCTAACAGGTGGCAATGGAGGTCATCCACCTCGTCCCGATGCTCGCATTCTCGCCATCTGCGAGACAATAGAATATAGAAGTTCAGTTATCAGAACAACAAGATCGCACGACAGAGTTCAAGAAAAGTGAAGTGTTTCCAAAAGGTTCAGAGCCTCCCGAGGATAAGTACAGGCGTACCCGTACCGATCAATAAGACTCTAATAACCGGCTCAAGACTCATGAGGCCTAGTAAACCTAGGCTCTGATACCAACTTGTCACGACCCCAAACCCGGTCGAGATGGCGCCCAGCACACTACTAGGCCAGCCTTTCCAATCAACAAAATCTACGGAGCTAGAAGCTCGCCTTATCCCATTTAAGCATAACAAATTATAAGATAATAGTGATAAATATAGAAAAACAGGGAACCAAGTCCCAACACATGCCAACTCCCATAGACCGAAGGGTCAAGAGTCATGAGCCTCTAAAGAACATAAGTGTAACAAAGTTTACAACTATTACGGAAAGAAAGACAACATGAAATGAAATAACAACTAGAAGGGAAGTTAGGTCCTGCGGACGCTACAACTACCTCGACTGTCCCGCACAATGCCTCTAAGCGGCTACCGAATCAGGTCTGCTGAGAGGTACCTGGATCTGCACACAAGGTGCAGGGAGTAAAATGAGTACTGTCAAACTCAGTGGTAATAAACAAGGGTAAGACAGCGTAGATAAGAAATCCACAGTAATGCACAATGTAAAGCTGTAATTAATACCCTGTAACAGTTCAATATCAATGGTAGAGGGCCAACAATATCAACAACAAGTATAACAGCTAGCAGGTGTATCTTAATGCAATGCAATGCATGAAATGACCGCTACGGCGCGTAGCCCGATCCAATTTGGGTACCCGTGCTCACTGTGGGGGTTCAGACTCTGGAGGGGCTCCTACAGCCCAAGCACAATATCATGAATATACGCTGCAGGCGTGCAGCCCGATCCACTACTAGTCAGCTAATATGCGAATGCAGCCTCGCAGGCTCAAAAGTAGTTTTGAAAACTATTTTATCATTTTTCAGCTGAAAACAGTAATATCAAAGTTCCAGAGATTGGAAATATCATGATAACAGTAATAGCTACGGACTGGTAGTAAACTAGCATGTCAATCACAAGACAATGAGAACGATCCTCGCAAGATACCAATAACTGGCTCACGGCCCATAAATGTACTCAACCATCCGAGAATGAGGTTCAAGAACTCAAGAGTAGCCAACATCATGATATAATATGCAACCATCCGAGAAGGAGGTTCAACGGCTCAAGAATAGCCTGATATCATAACGTAGTATCAACAGGTCGGACTAAGCCATAGTCCCCAATACACAATCGACCCCGTACTCACAAGAGAGTACGTGTCTTGCTGCTATACAGCATCACAAAGTGGTATACCGGGGTTTCGAACCCGCTGGTCATCACCCACATCTATTACTCACCTCAATACGGCGCGACGACTACTCCGTAATGCCCTTGCCACGAGAATCAAGCTCCGCACGCGTAGAATCTGATCAAACATAGTAGAAACACAACAAATTAGGCCAATGGGATGACACCCAATCAATACAACTCAATTTACATCAAAATTCCCAAAGTTGCCAAAACCTCCTTTTGGTACGCTTCTCGAAAAATTATAAAAGTCACATATTCGGAACCCTCATCTCGATACGAGTCTATGCATATCAATTTTACCGAATTCGGACTCCATTTGCCCATTCAAAACCTTGATTTTCTAAAGCTCAAGCCTAGGGCTAAATCCTCAATAAAATAGCCAAAATTACACCATTTTCATGATATAATTGCATAATATTATCAATACTAACCATAATATGAGTACATAGTCGATTACCTGACGAATTCCCTTGAGTTTCTCTTCAAAATCGCCCAAATCGCCCCCTTAAGCCGAGACCCCATATGTTAAAATGTTTCTGAAATTTTCTAACTTCTGATACAATTAACTCTCTGCGATTTTCGCTTCTGCGGATAAAATTCCGCTCCTGCAAGCCCGTATCCGCGACCAGCTGGTCGCTTCTGTTATACCAGGCCTAGCCGGCCAATTCCGCTTCTGCGAACATAGGACTGCTTCCGCGCGTCTGCTCCTTCGGACTCGCTCCTGCGCTCCCATTTCCGCAGGAGCGAAAACAACAGAACCAACAACATAATATGCAATTCTTCCAAATTTTCTTCCGTTTAACCCTTCGAAAACACCCCGAGGCCCCCGGGACCTCATCCAAACACACCAACACATCCTAATACCTTATTCGAACTTGTTCCAATCCTCACAACACGTCTAATAACATCAAAACCCATAATTCACATCGAATTCAAGCCTAAATTCCTTAAAACTTTCCGAATTACACATTCGATCTAAAACCCGACCAAACAACGTCCGAATGACCTTAAAATTTATGGACATATCCAAAATCATATAACAAAGCTACAGAAGTTGTCGGAATTCCATTCCGACCTTCAGATCATAATCTCACCTACTGTTCGGATTTTTTGCCAAAATTCAACCTTAGCCAATTCAAGCCTATTTCTACACCGGACCTCCAAATTCAATTCTAATCGCTCCTCTAAGTCACAAATCACCTCCCGGAACTAACAAAATCATCAGAATCCGATTCTGAGCCCTCTAACTAAATAGTCAACTCCAGGTTGACTTTCCATACTCAAGTTTCCTTCAAAAAGGCTATATGCCTCATTCTCAATCCAATTCACTCCTAACTCACCCGATAGACTCTAACACCGATATAAAAGCATAACACATATAATTACAACATAACGAGGTTGTAATTCCCATGACAACGGGCCGGGTCGTCACATTTAATAACAGCAATTTTTCTATATTATTATTTAGTGATTCTATATGTGTGATATTTCTAGTTTGCATATAACTATCTAGATCAATTTTCATATTTTGTTCGGTTTTAGCTATTTCAAGCATAGTCTCTATCCAATAATTTAAATATTCGAAATTTATCATATCTTAGTCTGTTTTGGCTCCTGAAAGCTCTAATTCCCACATATCTGTATCATAGTCATAATTATATACTTCTTCTAGTTCTTCACTCTATTCTTGATTTATTATTCGTTCTAAAGTTTCTTTTTCATAATCAAGTATTTTATTCCATATGATTTTTGTTATACCTAGTTCCGCTATATTTCTAAGTGTATATAAAACAAGTATTTTATAATTATCTACCATATTATCAAGTATAAATGTTATCATTATTTTTCATATGTTGCTATTGTTCTTATGATATTTCTTCTAATCTTCTTACTTTACTATCATATTTATCATATTATAATAGGGTATAAAGAAAATTTTTTCTGGTCACGACCATGGCCCTTTGCTTTAATCATTTACCCTAGCAATGTCCTCAACTTTGGTACTCCCCTAAACGGCATATCCTCACCTCACCGGTTTCCCACTAGGAGTGACTTAGCCAAGGTTTAATTTTAGCATACTTCCATGGAAAACTTGCTCAAATTATTCTTTATAACATTATTATAATATGATAAAAGTTATAGTATTGTAAGATGATTATTAGGAATATAATAATTTAGCTATGCATAATCATAAATGATTTTACATGTTCTTGTAGATTCATGTTGTTAGCTTGTTGCTCCATAGGTATTTCAAACTGAATATATTTTAAGTAATTTTGAGATGTTTACAAAAAGGAAAACTTTCTTCTGTCGAAGTCTTACTCTACAATGTACATAACCTATCCTATTTATAAAAAAAAATGTGACCTATACTATTTACAAACGACCTGTCTTTTACTATTCACAAATGGCCTTTACTGTTTATACATTTGACCGGACATAATAATTTACAGACATAATATACTATTTACTTTATGACTTTCACATAAAGTCACTATTTATTTATGACTTTTTTCATGAAGTCATTATCTTCATGAATTTTTTCCCATATATTCTTTATCTCTCTTTTGTCTTCTCCTTTTTTTTCTTTATGTTCTTTTTGTCTTCTCCTTCTTTCTTCTTTATGTCTTTTCTCTCCTTTTATCTTTTTGTTTGTTTCCTTTCTTTCTTTGTCGGGTTGACGAATTATATTATCACTGGTCTGCTTTTTCTCCATTCATTTCTCTATTTTTACTCGAACTGTACATCTGGGACGACGTTGTCATCACCATTACATTTTGAACATATATGATCCAGATACTTGTGTCCTATTGATTTACAGTATCTTATTAGTAATCCTTGTGAAATAAATCCTGCTTTCAGAGCTCTTGCTGTAGGATTTTATTCTGGCTTAAGTAAAGATAAAATCCATTTCTGGACATCCTCCATATCTGCTTGTCTTAATTCTCTTGAATTTGAATAAATCATTAACTGGTCTCTTGAATAGTAACTCCATATGGGGTTTCCATTTAGATAATTATTTGCTAGCTCTTGTATAATAGTTGAAATTCCGATTATTCTTTTATTTGCACAAAATTGGGGTATCTCTTCTTTCCTTACCTCCGGTTGCTGACTTATTTCTTCCGGGATTAACATATCTCTTTTCAGTCCTATCTTCACCACTTGGATTATTGGTTTTATTTCATCGTATAGTATCTCCGCTGGTGCCACATAAAATTTTACAAAGAATAGATTTTCCTTTGTAATTCTTTTATGTGTTGTAAATGCTTTATGTATCTCTGGTATACTTGTTAACTCTTCTCCGTCGTATGTATATACAGCACTTAATAATCCATAGTTATAACAAGTTCTAACTAGATTTGGATTGGTTTTAGGTTATGCTATCAATTTGTTGTAACCTTGTAGCTTTAGGGTAGTGTAGTTTTCATCTGGGTTATGGTTATATATAGCTTTGGGATATCGGTTTAGAGAGGTTTGGATTTTAAATATATTTTCTATGTAGTTGCGTGTTAAGTGGTTGTATGTTTCCTTGTTACTTTGTAGGCTATCTGCATATGATGATGTCTGGGGTTTCGAATAATTTGTTTAGGTTTGTATTTCCTTGCTTTATAACTTGGTTATTTGTACCTGCAGCTGTAACTGAACAAATGTTATGGATTTTTAGGAGTTTCCCGATGTCTCCTTTTAGCTCTGGAATTTTATTTTCTTCCGATCGACATAGCTCCGCATTTTTTGAGTCATGCTGCTGACTTGGAATAGCTTTAGTTTTCAGTTTATCTTTATTAATCTTAAGCTTTCTTATCTCATCATCCATACTTTCCACTTTTACTAAAAGTGTAGTCATTGTTTTGAGTATCTTTTGTAATGTATCTTCTTCCATAGTTATGTCAGTCTGTGTAGCTTTGTCTTGATATGTAATCTGCAATGACATTTTTTTTAGTACTGATTACTTCAATTGTAAATGTAAAATTTAGTATATTCATCACTAGTCTCCTTATTTCTTTTGTTGTAACTGGATCCTGTATCTTCCTGGTTAGCCACCATTTCACTTGTGTATTATATGTTCTTATAATAAACTTATTATATACAATATATGGTTCAAATGCCAGTAAACATTTATATACTACATATAATTCCTTTCTATTGATTTCCAATTTTATCTCCGGGTTTGTAAATGTTCCTCAATAGTACCTGCAATGATGTTCTATTTTATCTTTATCATACCTGTATTTTAGTACTCCTCCATAGCTTTTTTCACTTGCGTCCGATTCTACTATATATGTAAATTTTTTATTTTCATCTGAGAAGTATAGTTTTGGTAGGGCTTTACATATTTGTTTAACTTTTCTTACTTGCTTTTTATCTTCTTCACTAAAGTGATACTCTATATCCTTTTTTAGATTTTTCTGCAATGGTTTTAAAGTCTTTGCTAATTTTGGTATATATTCTCTTACTTGGTTTAATAATCCTAAAAATGATTGTAGTTTCTTCTTTGTATCTAATTATTGATTTGAATTTATTATCTTTTGTACTATATGAGTTTGCATTTTAATTCCACTTTTATCTATTTCTATTCCTAGAAATTCTATTTGATTTTTAATTATTTTTGCCTTTATTCTTCTTAGGCTTATTCCCGATATTTCTATAATATGTATACATTTTTCTAATAATTTTATATGTTCATCTTGTGTTTTTGAATATAATAGTATATCATCAATGTATATTATGCAATTTTCTAGTTGTTTGAAATAGTTACAATAAAATGTTGATACCTACCTGGTGCATTTTTATATCCGAAAGGTAATACGTTTCATTCATAAAATCCTTGGGGTACGGTAAATGTTGTAAGTTTCTTAGATTCCTCTTCTAATTTTAAATGGTAAAATCCTGATTTGCAATCAAATTTACTAAAGTAGTTGAATCCTTGTATTTGCCTTATTTTTAGTATCATATTTGGTATTGGGTAATTATATGTCTTAGTTTTTGCATTTTGATTTCTATAATCAATAACCATTCTACTTTTTCCTCTTTTTTGTTCACTATGCTTATTTATTATAAATGCTGGACTTGTATGTTTACTATTGCTTTCTTGTACATAACCTTGTTCTAATAATTCGTCAATGTGTATTTTAAATTCATTTAAATCTTTGAAATTGTATTTTAAATGTTTTTGTGTTATTATACTATTTTCAACAATTAGATCTATGTTTACCTTTGTTTTATGTTTTTCCCAACCTTGTAAGGGTTTTTCACTATACAATGGTTCTAGTTTTTCTTGAATCATTTTAACTGTATTTATTGAAAAAAATGATTAATTCTATTTTATTAGTATCTTCTTTTTCATTTTCTAATTTTTGTGTTATTTTCTCACTTCCTTTTATCCAATCAGTTGCTTTTCTTTTCTTTTTTAGACCTCTGTTTGCTCCTTTTTTTGTTTACATGATGTTGATGTAACGACCCGGCTGGTCGTTTTAAAAAAATTACACCCCGACCCCCAATTTAACTATTCCCCTAAGTTCATTTCTGCTATTGTGGTTTGCCGGGAGGGTCGGTTCTGGAATTCGGAGTGTTTTGGGACACTTAGTCCCTAAATAGAAGCTTTATAATTGGAAAATGGTCCGTAGTCGGAACATTGTTAAGACGACCTCGAAAAGGAAATCCGATGGTTCCATTAGCTCTGTTAGGTGATTTCGGGGTTGGGAGCGTGTTCAGAATGTATTTTGGAGGTTCGTGGCTCAATTAGGCTTGAAATGCCGAAGTTTAAAATTTTGGCGAATCCGAACGATAGGTGAGATTTTGATCCGGGAGTCAGAATGGAACTCCGACAATTTTTGTAGCTTCGTTATGTGATTTTGGATATGTGCGTAAATTTTCAGGTCATTTGGACGTCGTCTGATCGGGTTTTGGATCGAATGTTAGTTTCGGATGTTTTGAAGAAACTTAGGCTTGAATCCGTTTAAAATGGGTGATTTTGATGCTTACGATGGTGTTTTCATGTTACGAGCAAGTTTGAATGAGGTAATGTGATGTATTGGTGGCTTTGGTTGAGGTCCCGGGGGTCTCGGGATCATTTCGGATGCCCGACGGGTAATTGCAGCAGAAAAATTGCAAACAGTGGTTGCTATATGCGATCGCATATAGTCATTGCGATCGCATAGAAGAGCCTGGAGGGTTGAGAAAAATGTGCTATGCGATCACATAGCTAGGGGTGCGATCGCATAGGCTTATTACACTGCACAGTGCGATCGCATACCAGGTGTTGCGATCGCAGAGAAGAAAAATGATGAGGCCTGGGTGTTGTACTATGCGATCGCATAGGAGGGAAAATCGGCTGAAAAACTTAACTCTATGCGATCGCATAGGTCCATTGCGATCGCATAGAAGGAATTGGTCTGGCAGTGAGTTTAGGTTCAGAACATAACAACCGCGACCCCTATACACAAAAATGCCATTTTTGAGCTCCAAGACAGGAAATTGAAGGGGAAACGCTGGGATATCATTGGGAAATCATCGGGGGTATGTTTCTTGACCTTAATTCGTTAGTTTATCATGAAATCCTTGATTATTTCACTGAAAATGGGGGTTTAAAGGTGGGTTTGAGCCCTAGGCCTAAATTTTAGAAAACCTTTGATTTGAATGGGCAAACGGAGTCCGATTTTGATAAATTTTATATGCACGGACTTGTGTTGAGATAGCGAACCCGAATATATAACTTTCATAATTTTTCGAGAAGCGTACCGAAAGTCGGGTTTTGGCAACTTGTGGGTTTTGGTGTATTTTGAGTTGTTTTGATTGGGTAATGCCCAATTGGCCTATTTTGATATGATTCTATTGATTTTTATCAAATACTACACCTGTGGAGGCCGACATTCGCGGCAAGAGAGTTGTTTCTTAGCGGTTTTATATCGATGTTGAGGTAAGTGGCTTGTCTAACCTCGCGTGGGGGGACTTTCACCCCTAGGATATTATGTGATAGTTTAAATGCCTTGTACGCGAGGTGACGGGCGTGTACATGTGCTGGTTGTTGTAACACACACTTTACTTGAATTGTCCTATTAGTGATATTCCTGCTCTTAGCTGATAAAAGTGTTACTTTCCCCGGTATTAGTTAGAAAAGCATGATTAGCTAGGATTCAACATGTCTAATTGCCTAGTTGACTTACTTGAACTTCTTGATAAATTGTTGGCATTAGTTCGGTGAAGTTGTAGTTAAACATATTATATTCTCTCTATGTGTTTTCTTTATTTGATGTGTTAGTGGACTGCGGGTTCAATTCCCGGAGATCCCAGGGCTGTGGGTTCAATTCCCAGAGACCCGGAGTGATATTATTGTGGACTGCGGGTTTGATTCCCGGAGATCCTGATGTTATTGAGATATGGACTGCGGGTTCAATTCTCAAAGATCCTGATGTTATCGATTCCCGGAGATCCTGAAGTTATTGAGATGTGGACTGCGGGTTCGATTCTCGGAGATCCTGATGTTATTGAGATATGGACTGCGGGTTCGATTCCCGGAGATCGTGAGCTATTGATATATTATTGAGATGTGGACTGCGGGTTCGATTCCCGGAGATCCTGAGATTTATTGATACATGGGCTGTGGGTTCGATTCACGGAGACCTAGGGGTACTGTTAATGGGACTGTGGGTTCAATTCCCACAGGTCCTGGACTTGTTAATTGAGTTTATCACTTGTTGTTAGCTTAGTTGTAGACGTTTGTAGTAATCACTTTATTGTTGTTATTTCGGAATTATTATCATTTAAACTGCTTATTATTGTTATTATCATTTTTGTAATTGTTTTCTCTCAATAGGGCCCTGACCTTCCTCGTCACTATTAGTAGGGCCCTGACCTTCCTCGTCACTACTCCCTCGAGGTTAGGCTTGGCACTTACTGAGTACCGCCGTGGTGTACTCATGCTACTCTTCTGCACACTTTTGTTGTGCAGATCCATGTACATCAGGACAGGCTCATACTTGGTGATTCAGCAGCACTTTGGGAGACCTCTAGGTATGATCTGCTACGTCCGCGGATCCGGAGGCCCTCCTTCTATTCTGAGAGTATTAGTAGATGTTTTCCTTCATTTCGTTGTTAGATACTCTTTACACATAGAGCCACAGTTGTATACCTTCTTTTTGTCTGTGTTGCCCGTGGGATTTCAAGTCTTGGTGGTGTTTTATACAGTGTGTTTGACGGGTGTATGTTGTCACACCTCCTTTTTCCGCACACCCGCGAGGGCGCGAGATAAAAGGGAGTTTTTCCAATTAAAGGACAATCGAAACGAGATTCATTTATTAAGAGATTTAGAGTCGCCACTTGGGAAAATAATGGTGTCCCAAGTCACCGGTTTAATCCCGAACCGAGGAAATTTATGACTCTGTATTACAGTCTGCGAAACTAGAAACCTGGATAAGGAATTCTGTTAACCCGAGAGAAGGTGTTAGGCATTCCCGAGTTCCGTGGTTCGAGCACGGTCGCTCAACTATCATATTCGGCTTATTTATCTGATTTATAACATGTTTTAACTTATGTGCAAATCTTAACTTTTAACTGCTTTTAATATTATTTATTATTTTAATAGAAAAATTGCAACATCATGAAAATGCATCTCAAACCACGTCACAATCAATGTACCCGTGATTATCGACACATTTTGACTTTGTTGAGATTTGGATTTGGGTCACATAAATGTGCACCCGTATTTTGGAAGGTAATATTATTAAAATGTGCGCCTAAAATAATTATGCATTTTTAACTTTGCGAGGGCCATGGAAATTCGCTAAATGGCTTGCCTCGATTTCTAAAGAGCTAAAACTAATCAAGTGAGGGCCATGTGCTATGGATTTTGTTTGATATGGCATGCCTCAACTTATTCCCAGTGGTTTTATTATTCTAAATTTTATAATTGGGCTACATGAAATGCACCCCCGAGATTGAAAATAATGCGTCATGACTACGTCACAGGAATCGTACCCATAATCACGATAATTTATTTAATCACACCTAAAGCAACTATTTGTGTATAGTAATTTCCTTTTTAGATAATGAAAAGTAATTGGTGACAGTAAGTTAAATGATCAATTGCTCTCATTGATCCAATAAGTGAATTTCGCAAAAGAAGGAAAAGTAATCCAACTCCTTAACTGAAATGAAAATCAACGTTGTTATCATCTGACAATTTCTATTTAGATTCTCCATTAGATCTTCTAATTATAGCACAAAAACCTAGATACTTTATAATCATGAAGGAAATAGAGTATTTACAATTCAACCTTTCTGCTTAGTTTTTTTTTTACTAAATCAAATTCCAGGTCCTATGGCCAATATCATGCAAAAGACGAGATCTTGAAAGCTTTATCTCTTCTCTCTTATTTTTTTTTATTTTTTTTGTTTTCTTAAAGCTTTCCTTTTCAGTACCTTTTACCTGTGTTGGTAGACAGGAATTAAAAAGAAAGGTTACTCAAAAAATAAAATAATAATGAAGCAGAGCGTGTGAGTAAACAAAAATATAAACAGCACATAATTTTGCAATATGTTGAAACAGTATCAATAATCATAACAATGAGCATATCAAATATTTGAGTAGCAATATTTTAGTATCTTTCTATATGCAATTTTTAAGCAAGAAAAACAAAATGCCAAGCGAAAAAAAAACAGTAAGCACTATTACCTAGTTCCTCTGAATTGAAGACAAGGCTTTTGACCGGAACTTCGACTAACGACCTCGAACATAACCTCGGACAATGACCTCCGGCAAACTCGAACGGCAAATCTAACAAACAGAAACTCGCACAAGTTTGATAAGGACAAAGACGGGCTGTTTTGGGACAGAAATGAAGGTCGCCAAATTCAATGGAGGGTCGCTTGGTTGTGACAATTGGCTATGGAGCTGTTTGGTGGTCGACGGGCCTAGACTGGTTGTTGCCGAACGAAGGGACAGTAGGGTTTCAGCATCTTAAACTCGCCAAAAAAATGGATAGCGACAATGGTCGACGGACAGGTGAGGGATCGTCTGGTTGCTGGAACGAAGAAGACGAGTATTTGTTGTTCAATGGACTGCATCGTAAGGCTGAACGTGAGGCAGCAGGGACGACGCAGTAACTGGTTGAAGAAGAGGAGAAGAAGGGTGGTTTTTTGGTGAGATTCAGCATCGGCTATGGAGGGAGTTGGTGGTCATTTGGACGTGAGGGAGGTCCGTGTTGGGTGATCGACGAAACAGCGGCTGTGCGATGGAGGTCTAGGGTGGTTGACGATAAACGGTTGCTGGTTCGCTGGGGTGACAGTGGTTATGGAGGAGAAGGGTTTTGCCCTTTTCAAATGGAGCAAATCCTCCTGGAGAAGATGATGCCGTCCTCTTTTTTTAAAAATGAAGAAGAAACTGAATAGTCTCCTCCTCCAGAAGTTGCAGCAACAATAGCGTTTTCTTCGTGTAGTCTCCCGTCCCCCTTTCAAAATGAATCCCCTTGTATATATATAATTGTATGTATCCTCCTCCTTTTCAGTAGTATATGTTTTATCTTTTTAAAAAAAAACAAAAAAAATTCAATCCCCACTCCACCGTGTTATGCCCCCCACTCAAACAATATAGAATTTCTCTCCTCCCATGCCTATATGTATTTGTCTATGTATTTGCACATGAAGCCCCCACAAAATAGTCCCCTTCTCCTTTTAACTTTTTTTTTCTCTCCCCTCCTTTCACGTTTTTTGTTGCTTTTTTCACTTTCTATCTCTTTTCCTTTTTCAATTGTTTCACTTTTCCCTTTTTCCAATTTTCAATTGTTTTAGTTTTTGTGTTTTTCCCTCTTTATTCTTTTTTTCATATCATGTGTGCATGTGCTTCCCCTCTTTGTTTGTCCGTTATTCCTCTTGTCTTCCACGTATCCCCACGTGTGGTGGACTCGAATTATTACGGGCTAGGTCCGAAAGCCTGAAACCGGGTAGTTTAACACGATTTTATTTGGTTAATGTTATGTAAGCAAAATAACTATAAAAGTAAAACCGACAATTAAAACAAAACTATCTTTATTTTTTCAAGATTAACGTAACCATAAAATATTAATTATAGTATTTTTATTTTATAATTTTCGTTTTTTATAAAAAATATAAAATATAAAGTAATATTTTTGTATTTTTTCAAGTTTAAAATGACTACAAAACACTAATAAAATTATATTTTTGTTATTTTTTATTTTTAGGTAAAAATAAAGTAAAAGAGTCAAAATTAGCTAAGATAGCTATATTAGGCGTAAACTAAATATTTTAGCTAAAAATATAAAAAAATCTCGGGTAGGGGCAAAATCACGCATCTATAGCTGCCCCTCTTTGACTGAAAACACAAAGAGTTTTCAGACAAAGAACGATTAGACAAGTGTTTTGACCCGACCCTTATTTAGAGAGACTAAACTAAAAAGAAGAGGATGTGACCGAGCCCTTGTATCCGAGCTGCCTACATATCCTTGGCTATAAAGGAATCAGGCCACGTGTAGTTCAGAAGTGAGTAAAAGTATGGAGTAACCGAGGTGGAGAGCCAGTCGAGGTGCCGTTCCGTCGAGGTTCCGTTCCATCGAAGTTCCGGTCCGTGGTCCTGCTATTACATCAAAAATCAAAACATGAGAAAGACTAACTAAGCCTATCAGCTACTAGTTATAAAATTCCTATCTATAAGTCTTCTGAAGCTTGATCTTGAGTATTGGTTGGTGCTTCATGCGGACTCTAAATTTGAACCTTGATACTTGCTAGTTGCAGGTGCTGCTTTTCGGATCAAGACTAGGTATGTAGTGCTTGTGACCTCGGCCATGTCTTGAGCACACCACATCTTTCATCAACTTCTGCACTTGGATTAACTCCTTGCCTTTTTTTTCCTTGTGACTAACTTCTGTTGATCATCTCGGACTGTTGACTTGCATTCTGGTCGCAAGCTTCTTTTGTTGCTAACTTGCATTGCACTCCGAAGTGAATTCCCTTACTTGTGATCTTCGAGCTATTCTCCTTCGAAGTCTGAATCTATCTTTTCTGATCCATGTTGCCTTCCTTCTGATTCATGCTGGGGATTTCCGTTACACTCTTTCACTTTTCGATTGTTCACTATCCTTATCCAATTTTGGAAACTGAGACGTCGTTCTGTTTTTCTGGCGGGCTTCTGACTTTAACAATAAACTCTGATCATAAATCGCCATTCCATTCATCAGGCGGGCACCATCTCAGGAGAAAAAAAAACATTCATCTGACTAAGATTTTGATATATTAGGAGAAAGATTCATCAGACTAAGATTTTGACGATAGGAGATAACTCCTCAGACTAGGTCTAAATTGTTGTGATCTCAGGAGAAAGATTCATCAGACTGAGATTTTGATGTCTTAGGAGAAAGATTCATCAGACTAAGACTTTGACGCTAGGAGATAATTCCTCGGACTAGGTCTAAATTGTTGTGATCTCAGGAGAAAGATTCATCAGACTGAGATTTTGATATCTTAGGAGAAAGATTCATCAGACTAAGATTTTGACGCTAGGAGATAATTCCTCAGACTAGGTCTTGACGCTAGGAGATAATTCCCCAGACTAGGTCTAAATTGTTGTGATCTCAGGAGAAAGAATCATCAGACTGGGATTTTGATATCTTAGGAGAAAGACTCATCAGACTAAGATTTTGACGCTAGGAGATAATTCCTCAGACTAGGCCTAAATTGATGCCTTACTTGAAATCTTCCAATTGTTGCTTCCTTCTTCTTGTTGCTTTCATCTAAAACCTCTAATTGTTATTTTTCACTTCCTATTAAATTATCTTTAACTATAACTTCAAAAACTAAATCGCCACTCCATTCTTCAGGCGGGCTCCCTGACTTCAACTACAACTCAAAACTAAATCGCCACTCCATTCTTCAGGCGGGCTCCCTGACTTCAACTACAACTTCAAAATAAATCGCCACTCCATTCTTCAGGCGGGCTCCCTGACTTCAACTATAACTTTAAAACTAAATCGCCACTCCATTCTTCAGGCGGGCTCCCTGACTTCAACTACAACTCAAGACTAAATCGCCACTCCATTTTCCAGGCGGGCTCCCTGACTTCAACTATAACTTCAAAAACTAAATTGCCACTCCATTCTTCAAGTGGGCTCCCTGACTTCAACTACTCAAGACTAACTCGCCACTCCATTCTCCAGGCGGGCTCCCTGACTTCAACTATAACTTCAAAACTAAATCGCCACTCCATTCTTCGGGCGGGCTCCCTGACTTCAACTATAACTTCAAAACTAAATCGCCACTCCATTCTTCAGGTGGGCTCCCTGACTTCAACTACAACTCAAGACTAAATCGCCACTCCATTTTCCAGGCGGGCTCCCTGACTTCAACTATAACTTCAAAAACTAAATCGCCACTCCATTCTTCAGGCGGGGTCCCTGACTTCAACTACTCAAGACTAAATCGCCACTCCATTCTCCAGGTGGGCTCCCTGACTTCAACTATAATTTCAAAACTAAATCGCCACTCCATTCTTCAGGCGGGCTCTCTAACTTCAACATCAACTCACTAACTCCATCCCATCCTTTCTTCTAAATTACCTTGTTTCGGAATTGCTTTCCTCCTAGGTCGTGTTATTTTTCCCTTGACTGCCGGGGATATCTTTGGAATTGTTTACTTACCTACTGGGGATGATGTTGCTGGGAAAATCTTCTCTATTTCCTCCTTTTCTACTTCCTTCGAAACCTTTTATTCTCTCCCGGGATTGCGGGGGATTGAAATGTCATTAGCTGAGGATTGTCCTGTCGGGGGACCCCTTTTCCTTTTTCCTCTTTCCAAACCTCCTTCGAGACTTGCGCTTAGCTCCATTGAAAAACTTGTAGGATATAATGCTGCCGGGGAAACCTCGAAATCAGTGTTTCATTTTTTCGAGAACTACTGGGGATGATACCCGCCTCTTGCCTTTCTGAATGCACGCTTCCTCGTTTTGTCCTGTCTGTTGGGGGTATAATTTCCTCTATCACAGCTTGTAGTTTTCTTTCTTTCAAAGCTGCTGGGGATAATTGGGTTAAAAGATCATTTCCTTGCGTTATCTGGATTCTTTCCCCAACCGGGTATTTGGTTTCGAGAAAATTTTCGCAATGGGAGAAAATTTTCTGCCCCAATTTGAGAATCTTCTTCGTGGCATGCTTTTCTGCCAACAAACCCCTCTTTTTCCTGTTTCAAATCAAAGAAAAATTGGTTAGTTTTAAAATGTGGTGGCTGGTTGTGGTGCTCCTGCTGGGGATGGTTCTCCTCTTCTTTCCCTGCTCTGCGTTTCATTGTCAGACCTTGCTGGGGATGTTATCATTTCATGATATTCATGCTGGGGATAGTTTTCTCCTTTCTTGCTTTCCCGCCTTCCTTGACGACTCTTTATTCACGAGTCTTTCCACGTGGTTTTCCACTGGTATCCTGACCACCCGAATTCCTATGATAGTGGCCCTGCGTGAAGACATTGCATGTTTTACTGGTGAACCATTTTCTTTGTTCACCCTTGTCACTGGAAATACCTTTCTGCTGGGGATATCTCCTCTTCTTTTGCGTCATATCTAAGGAATGGGCATTTCCCGACCTTTGAGGCTCATTAACCTTGGTCTTGAGGTGATTAACCTTCCTTGAGATATCCTCATTGACACCAATCCATCCCTTTGTCATTTTCCTATTGCTGGGAAATATCCCCCAAGATACTGGCCTTGCGCCTGATCCCTCCTGACTTATACCACTTGGGTGTACCAATCAAATCTCGTCTTGCGTAATTGGAAAGCAGATGGAAAATTTTGTAGTCATTTCTTGCAAACAGACTCTATTGTGGAATTTTCGATAAAAATGAGAAAGATAAAAGGAAACAGGATAAAAGACAAAAAAGAAGATGACTCTCTAAAAGAAAAATTATAAAATAAACCTATCAAACGTGGATACCAACTCTAATGGACATGACATGCACATATAGCATATCTTCCGTCGTTAAACCGCCTTTTGTAATCTTCTCCTTGGGGCTTTCCCATCTGATTTCCAATCTCCGTTCGACTTGTAGTGCCCGAGGGGTTTTCACTACCAAGCCTCTCTCATTTCGGTTTTTCTCTCAGCTTTCATCGCCTTATGGTGCTTGTGAAGGTTTTCACCGCTAAGACTCTCTCATTTGTGTTACTTTTTCGCTGGGGATTGGTGGTGTTACATCTAAGACTCTCCTATTTTCTGCTGGAGATCGGAGTCTTTCTGCCGGGAATCAGAGTGTTATGTCCCGATGAAACTTCTCTCATTTGCCTAACTCGACCTCTTTTGAAGATTGGTCAAAAGGTCTTTCTTTGGACCGTAATGTGGGTTTGGACAGGGCTAGAAAGAAAAGGGTATTAAAGGCTCAAAATAAAACAAATTGGGTTCAAAATTACAACTTTCAGAATCCTATATTTTCCTTACATAAACACTTTTTTTTTACTGCCCCTGTTTCTTGCTTGGGGATTTTTATTTCTTTATTTACACTATGACCGAGCTGTGAAGCGCCTACGTATCCTCTTTAAGGAATCAGGTCAAACGTAGTTCCCAATTCCTCTTTTTCAAGTTTCTTTTTTTCATACATTTTTCTTTTTCTTTTCTTTATCTCTTTTTGTTGTTTTCTTTTTCTTTACTTTTTTCTTTATCCCTTTCTTCTCTTACCTTTCAAACTTGTGTTTCTAGTCTTTGCAACTAATTCCGAAGGAGGGGTATGAAAGAATTTAAAATAAGGCTCAAAGGGTTGACGATGGCTAAAGTGTTTGGATAGCAGAACAAAATGCCTTCGTCATTCCAATCTTCAAAACATGCCAAGTGTAAACAACACAATTAATATTCGTCATATCTTTAAAGCACTTGTTGGGCAACACTCTCATTTTCATTATTATGAACGACCCCATGTCAATTTTTGGCAGCTTGACTTTAACAGTTTTCTTTTACTTGCCCCAGTTTCTCATGACTCGGGTTTCGAATAATCTCAAACCATTCTTACTTCATTTAAATATCTCGATCACCTCCCAATGGTTTTGTGATTAACCTTTAAGATCAGGCCAGAACTATGCGCGCACGTCATGTCACTAGAGCTAGCAGAAAAAGAACTATAGGAAGGAGAGGACTAAATAACAGAAAATGTCTAGAAATAATATAAAATAGGTCATTGCATTAACCGATAAAACAACGACTCGAACAAACAAAAAAAAAACAAAGCTGGGGTACCATACTTAGAACGAACCTAGACCCCTTTAGATGAGACACTATGATCAAAAGAAAAATACAAGGATAAAAGGTTTGAGCCACAAAACAACATTCGGATTACCATTCTGGAAATAACTCGGACAAATAGAAATGACAACAAAATAAGCCACCACAAATGACTCTCCAATTGATAAGCCCGACATTTAGCCACGAATTTGATTATCAGAACCACTATGGCCTTCTCTCATTTCAGTCGGCAAATTCCCGAGTGGATTCTCATATTCCGTGTCACCAGGCATCACCGCCAGAAAGTGTGTATCATCAGGTGCAGGTAATGGATTCAGCGCGATATTCTGGGTGTCACCGTTATGAATCACAATCAATCTTTCTTGGATCATCCTTTCTATTTCCCTTTTCAAATCCCGACAACTTTCCATGTTGTGCCCTTGGGCATGGGAATGGTATTCACACCTTTTAGATGGGTCAAAGCTCCTTGCACGTGGGTCCACATGATTTGGAGGGATGGGTGCAATCATGTCCTATTGCTTTAACTTCTCAAATAAGCTTTCATAGGAAACTCCTATTGGTGTGAAATTATCCTTCAACTTCGGTTCCCTTCTATGCCCTCGGTTTGGAAGTGGGTTATAAGGTATTTGGAAATTTTGCAGAGGCTGATAGAGATTTTGTGATGCTCGTGCTCGCTTTCTTGGATGATTTGATGGCTGAATAACATACTGGGGTGGATCAACTGGGTATGGTGGGTTCGGAGGTGGATAGTAATGCTCAGGGGAATTATGGAAAACTTGTCGAGACATCGCATACCGTCGAGGTACTCTTCTGGAACCTTTTCTTGACCCTGATATCATCATGACTTCTTCATCCCTCTCATTCGTGTCACTAGATTCAAATTGGACAACCTGAGCTGCAGCCTTGAGAGCCGCTTGACTTATAATTCTGCCTGTCTTAAGACCGTTCTCTACCATTTCTCCCATTTTGATTACATCCAAGAAGGATTGACCAACCGCGGACATCATGTTCTGAAAATAATCCGGCTCTTGAGCCTGAAGGAAGACAGTGATTAACTCGTGGTCGTCCATGGGTGGCTCAGCATGAGCCGCTTGCTCTCTCCATTTAAGGGCATATTCCCTGAAACTTTGACTTGATTTCTTCTTCAGATTTGAAAGGAAAATGCGGTCTGGGGCAATGTCGACGTTGTATTGGAATTGTTTGACAAAGGCCTGTGCCATGTCGTTCCAGACGTGCCAGCGAGATGCATCTTGATCCCAAAACCATTCAGAGGCTACTCCTATAAGGCTTTCCCCAAAGTAAGCTATTAACAATTCTTCATTTCTTCCCGGACTCCTTAGTTGATTGCAATACCTTTTCAAGTGGGCTATTGGGTGTCCATGTCCATCGTACTTTTCAAATTTGGGAATCTTGAAACCAGGTGGCAAGTGGACATCGGGAAACAAGCATAGATCTTTGAAAGCCACACTCTTTTGACCCGCCAACCCGTGCGTGTTTTTCAACCGATGTTCTAAGCTTTTCAATATTTGGGTTATTTCCTCCTGTACCATCTTTCGGGGATCTTGCGTTGTCCGCTTGTCACAAACCAACCACCTTCTACTTACTTTACAATTCAAGACAAAACATGTTAGAATGGACTCAGACAGTCCTTATCAAAATTTTTTATTTTTTTTATTTTTTTATTTTATATTATATATATACATATACAGTTGTGGTCGAATCTTTCGGAGATTGCCTACGTATCATGACCCCGCATGAATCAGACCGAGCGTAGTTCTTGCAAATTAATGCAAGAAATAAAGAGATGTTTATTTGATTTTTTTTTTCTTTTTGAAGAAAAATTGTAAAAGCCCACTCCAACTACAAACTCTGATGAAAAACTTTCACACCTTGTGCCAGAGATTTCTACAAGAATAAGAATATTTTTAGCGCCAATTATGACTATTTCTACAAAATTAGCCATGTAATGGCTTATTTGGCAAAAATGGCTATTTTTGCAAAATTTAATTAATAACAAAGATAAACTTGAAAAGAAAAAAAAAATTTCTCCTGTGGCTCATGGGGCATCGTTCGGCATCGCCATAAGCCAACACAAGACTGAGAAGTTTCTAATGTCAACTGACTATTTTTACAAAATTGGCCATGTAATGGCTTATTTGACAAAGCGGCTATTTTTGCAAAATTTTATTTAAGAGGCTACAAATTTAAAAAATTTCATCTTAGGGCCCATGGGGCGTCGTTCAGCACCGACACAGGCCAACACAAGACTGAAAAAGTTTAAATGCCAAATGTGGCCATTTTAGCAAATCCATATGTTTTTTTTTTTTTTTGCAAAGTTGGGTGATGACTCAAACTTAATTTTTCGGATACGGCCTTTCAATATTTTCACGAGGGAATATTTCAAGGTTGTGCCCAAAAATTATTTACAAAGACTCAAAGTGGCTATTCTTGCAAAAATAGCCTTCTGGCGTCCTTTTGGGGAACATTCGACTTATTTTAAACAAGAATAGCATCACCCGATTTATTTATAATAAAATAAAAAATTTGATACATTTTTTGGTTATTTTTGCAAAAGGGGTGTGAACCCGAACTTGGTTTTGCGGCTGTGGCCTTGCAACATTTCCACAAGGAATATTTCAAGTCTATGCTCGTAAATTATCTAAAATGACTCAAAGCGGCTATTTTTGCAAAAACAGCCTTCCGGCGTCCTTTCGGAACATTCGGCTATTTTCAAAAGTGACATCACTTTGATTTTATTGACAAAATTAAACACATATTTTTTTTGATTTTTTTTTTTAAAAAGGGGTGGTAACCCAAACTTTATTTTGAGGCTACGGCTTTTCAACATTTCCACATGGAATATTTCAAGGCTATTATTCAAAAAGAAAAAGAAAAGACTTCAAATTGGCTATTTTTGCAAAAATAGCCTTCCGGTGTCCTTTCGGAACATTCGGCTATTTTCAAAAACAGCGTTACTTTTATTTTATTGAAAACTAAAACTTCGACATTTTTATTTTTTTTTATTTTTGAAGGGGTGGTTGGACCCGATGAGGGTTGCCTACGTATCCCACCTAATGGCGAGAATCAAACCTGCGTAGTTCGGTCAGATTATTTTATGACCAATTATTACAACAAAATTGTTCTACCTATTTTTCAAACTTTTCTTTTCAAATTTTCGACTGAGTTTCGTCAATATTTCAATACTTTTCTGTTCCAAATTTCTTTCTTTTTGTTTTCATGAAATTTAACCAATAAGCATAATAATACGGGACAAATAAATGTAACATATAATATGCTCGGTCTTTGATTACCGGGTCACCTGTCCTAGACGGACCCAACCCCTGTGTTGAGTCCCCTAAGGCAAATGCAACATGATGCAAATAAGCGTTCCTACTAGGGATCCGGCATGAAGTCACGTTATTCTAAGTTCAAAACCTGGATATGTGTTCTAGACTGTGTACCCGAGCGAACAACTCGAGTTGAGGAAGGAGCTCCTTTCCGGGAACCAAAAGGCCAGCCGGCTTAGAAACTTTCCGAGCCTCTTTCTTATTTTTGGGTAAGATACTAACAGAATAGGGAGTCTCAACCAGTAAGCACATCCCCATAGGTGAGAAGAGAAGGGTTTCGGCACAGTTTATATATACAGTTCAAGAAATATCAAAGCTATAAAAATATCATTTTGCACATTAATATAAACATATAATAAAATCAGATAATAAATAAGCCAAATACAACAATTATTCCAAGCTCGAATTCTTAAACCCTGAACCAGTGGTTCTGGGTTTGTAATCCCCAGCAGAGTCGCCAGAGCTGTCACACCTCATTTTTCCGCACACCCGCGAGGGCGCGAGATAAAAGGGAGTTTTTCCAATTAAAGGACAATCGAAACGAGATTCGTTTATTAAGAGATTCAGAGTCGCCACTTGGGAAAATAATGGTGTCCCAAGTCACCGGTTTAATCCCGAACCGAGGAAATTTATGACTCTGTATTACAGTCTGCGAAACTAGAAACCTGGATAAGGAATTCTGTTAACCCGAGAGAAGGTGTTAGGCATTCCCGAGTTCCGTGGTTCGAGCACGGTCGCTCAACTATCATATTCGGCTTATTTATCTGATTTATAACATGTTTTAACTTATGTGCAAATCTTAACTTTTAACTGCTTTTAATATTATTTATTATTTTAATAGAAAAATTGCAACATCATGAAAATGCATCTCAAACCACGTCACAATCAATGTACCCGTGATTATCGACACATTCCGACTTTGTTGAGATTTGGATTTGCGTCACATAAATGTGCACCCGTATTTTGGAAGGTAATATTATTAAAATGTGCGCCTAAAACAATTATGCATTTTTAACTTTGCGAGGGCCATGGAAATTCGCTAAATGGCTTACCTCGATTTCTAAAAAGTTAAAACTAATCAAGTGAGGGCCATGTGCTATGGATTTTGTTTGATATGGCATGCCTCAACTTATTCCCAGTGGTTTTATTATTCTAAATTGTTATAATTGGGCTACATGAAATACACCCCCGAGTTTGAAAATAATGCGTCATGACTACGTCATAGGAATCGTACCCATAATCACGATAATTTATTTAATCACACCTAAAACAACTATTTGTGTATAGTAATTTCCTTTTTAGATAATGAAAAGTAATTGGTGACAGTAAGTTAAATGATCAATTGCTCTCATTGATCCAATAAGTGAATTTCGCAAAAGAAGGAAAAGTAATCCAACTCCTTAACTGAAATGAAAATCAACGTTGTTATCATCTGGCAATTTCTATTTAGATTCTCCATTAGCTCTTCTAATTATAGCACAAAAACCTAGATACTTTATAATCATGAAGGAAATAGAGTATTTACAATTCAACCTTTCTGCTTAGTTTTTTTTTGTCTAAATCAAATTCCAGGTCCTATGGCCAATATCATGCAAAAGACGAGATCTTGAATGCTTTATCTCTTCTCTCTTTTTTTTTTTATTTTTTTTTTGTTTTCTTAAAGCTTTCCTTTTCAGTACCTTTTAACTGTGTTGGTAAACAGGAATTAAAAAGAAAGGTTACTCAAAAAATAAAATAATAATGAAGCAAAGCCTGTGAGTAAACAAAAATATAAACAACACATAATTTTGCAATATGTTGAAACAGTATCAATAATCATAACAATGAGCATATCAAATATTTGAGTAGCAATATTTTAGTATCTTACTATATGCAACTTTTAAGCAAGAAAAACAAAATGCCAAGCGAAAAAAAAACAGTAAGCACTATTACCTAGTTCCTCTGAATTGAAGACAAGGCTTTTGACCGGAACTTCGACTAACGACCTCGAACATAACCTCGGACAATGACCTCCGGCAAACTCGAACGGCAAATCTAACAAACAGAAACTCGCACAAGTTTGATAAGGACAAAGACGGGCTGTTTTGGGACAGAAATGAAGGTCGCCAAATTCAATGGAGGGTCGGTTGGTCGTGACAATTGGCTATGGAGCTGTGTGGTGGGTCGACGGGCCTAGACTGGTTGTTGCCAAACGAAGGGACAGTAGGGTTTCAGCATCTTAAACTCGCCAAAAAAATGGATAGCAACAATGGTCGACGGTCAGGTGAGGGATCGTCTGGTTGCTGGAACGAAGAAGACGAGTATTTGTTGTTCAATGGACTGCATCGTAAGGCTGAACGTGAGGCAGCAGGGACGACGCAGTAACTGGTTGAAGAAGAGGAGAAGAAGGGTGGTTTTTTGGTGAGATTCAGCAGCGGCTATGGAGGGAGTTGGTGGTCATTTGGACGTGAGGGAGGTCCGTGTTGGGTGATCGACGAAACAGCGGCTGTGCGATGGAGGTCTAGGGTGGTTGACGATAAACGGTTGCTGGTTCGCCGGGGTGACAGTGGTTATGGAGGAGAAGGGTTTTGCCCTTTTCAAATGGAGAAAATCCTCCTGGAGAAGATGATGTCGTCCTCTTTTTTTAAAAATGAAGAAGAAACTGAATAGTCTTCTCCTCTAGAAGTTGCAGCAACAATAGTGTTTTCTTCGTATAGTCTCCCGTCCCCCTTTCAAAATGAATCCCCTTGTATATATATAATTGTATGTATCCTCCTCCTTTTCAGTAGTATATGTTTTATCTTTTTTAAAAAAAAAAAAAATTCAATCCCCACTCCACCGTGTTATGCCCCCCACTCAAACAATATAGAATTCCTCTCCTCCCATGCCTATATGTATTTGTCTATGTATTTGCACATGAAGCCCCACAGAATAGTCCCCTTCTCCTTTTAACTTTTTTTTTCTCTCCCCTCCTTTCACGTTTTTTGATGCTTTTTTCACTTTCTATCTCTTTTCATTTTTCAATTGTTTCACTTTTCCCTTTTTCCAATTTTCAATTATTTTAGTTTTTGTGTTTTTCCCTCTTTATTCTTTTTTTCATATAATGTGTGCATGTGCGCATGTGCTTCCCCTCTTTGTTTGTCCGTTATTCCCCTTGTCCTCCACGTATCCCCACGTGTGGTGGACTCGAATTATTACGGGCTAGGTCCGAAAGCCTGAAACCGGGTAGTTTAACACGATTTTATTTGATTAATGTTATGTAAGCAAAATAACTATAAAAGTAAAACCGACAATTAAAACAAAACTATTTTTATTTTTTCAAGATTAACGTAACCATAAAATATTAATTATAGTATTTTTATTTTATAATTTTCGTTTTTTATAAGAAATATAAAATATAAAGTAATATTTTTGTATTTTTTCAAGTTTAAAATGACTACAAAACACTAATAAAATTATATTTTTGTTATTTTTTATTTTTAGGTAAAAATAAAGTAAAAGAGTCAAAATTAGCTAAGATAGCTATATTAGGCGTAAACTAAATATTTTAGCTAAAAATATAAAAAATCTCGGGTAGGGGCAAAATCACGCATCTACATATGTGCCAAGCGGCACGGATTATATTTCCTTTTTATATTATTTTTCCGCTGTTTCTTATTTAATATTCATAAACTTGTGTATTCCATAACGGTTAGGCTTACCTAGTCGTGGTGACTAGGTACCATCATGACATGTTCACGATTGGTGAACTAGGGTCGTGACAAGTTGGTATTAGGGCTCTAGGTTCATAGGAGTCACGGGACACAGACCGGATACTTAGAGTCTCGCTGATCGATACGGAGACGTCTGTATTTATCTACGAGGGGCTATGTAACTGTTTAGGAAACTCTTCATTTCTTTTGGATTCCTTGTCGTGCGACATTTTTGGCACCAAATCTAAACTATTGCTTTCTATTCTCTCACAGATGGTGAGGACACGTGCTACTCGCGACGATCAGGTACCCGCGCCCCCTGTTGCCGCCGTCAGAGGCCGGGGCCGAGGTAGAGGATGAAGACGCGCCCGAGGTGCAGCCACAACACCCGCGCGCGCTGCCGCTGAGGTGCCACATGTGGATCAGGTTGGAGCTAGGCACCTGGTACACCGACAACAACTGCTACTACTCCAGCACTCTAGGAGACCCAGGCCAGTCCATGAGTATGTATACCACTTTGGCTCAAGCAAGGTTGCTTCCTCTCACTGCAGCTACATCCAAGGCCGGGGGAGGGGCCCAAACTCCCTCAGCCGCTACACCTAGGCAGCAAGTTCCAGTGGGATAGGTTCCTGAGATTACGGTTATGCCTCCTGCCGCCCCAGCACAGCCCAGAGGTAAGCCAGCTGCCTCTGAGGACGAGCAACGTAGATTGGAGAGGTTCAAGAAATATGACCCTCTAGTGTTCAGTTGTTTGGCTTCAGATGATGCATTGGGTTTTCTGGAGGAGTGTCATCGTATTCTTCGTACTTTGGGGATTGTGGAGACCAGCGGGGTTTCCTGCACTGCTTTTCAGTTTTGTAGGGCCGCTTATGATTGGTGGCGCACGTATGAGTTGGATAGTCCGGAGGAGTCTGCTTCATTGACCTGGATGTAGTTTTCAGACCTGTTTTTGAGGGAGTTTGTTCCCCAGAGCCTTAGGGATTCTTGGCGATCGGAGTTTGAGTGATTGCGACAGGGCTCCATGTCAGTATCAGAGTATGCTATTAGTTTTACCCGTCTAGCCAGGCATGCACAGGCTTTAGTAGCCACGGTCCGGGAGAGGGTGCGGAGATTTATTGAGGGCCTGATTCCGCCGATCCGGTATAGCATGGCCAGAGAGTTGGAGACATATATATCTTATCAGTAGGCAGTGAGCATTGCTAGGAGGATCGAGAGTATGCTCCCTAGAGAGCGGGGAGTGAGAGAGAGGCCAAGAGGTGTCGTGAGTCGGGCCATTTCTCTAGTGCCCGCACTTCAGCAGCCAATCATTTTGGCAGGGGTTATTCCGGTCGACCAGTTCACTCAGCATTGCCAGCAGCCGGTAGTACTCCAGGTCTTCCAGCACCTCAGGAGCCTTATTATGCTCCCCCAGTTTCCAGTGCACCTCCTGCGAGGGGTCCTTCCAAGGGTCAGACTAGTGGGGGTGAGGCCGGTCAGTCACAGCCACCGCGTCCTCCCAAAGCTTGTTTTGAGTGCGGGGATACTCGCCATCTGGTTAGGGAGTGCCCCAGGCGTAGGAGAGAAGCACCTCCACAGACTTCGCAGCCTCAGCGTGGTTCACAGGGCCAGCGGGCCATCATTCCAGCCCCAGTTGCCAATCCACCCGCCCAGCCAGCCAGGGGCGGGGATCGGGGTGCCAGAGGCCGCCCTCGAGAGAGGGGTCATGCCAGAATTTATGCTATTCCTGATCGCACTGCGGCTGTTGCATCTGATTCTATTATCACAGGTATTATTCTAGTTAGTCATAGGGAGGCATCGATTCTATTTGACCCTGGTTCCACTTTTTCATGTGTCTTCTTATTTTGCTTCTCATCTGGGTGTGCCTCGGGATTCTTTGAGTGCCCCCGTTTATGTTTTCACTTCGATGGGTGATTCTTTTGCTGTGGACCGTGTGTATTGGTCGTGTTTGGTTACCATATGTGCTTTGGAGACCAGAGCGGATCTATTGTTGCTCAGGATGGTCGATTTTGATATTATTCTGGGCATGGACTGGTTGTCACCCCATTATGCTATTCTTGATTTTCACGCCAAGACCGTGATGCTGGCTATGCCAGGCATTCCACGCATTGAGTGGAGTGGTACTCTAGATCACACCCCTAGCCGTGTTATTTCTTTTCTCAGAGCTCAGCGTATGGTTGAGAAGGGGTGTGCTGCTTATCTAGCCTATGTGCGGGATATCAGTATTGACACTCCCTCTATTGATTCTGTTTATGTGGTACGTGACTTTTCTGATGTATTTCCAACCGATCTCCCGGGCATGCCGCCCGACAGAGATATTGACTTTGCTATTGACTTGTTGCCGGGCACTCAGCCCATTTCTATTCCACCGTACCGTATGGCTCCTCCTGAGTTGAAGGATCAGTTACATGAGTTATTAGGTAAGGGTTTCATTCGACCCAGTGTTTCGCCTTGGTGTGCTCCTGTGTTGTTTGTGAAGAAAAAGGACGGTTCTATGCGTATGTGTATTGACTATCGTCGGTTGAACAAGGTTACAGTGAAGAACCGGTATCCTTTGCCTCGCATTGATGATTTGTTTGACCAGCTACGGGGCACACAGGTGTTTTCTAAGATTGATTTGCACTCTGGTTATCATCAGCTAAAGATTCGGGAGCCAGATATCCCGAAGACTGCCTTCAGGACTCGGAATGGTCACTCCTCATGATGTCTTTTGGGCTGACTAATGCCCCAGCAGCCTTTATGCATTTGATGCACAGTGTGTTCTGGCCATATCTGGACTCGTTCATGATTGTTTTCATTGATGATATTCTAGTATATTCCTGGAGTCGGGAAGAGCACAATCAGTATTAGAGGATAGTGCTTCAGATTCTGAAGGAGAAGTAGATATATTCCAAGTTCTCTAAATGTGAATTCTGGTTGAGTTCAGTGGCATTTTTGGGCCAAGTGGTGTCGTGTGATGGTATTCGAGTAGATCCGAGGAAGGTGGAGGCCGTGCAGAGTTGGCCCAGACCCTCCTCCGCAACTAATATTCGTAGTTTCCTTGGTTTGGCAGGCTATTACTGTCATTTCGTAGAGGGGTTCTCTTCGATTGCAGCACCTATGACCAGATTGACCCAAAAGGGTGCCCCTTTCCAGTGGACAGACGAGTGTGAGGCGAGCTATCATAAGCTCAAGATAGCTTTGACTTCGGCCCCTATATTGATGTTGCCTACATGTTCGGGGTCCTATACTGTATATTGTGATGCCTCACGAGTTGGACTCGGTTCGGTATTGATGCAGGACGATAGGGTGATTTCCTACGCGTCCAGACAACTGAAGGTGCATGAGAAGAACTATCATGTTCATGATTTGGAGCTAGCTGCCATTGTTCACGCCTTGAAGATTTGGCGTCATTACTTGTATGGGGTTCCTTGTGAGATCTATATCGATCACCGGAGCTTGCAGCACTTGCTTAAGCAGAAGGACGTAAATATGCGTCAGAGGAGATGGTTGGAGCTACTAAAGGACTATGATATTACTATTCTCTATCATCTGGGGAAGGCTAATGTTGTTGGCGATCCATTGAGTCGTCGGGCAGAGAGTTTGGGGAGTTTGGCATATCTACCAGCTTCGGAGATGCCTATGGCGATGGATGTTCAGGCCTTAGCCAGGCAGTTTGTTAGATTGGATCTTTTAGAGCCCAGCCGGGTTCTGGCTTGTGTGGTTTCTCGGTCTTCTCTATTTGACCACATCAGGGAGCGTCAGTTCGACGACCCTCATTTGCTTGTCCTTCGGGATAGAGTTCGGCGTGGTGATGCTCGAGATGTTACCATTGGGGATGATGGAGTTATGAGGATGCAGGGGCGTATCTGTGTGCCCAATGTAGATGATCTTCGAGAGCTGATTCTAGCAAAGGCCCATAGCTCGCGGTATTCCATCCATCCGGGTGCCGCGAAGATGTATCAGGACTTGAGACAGCATTACTGGTGAAGGCGTATGAAGAGAGATATCATTGATTATGTTTCTAGATGCCTCAACTGTCAGCAGGTGAAGTATGAGCATCAGCGTCCGGGTGGATTGATGCAGCAGATTGAGATTCCAGAGTGGAAATGGGAGCGCATTACCATGGACTTTGTATATGGACTTCCACGGACTGTTAGGAAGTTTGATTCCATTTGGATCATTGTGGATCGGCTGACCAAGTCCGCCCATTTCATACCATTGAGCACTACTTATTCATCGGAGCGAATAGCGGAGATCTACATCAGAGAGATAGTTCGGCTGCATGGTGTTCCAGTTTCCATCATTTTGGTATGAAAGATGATTATATATAAACTTATAAAAGATCCATAGACAAAGTTACCCGATGCAGTAGAAGCATCACTGTCACGACCCCAAATCCGGTCGTGATGGCGCCCAGCACACTGCTAGGCCAGCCCGACCTATCAACATCAATTTACGGAGCTATGAGCTCGCATTATCCCATTTAAGCATAACAAGTTATAAGACAATAGTGATAGATATATCAAAATAGGGAACCAAGTCCCAACACATACTAACTCCCATAGACCGAAGGGTCAAAAGTCATGAGCATCTAAATAACATAAGTGCAATAAGGTTTACATCAAAACTCAGTGCCGAAAGAAATGACAATAGGAAATGAAAAGACAGCTAGAAGGGGAGTCAGGTCGTGCGGACGCTGCAACTACCTCGACTATCCCGCACGATGCCTCTGAGCGGCTACCAGATCAGGTCTGCTGAGAGGTACCTGGATCTGCACACAAGGTGCAGGGAGTAAAGTGAGTACTGCAAGACTCAGTGGTAATGAACAGGGGTAAGACAGCGTAGATAAGAAATCCACAATAAAACACTATGTAAAGCTGTAACCAATACCCTGTAACAATTCAATATCAACAGTAGAGAACCAACAATATCAACAAGTATAACAGCTAGCAGATGTAGCTAAATGCAATGCAATGCATGAAATGACCGCTATGGCGCATAGCCCGATCCGATTGGGTACCCGTGCTCACTGTGGGGGTTCAGACTCCGGAGGGGCTCCTACAGCCCAAGCACAATAATACTGTGGCGTGTAGTTCGATCCAACATATATACCGCTGCGGCGCGTAGCCCGATCCACTACTAGTCAGCTAATATGCAAATGCTGCCTCGCAGGCTCAAAAGTAGTTTTTAAAAACTCTTTTATCATTTTTCAGTTGAAAACAGTAATATCAAAGTTCCAGAGATTGGAAATATCATGATAACAGTAATAGTTACGAACTGGTAGTAAACTAGCATGTCAGTATCACAAGACAATGATAACGATCCTCGTGGGATCCAATAACTGGCTCATAGCCCACAAGTATACTCAACCATCCAAGAAGGAGATTTGACGGCTCAAGAGTAGCCAATATCACAATATAATATGCAACCATCCGAGAAGGAGGTACGACGGCTCAAGAATAGCCAATATCATAATACAGTATCAACAGGTCGGACTGAGCCATAGTCCCCAATCACAATCGACCTCGCACTCACAAGAGAGTACGTGTCTCACCGTTATACATCATCACAAAGTGGTGTACCGGGGTTTCGAACCCGCTGGTCATCACCCACATCTATTACTCACCTCAATACAGCTCGACGACTACTCCGCAATGCCCTTGCCACGAGAATCAAGCTCAGCACGCGTAGAATCTGATCAAATACAGTAGAAATACAACAAATTAGGCCAATGGAATCATACCCAGTCAAAACAACTCAATTTACACCAAAATTGACAAAGTTGCCAAAACCCGACTTTCGGTACGCTTCTCAAAAAATCACGAAAGTCACATATTCGGAACCGTCATCTCAATACGAGTCAAGCATATCAATTTTACCAAATTCGGACTCCATTTGCCCATTCAAAACCTTGATTTTCTAAAGTTCAAGCCTAGGGTTAAATCCTCCATGAATTACTCCAAATTCCTCCATTTTCATGATATAATTGCATAATATTTTCAATACTAATCATAAGATAAGTCCATAGTCTATTACGTGATGATTTCCCTTGAGTTTCTCTTCAAAATTTCCCAAATCGCCTCTAAAGCCGAGACCAAAATGTGTGAAATGTTTATGAAATTTTCTAACTTCTGATACAGTTAACTCACTGCGATTTTCGCTTCTGCGAATAAAATTCCGCTTTTGCGAGCCCGTATCCGCGACCAGATGGTCGCTTTTGCAATTCCCAGCCTAGACGGCCAATTCCGCTTCTGCGAACATAAGACTGCTTCCGCGCGTCCGCTTCCGCGAAAACATAACCGCTCCTGCGATGACTTTCGCCTCTGCGCTCTAGAGTCCGCTCCTGCGGACTCGCCTAGGCGATCAAGAATCCGCTTCTGCGGACATTCCCCTTACGCATCAAGTCCGCTTCTGCGGTCACCCACTCGCACCAGCGACGCCGCCTCAGCGGACATTGTGCCGCTTTTGCGAAGCCAAGCGCTTCTGCGCCCCATTGTCCGCTCCTGCGGACTCTCTCCCTTTTCCGCAGGAGCGAAAACAACAGAACCAGCAACATAATGTGCAATTCTTCCATATTTTCTCCCGTTTAACCATCCAAAAACACCCCGAGGCCCCCGAGACCTCATCCAAACACACCAACACATCCTAATACCTTATTCGAACTTGTTCCAATCCTCAAAACACGTCTAACAACATCAAAACCCATAATTCACATCGAATTCAAGCCGAAATTGCTTAAAACTTTACAAATTATACCTTCGATCTAAAACCCGACCAAACAATGTCCAAATGACCTGAAACTTTGCGGACATATCCAAAATCACATGACAAAGCTACAGAAATTGTCAGAATTCCATTCCGACCCCCGGATCAAAATCTCACCTACCGTTCGGATTTTGCCAAAATTTAACCTTAGCCAATTCAAACCTATTTCTACACCGGACCTCCAAATTCAATTCTGATTGCTCCTCGAAGTCATAAATCACCTCGCGAAACTAACCAAATCATCAGAATCCGATTTCGAGCCCTCTAACCAAATAGTCAACTCCAGGTTGACTTTCCATATTCAAGTTTCCTTCAAAAAGGCTATACGCCTCATTTTCGATCCAATTCACTCCTAACTCACCCGATAGACTCTAACACTGATATAAAAGCATAAAACATGTAATTACAACATAATGGGGTGGTAATTCCCATGACGACGGGCCGGGTCATCACATTCTCCCCAACTTAAACAAATTCTCGTCCTCGAGGGGACCCAAAGTTGTACTAGCAGCAACCCAAAAGCTGAATGACCTTACCAAGCATATATTCGGGCGATCACACGTCACCCTATCTCTCATAAGCCTGAAACATCATATAGCTGAAATCTCACAGACCATCTAAACCATAAACCACATTCCACTTTCCAAAATCGTATACCAATTGCTAATCCCATGCCTATACTCAGGATACACTAGAATCCACTGCAATAACCCACACTCACCACTCCGGAGAGATCATATGATGTATCAAACAACCCAATCACTCAAGACAATAGTCTCTAATCACAATAAATTCCCACGATAACCAAATACCAACTGAAAAACCTTTTTCATTAGATAGAGTCTTGTTCCAACGCCTTCATATCATGGCAACCGAACACGCGATATATCGAACCCATCTCTCAGGTCAACCATTCATGAATCCATTTCACTTTAAACTGATACCACAACAGATTTCAGACCCAAATCTCGGTATTACCTTTCTAACCCACTGAAATCATATATGCTCACTCTCCATAATGACTCAAATGATCATTTCGATTATAACACACCGCACTGGTGATATGTCACCTCAACACCGGTCTAAGCCACGACGAGCACAACACAGGCTCCAATAGAGACATCCGAACATACTCAAATCATGACAATTGTCTTCAACAAGAGAGCTGTAATTCAATTTCTTTGTGCCATCATAACATAGAACTGAGATCGCGTCTCGCATTATAGAAATAGAGTACATGACTCCTTCTCGAAAGGTCATAACATCACGTGGCCTTGCCACGATTCATGATTCTGTCCAAGCACCATTGCTCATGGAGCACCTCAAGTTACCAAGATCAAACAGTTAGCCACGCAAAGATCTAGATCTTGAACCTAAGCAATCAACCTCACCCACGGTGAAACAATCAACGTACGCTATCAAATCCTGAAAGGACACAACCGATGTGCCATTCGCTAAGCGATACTCAATACGGACTTTTCCTCAAAAGCCAGGAAGTATTGTATACCAGGTAACATATAACTAACTCTATTTTCACATTACACTATTGCGGCGTGCAACCCGCTCCAATGACATACCCGTGGCAGCGTTCCACCCGATCCAGATACCATACCCGTGGCGGCGTGCCACCTGATCAGAATAACTGAACCTGTGGCGGCGCACCACCCGATCCATATAGAACCCTCGCTAAAGAAATGCGCGTCGAGTGAAGTTGCTAATTATGGTAAACATATATATATAGCCTCAAGTTCGGCCACCAGAAACACATCCGACAAAGTTCCTCAATACCAGTACTAAATCAATGGTAGAAACCTCTGCACTGATATCCGCCATGAAGGCCCAACTGACACAGCAATACCGACCAGTCGTCCGCTGGTCCTGAGGTGCAACTACCCCGCTAGAGCATACTTTGATGCACTCTTCTACGCAATTTGTGCCATACCATCATAGTCCATATCACATTAGTCCAGACAACCTGTCCCAATGATGACCAGTCATCAATCAAGTATCATAATTCAAATTCGTCATATCAAGTTGAGAGAGAAAGCCACTAGAGCCTCTGATTTTTAATAATCACAAAACGGTGTCGATACACATGATATACAACCACTGCATAGGCGGACTAACCAGAGCTTCAAGTCTCCAACACATATATAACACATGAATCACAAAGCCTGATCCCGTACTCCAATGTACATATACATAACGCACATCAAACGTCCATTCATACCACGAAAGCCATTCAGAAATTTCACTATGCCATCAACGACTCAATTATTATAGTCGATCCAACAAGAGAATACCACCATACCACTGGATATTATCAGTTTACATTACCTTGTCCTTTTGGACCATATACCCTGCCAAATTACTAGAATAGCAGTACCATTTTCTTTAATCACCAGAAAGATCGATTCTTTAAATCACCTGCAGCTGCCCGTGCTGCTAAATAATTTTAATGACTCCCCATATATTATGAACTGATCACAAAACCTTGAATATGCCATTATCATCTTTCGATTACACATCGCATATACCATACCACACTAAGATAACATGGAAATTCATATTCCTTTCCTACGCCGCAAACATCGGCGCACTCAACTAGTCAAGGGCTTTCATGATCCCATATAGAGAAAACTCATTACACATTCCAAGCCTTGCATACCAACAAGAAAAATACACTCATTTTCAAACCACGGTAAAACACATTATAAAGTCTTTCTCCCAATTACATTGCATAAGTTAAACTGCCATGACTGAGTCCTTATACCCATATCAAGTTACACAACTGCCAGCGCTCAAGAGCTTTATTGCACAATATCTGCAAGACTCACTACTTCAAACACATACAAGGAATTAATCGTATTCCTTATCATACCGCTTCGGTTTATTAACAAGTTGCTCAATTTACTCAATTTCTTTTCTGAACCATATTTAACTTAGTATTAGCCTTTACTGTAGCACTACCATAACTCAACTTATGTTACCACACGAGACTTGTACATAAGACCACACGGTCTAAAACCCATAGGCCACTCTCAATGTTTCCCAGGAGTATCACATTCTACAATACTTGTTTTGAAGAACTTCATGCGATTTTTGAATTAGTATCATTACCTTCCAATACGGATACATAGAATCCCATCATTCACATAACATAGAACAAGTCTTGATCCCTTCTAACGAAAACACCGTCTTTAGCCACATACATAATCTTAAGACACCTTACCATTACAAGCAAAATCTGGAACACCACAGGACTATTCTCGGGCGTCATTCACCCTTATTCAGCTGTAATTCAACTGTCTTATTGAACAGAACCACTCGTGCCTTGTTAGAACTCTGACACTGCAGATCATGATTACATACGGATACAATTAGCTATCTTTCTTTTCTATACACCGAACATTCTTTACCAACATAAGTTCACAACATCCTAGTATTTCTTCACATCTATGAAGCACCATAATCCTTATAAAAATTTCCCAACATACCTAGAGACATAGCCAACACAGCACACAACAGTGCAATCAGTTAATCAACAACAACCTCCTCAACTTGGCTCGGGGCCATACATCAAAGCACTTTTAGCCACTCATAGCATTCTTACTCAAATGATGCCACAAAGTTCTAGTTAGATTAAACTCAAGTCATTTACAAGCTTTGGCGGAGATTCGAATCATCAGAAATATTAACTCTTTTGCAATTCTTGTATTCATTCACACACAACAGTTAAGCCCACTCTTTAGGTGACAAAAATCTTTTCTAAGTCCCAAATTTTCCAAAAATTTTGACAGAGTTTCCTTTGTAATTTGGTGTATCCACCTGCCAGAGAATCACCAAAACAATCCTAGCAATACATTCACAACTCGACAAGACATCACAAGGCATATCGACAAAATTAGTCTCAATACTACACAAATCATATTATTATAATTATTACATGAACATGCATTGTACCTGCTCGAATCATAACACATATCAATTACCTTTCAATTGCACATGAGAATCAACCCACCTACCTCGCCTCAATTTAGCATTTCAGTACAATACCTTCCACCAAGATACACATAGCATAATCACTTTAGTCTTCCTAAGTCTGAACTCGTTCCACTACACATAAGGCAGTTTACCTTCCAATTATGAAATATGGTAAATATTCACCATGCCCATAGCTCGGGGCTACACAACAGATTAAATAAGAGTCTAACAATTAATAGCTCATCCATTAGTAAGACTCCCTAATACTCTACAGATCGGCACAAGGCCCCAAACATGGCTACTAGCCCAAATACATAGATATAAGCCCAGTCTCAGTCATTATACAGAGTAGTCTATCAATCGGGAAGGACCAAGCCCAAATCCCCAGTCATAATACCACCACGCTCGTCACATGACGCGTGTTCCATCTTAGCACAACACTGTATAGTGCAAATACAGGGTTTCAAACCCTCAGTGCATTATCTTTGCCACAACTCACAAAATCAGCACCTCGATGCTCAAGTCATAAACAAGGTCCAGCCTCAAGTCCTCCCGACTGGCCCAATATGTTCTCACAGACATTATATCTCGCCCCTCGGTCGGGGAATCTCAAGCCATAAGTCAATTATATTACTGAGCGCTTGATACATACACAGACGTGTGGAAGGAATTTCAAAAATTATATCTCAAGCTGAATCAAGTGCGCATGATAAGAATTCCAAGAAATGTGAAGCGTTTCCTAAAGGTTCGCAGCCTCCCGAGGATAAGTACAGGTGTCCCCGTACCGATCCACAAGACTCTACTAACCAGCTCAAGACTCATGAGGCCTAGTAAACCTAGGCTCTGATACCAACTTGTCGCGACACCAAATCCAGTCGTGATGGCACCCAGCACACTGCTAGGCCAGCCCGACCTATCAACATCGATTTACGGAGCTATGAGCTCGCATTATCCCATTTAAGCATAACAAGTTATTAGACAACAGTGATAGATATATCAAAATAGGGAACCAAATCCCAACACATACTAACTCCCATAGACCGAAGGGTCAAGATTCATGAGCCTCTAAAGAGCATAAGTGTAATAAGGTTTACAACAAAACTTAGTGCGGAAAGAAATGACAACAGGAAATGAAAAGACAACTAGAAGGGGAGTCAGGTCCTGCGGACGCTGCAGCTACCTCGACTATCCTGCACGATTCCTCTGAGCAGCTACCGGATCAGGTCTGCTGAGAGGTACCTAGATCTGCACACAAGGTGCAGGGAGTAAAGTGAGTACTGCCAGAATCAGTGGTAATAAACATGGTTAAGACAACATAGATAAGAAATCCACAATAAAACACTATGTAAAGCTGTAACCAATACCCTATAACAGTTCAATATCAACAGTAGAGAACCAACAATATCAACAACAAGTATAACAGCTAACAGATGTAGCTAAATGCAATGCAATGCATGAAATGACCGCTACGGCGCATAGCCCGATCTGATTTGGGTACCCTTGCTCACTGTGGGGGTTCAGACTCCGGAGGGGCTCCTATAGCCCAAGCACAATAATACTACAGCGTGCAGTCCGATCCAACATATATACTACTGCGGCGCGCAGCCCGATCCACTACCAGTCAGCTAATATGCAAATGCATCCTCGCAGGCTCAAAAGTAGTTTTTAAAAACTCTTTCATCATTTTTCAGTTAAAAACAATAATATCAAAGTTCCAGAGATTGGAAATAACATGATAACAGTAATAGTTACGGACTGGTAGTAAACTAGCATGTCAATATCACAAGATAATGATAACGATCCTCGCGGGATCCAATAACTAGCTCACAGCCCACAAGTATACTCAACCATCCAAGAAGGAGATTTGACGGCTCAAGAGTAGCCAATATCACAATATAATATGCAACCATCCGAGAAGGAGGTCCGACGGCTCAAGAAAAGCCAATATCATAACACAGTATCAACAGGTCGGACTAAGCCATAGTCCCCATTCAAAATCGACCTCGCACTCACAAGAGAGTACGTGTCTCGCCGCTATACAGCGTCACAAAGTGGTGTACCGGGGTTTCGAACCCGCTGGTCATCACCCATATCTATTACTCACCTCAATACAGCTCGATGACTAGTCCACGATGCCCTTGCCACGAGAATCAACCTCTGCACGCATAGAATCTGATCAAATGTAGTAGAAACACAACAAATTAGGCCAATGGAATGATACCCAGTCAAAACAACTCAATTTACACCAAAAATGACAAAGTTGCCAAAACCCGACTTTCGGTACGCTTCTCAAAAAACACAAAAGTCATATATTCGGAACCCTCATCTCAAAACGAGTCTAAGCATATCAATTTTACCAAATTCGGACTCCATTTGCCCATTCAAAACCTTGATTTTCTAAAGTTCAACCCTAGGGTTAAATCCTCCATGAATTACCCCAAATTCCTCCATTTCATGATATAATTGCATAATATTATCAATACTAATCATAACATGAGTCCATAGTTGATTACCTGATGATTTCCCTTGAGTTTCTCCTCAAAATCGCCCAAATTGCCTCTAAAGCCGAAACCCAAATGTGTGAAATGTTTCTGAAATTTTCTAACTTCTGATACAATTAACTCACTGCGATTTTTGCTTCTGCGGATAAAATTCCGCTCCTGCGAACCCGTATCCGCGACCAGATGGTCGCTTTTGCGATTCTAGGCCTAGCCGGCCAATTCCGCTTCTACGAACATAAGACCGCTTCCGCGCGTTCGCTTCCGCAGAAACATAACCGCTCCTGTGGTGACTTTTGCCTATGCGCTCTAGAGTCTGCACTCGCCCAGGCGATCAAGAATCTGCTTCTACGGACTTCCCCTTATGCATCAATCCGCTTCTGCGGTCACCCACTCGCACCAGCGACGCCGCCTCAGCAGACATTGTGCCGCTTCTGCGAAGCCAAGCGCTTTTGCGCCCCATTGTCCGCTCCTGCGGACTCGCTCCTGCGCTACCTTTTCCGCAGGAGCGAAAACAACAGAACCAGCAACATAATGTGCAATTCTTCCATATTTTCTCCCGTTTCACCATCCGAAAACACCCCGAGGCCCCCGGGACCTCACCCAAAGACACCAACACATCCTAATACCTTATTCGAACTTGTTCCAATCCTCAAAACACGTCTAACAACATCAAAACCCATAATTCACATCAAATTCAAGCTGAAATTCCTTAAAACTTTACAAATTACACCTTCGATCTAAAACCCGACCAAACGACGTCCGAATGACCTGAAACTTTGCGGACATATCCAAAATCACATGACGAAGCTACAAAAATTGTCGGAATTCCATTCCAACCCCCGGATCAAAATCTTAACTACCGTTCGGATTTTGCCAATATTCAACCTTAGCCAATTCAAGCCTATTTCTACATCGGACCTCCAAATTCAATTCTGATTGCTCCTCTAAGTCATAAATCACCTCCCGGAACTAACCAAATCATCAGAATCCAATTCTGAGCCCTCTAACCAAATAGTCAACTCCAGGTTGACTTACCATATTTAAGTTTGCTTCAAAAAGGCTATACACCTCATTTTCGATCCAATACACTCCTAACTCACCCGATAGACTCTAACACTGATATAAAAGCATAAAACATGTAATTACAACATAACGGAGTTGTAATTCCCGTGATGACGGGCTGGTTCGTCACACGAGTGAACTATTCACATTTTGGAGGATATGCTCTGTGCGTGCGTGATTGAGTTTGGAGGTTCATGGGATAACTTTTTCCCACTAGCGGAGTTTTCTTATAATAATAGCTACCAGTACAAGATTCAGATGGCACCGTATGAGGCCCTATATGGTAGGAGGTGCAGGTCTCCTGTGGGTTGGTTTGAGCCGGGCGAGGCCAGGTTGCTAGGTACTGATATGGTTCAGGATGCTATGGACAAGGTCAAGGTGATTCAGGACAGACTTCGTGCAGCCCAGTCTAGACAGAAGAGTTATGCGTACAAGAAGGTTCGCGATGTGGCTTTTATGGTTGGCGAGCGGGTTCTGCTTCGAGTCTCGCCCATGAAGGGCATTATGAGGTTTAGGAAGAAAGGGAAGCTGAGTCCTAGGTTTATTAGCCCTTTTGAGATCTTGAGGCATGTGGGGGAGGTTACTTATGAGTTGGCCTTACCTCCCAACCTAGCCGGAGTTCACCCCGTATTTCATGTCTCTATGCTCCGGAGATACCATGGTGACCCATCGCATGTGTTGGATTTCACTTCTGTTCAGCTAGATAAGGATATGTCTTACGTTGAGGAGCCAGTAGCCATTCTAGACAGGCAAGTCAGGAAGCTAATGTCAAAGAAAATCGCTTCAGCAAAGGTTCGGTGGCGGGGTCGGCCGGTCGAGGAGGCGACTTGGGAGACCGAGCAGGATATGCGCAGCCAGTACCCTCATCTCTTCACCACTCCAGGTATGTTTTCTATGCTCGTTCGAGGACGAACGAATCTTTTAAGTGTGGGAAGATGTAACGACCCGGCCGGTCGTTTTAGAAAAATTATGCACCGACCCCCAATTTAATTGTTCCCCTAAGTTCATTTCTGCTATTGTGGTTTGTCGGGAGGGTCGGTTCTGGAATTCAGAGTGTTTTGGGACACTTAGTCCATAAATAGAAGCTTTATAATTGGAAAATGGCCTGTAGCTGGAACAGTGTTAAGACGACCTTGGAACGGAAATCTGATGGTTCCATTAGCTCTGTTAGGTGATTTCGGTGTTGGGAGCGCGTTCGGAATGTATTTTGGAGGTCCGTGGCTCAATTAGGCTTGAAATGCCGAAGTTTGAAATTTTGGTGAATCCGAAAGATAGGTGAGATTTTGATCCGGGAGTCCGAATGGAATTCCGACAATTTTTGTAGCTTTGATATGTGATTTTGGATATGTCCGCAAAATTTTAGGTCATTTTGACGTCGTCTAATTGGATTTTAGATCGAATGTTAGTTTCGGAAGTTTTGAAGAAACTTAGGCTTGAATCCATTTAAAATGGGTGATTTTGATGCTTACGATGGTGTTTTCATGTTACGAGCAAGTTTGAATGAGGTAATGTGATGTATTGGTGGCTTTGGTTGAGGTCCCGGGGGTCTCGGGATCATTTCGGATGCCCAACGGGCAAGTTTTGATCATAAAATTGCAGCAGAAAAATTGCAGACAGTGATTGCTCTATGCGATTGCATAGAGTCATTGCGATCGCATCGAAGAGCCTGGAGGGGTAATAAAAATGTGCTATGCGATCGCATAGCTAGGGATGCGATCATATAGGCTAATTACACTGCACAGTGCGATCGCATACCAGGTGTCGCGATCGCAGAGAAGAAAAATGATGAGGCCTGGGAGTTGTACTATGCGATCGCATAGGTGTATTGCGATCGCATAGGAGGGAAAATCGGTTGAAAAACTTAACTCTATGCGATCGCATAGGTCCATTGTGATCGCATAGAAGGAATTGGTCTGGCAGTGAGTTTAAGTTCATAACATAACAGTCGCGACCCCTATACACAAAAATGCGATTTTTGAGCTCCAGGAGAGGAAATTGAAGGGCAAAGCTGGGATATCATCGGGGGTAAGTTTCTTGACCTTAATTCGTTAGTTTATCATGAAATCCTCAATTATTTCACTGAAAATGGGGGATTAAAGGTGGGTTTGAGCCCTAGGCCTAAGTTTTAGAAAACCTTTGATTTGAATGGGCGTACGGAGTCCGATTTCGATAAGTTTTATATGCACAAACTTGTGTTGAGATAAGGAACCCAAATATATAACTTTCGTAATTTTTTGAGAAGTGTACCGAAAGTCGGGTTTTGGCAACTTGTGGGTTTTGGTGTATTTTGAGTTGTTTTGATTGGGAAATGCCCAATTGGCCTATTTTGATATGATTCTATTGAGTTTTATCAGATACTACACCTGTGGAGGCCGACATTCGCGGCAAGAGAGTTGATTCTTAGCAGTTTTGTACCGGAGTTGAGGTAAGTGGCTTGGCTAACCTCGTGTGGGGGAACTTTCACCCCTAGGATATTATGTGATAGTTTAAATGCCTTGTACGTGAGGTGATGGGTGTGTACATGCGCTAGTTGTTGTAACACACACTTTACTTGAATTGTCCGATTAGTGATACTTCCTGCTCTTAGCTGATAAAAGCGTTACCTTCCCCGGTATTAGTTAGAAAAGCATGATTAGCTAGGATTCAACATGTCTAATTGTCTAGTTGACTTACTTGAACTTCTTGATAAATTGTTGGCACTAGGTTCGGTGAAGTTGTAGTTAAACATATTATATTCTCTCTGTGTGTTTTCTTTATTTCATGTGTTAATGGACTGCGGGTTCAATTCCCGGAGATCCCAAGGCTGTGGGTTCGATTCCCAAATACCCGGAGTGATATTGTTGTGGACTGCGGGTTCGATTCCCGGAGATCTTGATACTATTGAGATATGGACTGCGGGTTCGATTCTCGGAGATCCTGAGCTATTGATATATTATTGAGATGAGGACTGCGGGTTCAATTCCCGGAGATCCTGAGATTTATTGATACATGGGCTGCGGGTTCGATTCCCGAAGACCCATGGGTACTGTTAATGGGACTGTGGGTTCAATTCCCACAGGTCCTGGACTTGTTAATTGAGTTTATCACTTGTTGTTAGCTTAGTTGTAGACGTGTGCAGTAATCACTTTATTGTTGTTATTTCGGAATTATTATAAGTTAAACTGCTTATTATTGTTATTATCATTTTTGTAATTATTTTCTCTCAGTAGGGCCCTGACCTTACTCGTCACTACTCCATCGAGGTTAGGGTTGGCACTTACTGAGTACCACCGTGGTGTACTCATGCTACTCTTCAGCACACTTTTGTTGTGCAGATCCAGGTACATCAGGACAGACTCATACTAGGTGATTCAGCAGCACTTTGGGAGACCTCGAGGTATGATCTGCGACGTCCGCGGATCTGGAGGCCCTCCTTATATTCTGAGAGTATTAGTAGATGTTTTCCTTCATTTCGTTGTTAGATACTCTTTACACATAGAGCCAAAGTTGTATACCCTCGTTTAGTCTGTGTTGCCCGTGGGATTCTGGGTCTTCGTGGTGTTTTATACAGTGTGTTTGACGGGTGTATGTGCCAAGCGTCACGGATTACATTTCCTTTTTATATTATTGTTCTGCTATTTCTTATTTAATATTCATAAACTTGTTTATTCCGCAACGTGTTAGGCTTACCTAGTCGTGGGGACTGAGTGCCGTCATGACATGTTCACGATTGGTGAACTAGGGTCGTTACAGTTGTAAACCACCAATGTGTTTTAGTTATTACGTGTGGGTATAGTTTATCTAAGAATGGCATTCCTAGTAAAATATCCCTTGTGGGTAATTCAAAATTGTATATTTCTTCTATAGTAAGTATTTTATCCCATATTTGTATTTTTATATTTTTTGATTTATGCATATGTGATGACCCGGCCCGCCGTCACGGAAATTACCACCCCGTTATCTTACATTTATGTGTTTTATGCTTTTATATAAGTGTTAGAGTCTATCGGGTGAGTTAGGAGTGATTTGGATTGAAAATGAGGCATATAGCCTTTTTGAAGGAAACTTGAATATGGAAAGTTAACCCGGAGTTGACTATTTAGTTAGAGGGCTCGGAATTGGATTCTGATGATTCGGTTAGTTCCGGGAGGTAATTTGTGACTTAGAGGAGCGATCAGAATTGAATTTGGAGGTCTGGTGTAGAAATAGGCTTGAATTGGCTAAGGTTGAATTTTGGCAAAATCCGAACGGTAGGTGAGATTTTGATACGGGGGTCGGAATGGAATTCCAACAATTTCTGTAGCTTCGTCATGTGATTTTGGATATGTCCGCAAAGTTTCAGGTCATTCGGGCGTCGTTTGGTCGGGTTTTAGATCGAATGTGTAATTTAGAAAGTTTTAAGGAATTTAGGCTTGAATTCGATGTGAATTATGGGTTTTGATGTTGTTAGACGTGTTTTGAGGATTGGAACAAGTTCGAATAAGGTATTAGGATGTGTTGGTGTGTTTGGATGAGGTCCCGGTGGCCTCGGGGTGTTTTCGGAGTGTCAAATGAGAGAAAATATGGAAAATTCCAGACTTTGTGCACTGGTTCTGTTGTTTTCACTCCTGCAGAAATGGGGGCGCAGGAGCGAGTCCGCAGGAGCGGACAAGGGGGCTCAGAGGCGCTTGGCTTAGCAGAAACGGAAACATGTCCGCTGAGGCGACGTCGCAGGAGCGAGGTTGAGACCGCAGAAGCGGTAAATAGGCGAGATGGGGAAGACCGCAGAAGCGGATTATTGATCGCATAGGCGAGTCCGCAGGAGCGGACTCTTATTCATAGAGGCGGGAAAGACCGTAGGGGCAGAGGAAATTCCGCAAGAGCGGACCCGCTAGAGCAGTCCGTGGATCACATGAGCGGAAATGGCCATATAGGCCTGGGTTCGCAGAAGCGACCAATTGGTCGCAGAAGCTATTCCGCAGAGGTGGAAATGGTCCGCAGAAGCGAAAACCGTAGAGAGTTAATTGTATCAGATGTGAGAAAATTTCTAAAACATTTCACACATTTGGGTCTCGGCTTTGGAGGCGATTTGGGCGATTTTGAATAGAAACTCAAGGGAATTCGTCAGATTCTACGCGTACGGTGCTTGATTCTCGTGGAAAGGGCATCGCGGAGTAGTCGTCGTGCTGTATTGAGGTAAGTAATAGATGTGGGCGATGACCAGCGGCTCGAAACCCCAGTACACCACTTTGTGACGCTGTATAGCGGCGAGACACATACTCTCCTGTGAGTGCGGGGTCGATTGTGAATTGGGGACTATAGCTAGTCCACCCTGTTGTTACTGTGTTATGATATTTGGCTACTTTTGAGCCGTCGAACCTCCTTCTCGGATGGTTGCATATTATATTGTGATATTGGCTACTCTTGAGCCGTTGAACCTCCTTCTTGGATGGTTGAGTATACTTGTGGGCTGTGAGCCAGTTATTGGATCCCGCGAGGATCGTTATCATTGTCTTATGATATTGACATGCTAGTTTACTACCAGTCCGTAGCTATTTCTGTTATCATGCTATTTCCAATCTCTGGAACTTGACATTACTGTTTTCAACTGAAAAATGGTAAAAGAGTTTTTAAAACTACATTTGAGCCTGCGAGGCTGCATTTGCATATTAGTTGACTGGTGGTGGATTGGGCTGCGCGCCACAGCGGTATATATGTTGGATCGGACTGCAAGCCGCAATATTATTGTGCTTGGGCTGTAGGAGCCCCTCCGGAGTCTGAACCCCCACAGTGAGCACGGGTACCCAAATTGGATCGGGCTATGCGTCGTAGCGGTTATTTCATGCATTGCATTGCATTTATCTTCACTTGCTAGCTGTTACACTTGTTTTTGATATTGTTAGCTCTATACTGTTGATATCGAACTGCTACAGGGTATTGGTTATAGCTTTACATTGTGCTTTACTCTAGATTTCTTATCTATGCTGTCTTACCCTTGTTTATTACCACTGAGTCTGGCAGTACTCACTTTACTCCCTGCACTTTGTGTGCAGATCCAGGTACCTCTCAGCAGACCTGATCCGGTAGCCACTCAGAGGCATCGTGCGGGATAGTCGAGGTAGCTGCTGCATCCGCAGGACCTGACTCTCCTTCTAGCTATCTTTTCATTTTATGTTGTCATTTCTTTCCGCACTGAGTTTTGGTTGTTAACCTTATTACACTTATGTTCTTTAGAGGCTCTTGACTCTTGACCCTTAGGTCTATGTGAGTTGGCGTGTGCTGGGACTTGGTTCCCCGTTTCGATATATCTATCACTGTTAATGTTTATAATTTGATATGCTTAAATGGGATAAGACGAGCTCCTAGCTCCGTTATTGTTATTGATTGGTCAGGCTGGCCTAGCAGTGTGCTCTGGGCGCCATCACGACCGGATTTGGGGTCGTGACAAGTTGGTATCAGAGCCTAGGTTTACTAGGCCTCACGAGTCTTGAGCCGGTTAGTAGAGTCTTGTGGATCGGTACGGGGACGCCTGTACTTATCCTCGGGAGGCTGCGAACCTTTAGGAAACACTTCACACTTTTTGGAATTCTTATCGTGCGTACTTGATTCTGCTTGAGATATACTTTTGAAAATTCCTTCCGCATGTCTATGTACGCATCGAGCGCTCAGTAATATAATTGCCTTATGGCTTGTGATTTCCCCGAACGAGGGGCAAGACATAATCTCTGTGAGTTCATGTTGGGCCAATCGGAAAGACTTGAGGCTGGACCTTGTATATGACTTGAGCATTGAGGTGCTGATTTTGTGAGTGGTGGCAATAGATAATGTACTGAGGGTCTGAAACCCCGTAATTTGCACTATACAGTGCTGTGTTGAGATGGAACACGCGTCATGTGGCGAGCGTGGTGGTATTGTGACTGGGGATTTGGGCTTGGTCCTTCCCGATTGATAGATTACTGTGTATAATGACTAAGAGTGGGCTTATATCTATGTATTTGGGCTAGTAGCCATGTTTGGGGCCTTGTGCCGATCTGTAGAGTATTAGGGAAGCTTACTAATGGATGAGCTGTTAATTGTTCAACTCTTATCTAATCTGTTGTGTAGCCCCGAGCTATGGGCGTGGTGAATATTTACCATATCTCTAAATTGGAAGGTAAAGTGCCTTATGTGTAGTGGAGCTAGTTCAAACTCAGGAAGATTAAAGTGATTATGCTATGTGTATCCTGGTGGAAGGTATTGTGCTGAAATGCTAAATTCAGAAGAAGTAGGTGGGTTGATTCTCAGGTGTAATTGAAAGGTAATTGATATATGTTATGATTCGAGCAGGTACAACGCATGTTCATGTAACAATTATGATAATATGATTTGTGTGGTATTGATACTAATTTTGTCGATATGCCTTATGACGTCTTGTCGAGTTGTGAATGTATTGTTAGGATGGTTTTGGTGATTCTCTGGCAGGTGGATAGGCCAATTTACAAAGGAAACTCTGCCGAAATTTTTGGAAAATTTGGGACTTAGAAAAGATTTTTGTCACCTAAAGAGTGGGCTTAACTGTTGTGTGTGAATGAATACAAGAATTGCAAAAGAGTTAATATTTCTGATAATTTGAATCTCCGCCGAAGCTTTTAAATGACTTGAGTTTAATCTAACTAGAACTTTGTGGCATCATTTGAGTAAGAAGGCTATGAGTGGCTAAAAGTGCTTTGATGTATGGCTCCGAGCCAAGTTGGGGAGGTTGCTATTGATTAATTGATGGCATTACTGTGTGCTATGTTGGTTCTATCTATAGGTATGTTGGAAAATTTTGATAAAGGTTATGGTGCTTCGTAGATGTAAAGAAATACAAAGATGTTGTGAACTGCTGTTGGTAAGCAATGTTCGGTGTATAGAAAGGAAAGATAGCTAATTGCATCTGTATGTAATCATGTTATGTGGTGTCAGAGTTCTAGCAAGACACGAGTGGTTCTGTTCAATAAGATGGTTGAATTACAGCTGAATGAGGGTGAATGATGCTCGAGAATTGTTTTACGGTGTTTAAGATATTGCTTGTAACAGTTAGGTGTCTTAAAATGGTGCATGTGTCTTAGGACGGTGGTTTCGTTAGAAGAGATCAAGGCTTGTGTTATATTATGTGAATGATGGGATTCTATGTAACCGTATTGGAAGGTAATGATAACGAATTCAAATCGCAAGAGGTTCTTCAAAATAAAGTATTATAGAATGTGATCCTTCTCGGAAACATTATGAGAGTATCCAGTGGCCTATATGTCTTGGACCGTGTGGTCTTATCTACGAGTCTCGTGTGGTATCATGAGTTGATGTGTTATGGTGCTACAGTAATGACTAATACTAAATTAAAGATGAATCAGAAAGGAAACTGGGTATGGAACAACTTGTTTATAAACCGAAACGGTACGACAAGGTATACGATTAATTACTGGTATGTGTTTGAAGTAATGAGTCTTGCAGATATTGTGCAACAAAGCTCTTGAATGCTGGCGGTTGTGTAACTCGATATGGGTATAAGGACTCAGTCCTGGAAGTTTAACTTATGCAATGTAATTGGGATAAAAAGTTTATGATGTGTTTTACCATGGTTTGAAAATGAGTGCATTTTTCTTGTTGGTATGCAAGGCTTGGAATGTGTAATGAGTTTTCTCTATATGGGATCATGAAAGTCCTTGACTAGTTGAGTGCGCCGATGTTTGCGGCGTAGGAAAGAGATATGAATTTCCATGTTGTCTTAGTGTTGTATGGTATATGTGATGTGTTATGGAAAGTTGATAATGACATATTCAAGGTTTTGTGATCAGTTCATAATAAATGGGGAGTCATTAAAATTATTTAGCAGCGTGGGCAGCTGCAGGTGACTTAAAGAATCGATAAAGAATCGATCTTTCTAGTGATTAAGGAAAATGGAACTGCTATTCTAGTAATTTTGGTAGGGTATATTGTCCAAAAAGGACAAGGTAATGTAAACTGATAATATCTAGTGGTATGGTGGTATTCTCTTGTTGGATCGACTATAATAATTGAGTCGTTGATGGCATAGTGAAATTTCTGAATGGCTTTCGTGATATGAATGGACACTTGATGTGTGTTATGTATCTGTGTAGTGGAGTACGAGGTCAGGCATTGTGATTCATGTGTTATATATGCGTTGGAGACTTGAAGTTCTCGTTAGTCCGCGTATGCAGTGGTTGTATATCATGTGTATCGACACCGTTTTGTGATTATTAAAAATCGGAAGCTCTAGTGGCTTTCTCTCTCAACTTGATATGATGAATTTGGATTATGATACTTGATTGCTGACTAGTCATCATTTGGCCAGGTTGTCTAGACTAATGTGATATGGACTACGATGGTATGGCACAAATTACGTAGCAAAGTGCATCAGAGTATGCTCCAGCGGGGTAGTTGTACCTCAGGACCAGCGGAGGGCTGGTGGGTATTGCTTTGTTAGTGGGCCTTCATGGCGGATATCAGTGCAGAGGTTTCTACCTTTGATTTAGTTCTGGTATTGAGGAACTTTGTCGGATGCATTTCTGGTGGCCGAACTTGAGGCTATATATATGTTTACCATAATGAGCAACTTGACTAGACGCGCATTTCTTTGGCGAGGGTTCTATATAGATTGGGTGGCGCGCCACCACAGGTATGGTTATTTGGATCGGGTGGCATGCCGCCACGGGTTATGGTATCTGGATCGGGTGGCACGCCGCCACGGGTATGTCATTGGAGCGGGTTGCACGCCACAACAGTGTAATGTGAAAATAGAGTTAGTTATATGTTACCTGGTATACAATACTTCCCGGCTTCTGAGGAAAAGTCCGTATTGAGTATCGCTTGGCGAATGGCACATCGGTTGTGTCCTTTCAGGATTTGATAGCATACATTAATTGTTTCACCGTGGGTGAGATTGATTGCTTGGGTTCAGACCTAAATATGTGCGTGGCTGACCGTTTGAGCTTTGTAACTTGAGGTGCTTCATGAGTAATGGTGTTTGGATAGAATCATGAATTTTGGCAAGGCCATGTGATCTTATGACCTCTCGAGGAGGATTCAGGTAATTTATTTCTATAATGCGAGACGCGATCTCAATTCTATGTTATGATGGTACAGAGGAATTGTATTACAACTCTTTTGTTTGAGTCAGTTGTCATGATTTGAGTATGTTCAGACATTTTTTTTATTGGAGCCTGTGTTGTGCTCGTCGTGGCTTAGGCCGGTGTTGAGGTATCATATCACCAGTGCAGTGTGTTATAATCGAAATGATCGTTAGAGCCAAAATGAGTGTAAGTATATGTGATTTCAGCTGGTTAGAAAGGTAATATCGAGGTTCGGCTCTGAAATCTATTGTGGTATCAGTTAAAAGGGAAATGGATTCATGAATGGGTGACCTGAGAGATGGATTCGATATATCGCGTGTTCGGTTGCCGTGAGCAGTATATGAAGGTGTTGGACTAGGACTTTAGCTAATGAGAAAGATTCTTTCTGCTAGTATTTGGTTACTGTGGCCAATTGTTGTGATTAGAGACTATCGTCTCGAGTGATTGGGTTGTTGATACATCATATGATCTCAACCAGAGTAGAGATTATGGGTTATTGCAGTGGATTCGAGTGTATCCCGAGTATAGGCATGGGATTAGCATTTACCATATGATTTCAGAAAGTGCAATGTGGTTTATGGTTCAGATGGTCTGTGAAATTTCAGCTATATGGTGTTTTCGGACTTATGTGAGGTAAGGTGACGTATGATTGCCCCGAATATATGCTTGGTAAGGTCATTGAGCTATTGAGTTGCTTCTAGTACCACTCTGGTACGCTCGAGGACGAGCGTTTGCTTAAGTTGGGGAGAATGTGATGACCCGGCCCGTCGTCATGGAAATTACCACCCCGTTATCTTACATTTATGTGTTTTATGCATTTGTATCGGTGTTAGAGCCTATCGGGTGAGTTAGGAGCGAATTGGATTGAAAATGAGGCATATAGCCTTTTTGAAGGAAACTTGAATATGGAAAGTCAACCTGTAGTTGACTATTTAGTTAGAGGGCTCGGAATCGGATCCTGATGATTTGGTTAGTTCTGGGAGGTGATTTGTGACTTAGAGGAGCGATCGAAACTGAATTTGGAGGTCCGGTGTAGAAATAGGCTTGAATTGGCTAAGGTTGAATTTTGCCAAAATCCGAATGGTAGTTGAGATTTTGATCCGGGGGTCGGAATGGAATTCCGACAATTTTTGTAGCTTCGTCATGTGATTTTGGATATGTCCGCAAAGTTTCAGGTCATTCGGACGTCGTTTGGTCGGGTTTTAGATCGAATGTATAATTTAGAAAGTTTTAAGGAATTTAGGCTTGAATTCGATGTGAATTATGGGTTTTGATGTTGTTAGACGTGTTTTGAGGATTGGAACAAGTTCGAATAAAGTTTTAGGATGTGTTGGTATGTTTGGATGAGGTCCCGGGGACCTCGGGGTGTTTTCGGATGGTCAAACGGGAGAAAATATGGAAAATTGCACACTTTGTGCACTGGTTCTGTTGTTTTCGCTCTTGCGGAAATGGGGGCGTAGGAGCAAGTCCGCATGAGCGGACAAGGGGGCACACAGGCGCTTGGCTTCGCAGAAGTGGAAACATGTCCGCTGAGGCGGCGTCGCAGGAGCGAGGTTGAGACCGCAGAAGCGGTCAAGAGGCAAGATGGGGAAGTCCACAGAAGCGGATTGTTGATCGCATAGGCGAGTCCGTAGGAGTGGACTCTTATTCGCAGAGGCGGGAAACACCGCAGGGGCGGAGGAAATTCCGCAGGAGCAGACCCGCAGGAGCGGTCCGTGGATCGCAGGAGCGGAAATGCCATATAGGCTTTGGTTCGCAGAAGCGACCATTTGGTCGCAGAAGCGGTTCCGCAGGGGCGGAAATGGTCCGCAGAAGCGAAAATCGCAGAAGATTAATTGTATCGGAAGTTAGAAAATTTCAGAAACATTTCACACATTTGGGTCTCGGCTTTAGAGGCGATTTGGGCGATTTTGAAGAGAAACTCAAGGGAATTCGTCAGATTCTACGCATGCGGAGCTTGATTCTTGTGGCAAGGGCATCGCGAAGTAGTCGTCGCGCTGTATTAAGGTGAGTAACTGATGTGGGTGATGACTAGGGGCTCAAAACCCCGGTACACCACTTTGTGAGGCTGTATAGCGGCGAGACACATACTCTCTTGTGAGTGCGGGGTCGATTGTGAATTGGGGACTATAGCTAGTCCGACCTGTTGTTACTGTGTTATGATATTTGGCTATTCTTGAGCCGTCGAACCTCCTTCTCGGATGGTTGCATACTATATTGTGATATTGGCTACTCTTGAGCCGTTGAACCTCCTTCTTGGACGGTTGAGTATACTTGTGGGCTGTGAGCCAGTTATTAGATCCCGCGAGGATCGTTATCATTGTCTTGTGATATTGACATGCTAGTTTACTACCTGTCCGTAGCTATTTCTGTTATCATGCTATTTCCTATCTCTGGAACTTGACTTTACTGTTTTCAATTGAAAAATGATAAAAGAGTTTTTAAAACTACTTTTGAGCCTGCAAGGTTGCATTTGCATATTAGCTGACTGGTAGTGGATCGGGCTGCGCGCCGCTGCGGTATATATGTTGGATCGGACTGCCAGCCGCAGTATTATTGTGTTTTCTGTAGGAGCCCCTCCGGAGACTGAACCTCCACAGTGAGCATGGGTACCCAAATTGGATCGGGCTACGTGCCGTAGCAGTCATTTCATGCATTGCATTGCATTTTGCTTCACTTGCTTGTTGTTACACTTGTTGTTGATATTGTTGGCTCTATACTGTTGATATCGAACTGCTACAGGGTATTGGTTATAGCTTTACTTTAATGACCCGGCCCGTCGTTACAGGAATTACCACCCCGTTACCTTGCATTTACATATTTTACGCTTTTATATCAGTATTAGAGTATATCGGGTGAGTTGGGAGTAATTCGGGTTGAAAATGAAACAAATAGCATGTTTTAAGGAAGCTTGAATATGGGAAGTCAACCTAGAGTTGACTATTGAGTTAGAGTGTTCGGAATTGGATTTCGACGATTCGACTAGTTTCGGGGGATCATTTATGACTTATGAGAGCAATCAGAATCGAATTCGAAGGTCCGATGTAGTTTTAGGCTTGAATTGGCGAAGGTTGAATTTTAGCGAAAACCGGATGGGAGGTGAGATTTTGATCCAGGGATCGGACATGAATTCTGACAATTTCTGTAGCTTCGTTATGTGATTTTGGATATGTCTGCAAATTTTCAGGTCATTCGGACGTCGTTTGATCGGGTTTTGGATTGAATGTTAGTTTCGGAAGTTTGGAAGAAACTTAGGCTTGAATCCGCGTGGAAATGGTGATTTTGATGTTTAGGATGTGGTTTTTAAGATTGGAACAAGTCCGTATCATGTTTTGGAGTATGTTGGTGGTTTTCGTTAGGGTCCCGGGGGCCTCGGGATGAATTCGGACCTTCAACCGGGCATTTTGGACTTGGCAAAAACCTGCAGAAAATTGCAGAAATCTGTGTAGGCATTAAGCCTTCGCATTCGCGTGGCCCAAGTCGCGTTCACGAAGGCCAGGTTGGCTAAAGCATCGCGTTCGCGACCACACTGACGTGTTCGCGTAGGCAAGGTTGGGCAGGCTTCGCGTTCGCGTGGTTGTAGGATGCGTTCGCGTAGAGGAAAAATTCGGGGCTGGGGAAATTGTGCTTCGCGAACGCGTGGGAGGCGTCGCGTTCGCGAAGAGTAAACTGAGCGAGGTATCACGGACGCGTGAAGTACATCGCGAACGCGTAGAACAAATTGGTTTGGCAGTGAATAAAAATGCAGAGACAGTGTAGTCGCGGGTTTATACCCCAAAAACACAATTTTGAACCCTAAAGAGAAGAAAACACGAGGAAAACATTGGGATATCATCGGGTATTCATCGGAGGTAAGATTCTTGACTCAAAAACATAATTTTATGGTACAACTAACATCAATCTTTATGAATTTGGGTAGAAATTGTGAAGAATTGTGGCCTAGGTATTAAAAACGGGATTTTTGGTTTTGAAAGGCCATTCGAACTCCGATTTCGACAAATTTTATATGCACGGATTCGTGGCGAGACGAGGATCGCATTGGTATAATTTTCTTAATATTTCGGACAGCGGGCCCGGGGTCGGGTTTTTACCAACTTAGCGTATTTACGCGTATTTCATATAAATTGAAGTGGGTTATGTTTCTTTGACCCGTAATTGATATAATTGTTGTGGTTTGACTAGATTCTACGCACGAAAGGAAAAGGCATCGCGGACGAGTCTTTGACCGGCTAGAGGTGAGTAGTTTGTGTATATGGTAGCCTGAGAGTTCGAAACCCCGGTTTAGCACACTGTGACGCTGGTAGGGCGTGGCTCGCACCCTGTGGCAGGTGCGGGATTGATTATGACGGGGGATTGAGACTTGGTCCATCCCGAAAATGAATAATATGCTATTAGTGATGGAAATACACTGTGTTTGACTTATTTGTGGGCTGTAAGCCTTGTTTGGGGCCTTGTGCCGACCTGTAGTATCCCTGAGGAATAATATTTATATGATAGCTGTACTTGCTTGAATCACTGATCTCAGTCCTGGTTTTGGTATCACAGTATTGAAATGCTAAGTCACCTGTTTTGGAAAATTAAATAAAAGTTAAAGTATCTTTATAATTTATGAACTGTAAATCGGGAAATAGGTAATTCGTGTTGTTTGTGACTTATCTGATTATTGTGGACTGAGGATGGATCGGGCTGCATGCCACAGCGGTTTATATGATATGAGGATTGGGCTGCATGCCGCAGAGGTTGATATGAGGATCGGGCTGCACGCAGCAGCAGTATTGTGCATGGGCTGTAGGAGCCCCTCCGGAGTCTGTACACACCCCCAGTGAGCGCCGTCGACGTTAAATGGATCGGCCTACACACCGTTGCGGTTATGTGCATTGCATTGCATCTTTATTTGTTGAATTATTTTGTGGTAGCTATATTGTACTGTTGATGCTAGTTCGTAGGAGATTCGGACTGTAGTTTAGCTTCATATTGTGGTATTATGTGGATTTCCTACTTTCAGCTCCTTTTATATATTTATTACTCACTGAGTAGTTAGTACTCACCCCTACTCCTGCACCTTTGTGTGCAGATTCAGGTACACATGAGGGATAGACGAGCACTCCAGCTTTTATCAGTATCTATCCGAGATGTTGAGGTAGCTACTGGCGTTCGCAGAACCCGGCTTCTCTTCTTATTCTATTTTTTCCTTTGTATATCAATTATTCAGACTTTAGTATTTGATTTGGATATTGTTATCCGATCTTGTTTAGAGGCTCTACACTCGTGACCCTAGATTTTTGGGGGTGGTTATACAGTTGTGCTTTATTGTTGACATAAATGTCCAGGTAATTGATTTGAGCTTCATGCTCGGGATGAGAGTGTAAATGGTCGGGCTTGCCTGGCAGTTGTGTTGGGTGCCATCACGACCGGGTTTGGGGTCGTGACAAGTTGGTATCCGAGCCTAGGTTACTAGGCCGCATGAGTCTTGAGCCGTTTGGTAGAGTCTTTTGGATCGGTACGGGGACGCCTGTACTAATCCTCAGGAGGCTGCAAACCTTTTGGAAACACTTCACATTTCTTGGAATTCTTATCGTGCGTACTTGTTTCAGCTTGAAATATAATTCTTGGAATTTCCTTCCATACGCCTGTACGCGCACTCGAATGCTTAGTAATATGATTTCCTTGATGGCTGGTGATTTCCTGATCGAGGACAAGATATAATCTTCGTGAGTTCATGTTGGGCCAGTCGGGAGGACTTGAGGCCAGATCTTTGTCTATGACATGAGCACCAAGGTACTGATTTTGTGAGCTAGTATTATGAAACTTATATGACCGGTATTGTCCCTAACTATGGAAATGGCAGCTTAATAATGTACGAGCTGTCAGGTGTTAGATCCTTATTGTAATCTGCTGAGTAGTCCCGAGCTATGGGCGTGGTGAATATTTATCATATCTCTTAGTTGGAAGGTAAAGTGCCTTACATGTAGTAAAACTAGTTTAGACTCAAGAAGACTAAAGTGATTATGCTATGTATATCCTGGTGGAAGGTGTTGTACTGAAATACTAGATTGATGCAAAGTAGGTGGGTTGATTCGGATGTGTAATTGAAGGGTATTTGATATGTGTTATGATGCGAGCAGGTGTAGCGCATGTTCAGGTATAAATTGTGATAATATGATTCGTATAGTATTGAGATTTAATGTTGTTGAAATACATAGTGATGTCTTGTTGAGTCGTGGATGTATTGTTAGAATGGTTGGTGATTCTCTAGCAGGTGGATAGGCCAATTTACAAAGGAAACTCTACCGAAACTTTTGAAAAATTTGGGACTTAGAAAAGATTTCTGTCACCTAAAGAGAGTAGCCTTAACTGTGGTGTGTGTATAAATGCAAGAATTGCAGAAGAGTTAATGTCTCTGATGATTCTAGTCTTTGTCAAGCTTGTAAATGACTTGAGTTTAATCTAACCATAACTTTGTGGCATCATTTGAGTAAAGAATGCTATGATCGGCTAAAAGTTCTTTGATGTATGTCTCAGAGCCAAGTTGGGGAGGTTGTTATTGATTAACTGATTACACTGTTGTGTGCTATGTTGGTTCTGTCTCTAAGTATGTTGGGAAAATTCTGATAAAGGTTATGGTGCTTCATAGATATGAAGAAATAATAGGATGGTTTGAACTGCTGCTGGTAAGATTGTTCGGTGTCTAGGAAGGAGAAATAGCTAAGTGCGTCTGTATGTAATCATGTTCTGCAGTGTCAGAGTTCTAACAAGGCACGAGTGGTTCTGTTCAATAAGACAGTTGAATGATAATTGAATAAGGGTGAATGACGCCCGAGAATAGTCCTGCGATGTTCAAGATTTTGCTTGTAACGGTAAGGTGTCTTAAGATTGTGTATGTGGCTAAAGACGGTTGTTTCGTTAGAAGGAATCAAGACTTGTGTATGTTTTGTGAATGAGGGGATTCTATGTATCTGTGTTGGGGAGTAACGATAACGAATTCAAAATCGCAGGAAGTTCGTCAAAATAAAGTATTGTAAAAGGTGGTACTCTGGGAAACATTTGAAAGAGTATTCAGCAGCCCGTGAGCCTTAGACCGTGTGGTCTTGTGTATGAATCTCGTGTGGTAACATGAGATGAGATATTGTAGTTCTACAGTAAAGAGAATATTAAATTAATGATGATTCAGAAAGGAAATTGAGTAAATGGAACAATTGTGAATAAACTGAAACAGTTTTATAAGGATATGATTAATTCCTGGTATGAGTTCAAAGTAATGAGTCTTGCAAATATTGTGCAACCAAGCTCTTGAGTGCTGGCAGTTGCGTAGCTCAATGTGGGAAAAAGGACTCAATCCTGACAGTTAACTTATGCAATGGATTGGAAGAAAAAGTTTGTAATGTATTCTACCGTGGTTTGAAAATGAGTGTATTTCCTGTTGGTATGCAAAGCTGGGAATGTGTAATGAGTTTTCTTCTATATGGGGTCATGAAGGTCCTTGGCTAGTTCAGTGCGTCGATGTTTGTGGCGTAGAAAAAGGGCTAGAAGTTTCCATGTTATCGTAGTGTGGTATGGTATATGCAATGTGTTATGGAAAGTTGATAATGACATGTTCAAGGCTTTGAGATCAATTCGTAATATTTGGGAAGCCATTAAAAATTATTGAGCAGCGCGGGCAGCTGCAGATAATCCGAGAATCAATCTTTCTGGTGATAAGGAAAATGGTACTGCTATTCTAGTGATTTGGCAGAGTATATGATCAAAAAGGGCAAGGTAATGTAAACTGATAACGTCCAGTGGTATTGTGGTATCCTCTTATTGGATTGACAGTGATGGTTGAGTTGTTAATGGTATAGGAAAATTTCTGAATGACTTTTGTGGTATGCATGGATGCTTGATGTGTGTTATGTATTCGTACAGTGGAGTGTGGAATCAGGCATGGTGATTCATGTGTTATATAGGTAAAGGAGACTATAAGTTCTCGTAATCCGCCTATGCAATAGTTGTATATCGTGTTTATCGGCACCGTTTGGTGATCATTGGAAATTGGAAGCCCTAGTGGCTCTCTCTTAGCTTTATACGATGGTTGGGTTATGAGACTTGATTTCAGACTGGGTTTCATAAGTTAGGTCGCCTAGACTAATGTGACATGGACTATGTCAGGAATGGCACAAATTACTTAGCAGAATGCATCAGAGTATGCTCTAGTAGGGTAGTTGTACCCAGGACCAGCAGACGGCTGGTAGGTATTTCTTTGTCAGTTGGGCTTTCGTGGCGGATATAAGTGCGGAGGTTTCTACCATTAATTCAGTTCCGGTATTGGGGAACTTTGTAGGATGCGTTTCTTGTGGGCGATCTTGAGGCTATATATATGTTTATTATAATGAGCAATTTGACTCGGTGTGCATTTCTTTTTGCGAGATGTATGCGTGGATTAGGTGGCACGCCGCCACGGGTTATTTGGATCGGGTGGCATGCCGCCACAGGTATGGTATCTGGATCGGGTGGCACGCCACCACGGGTATGTTAGTTTGAGCAGGTTGCACGCCACAATCGTGTGACATGGAGAATAGTTTTTCTATATGTTACCTTGTGTACAATACTTCCTAGCCTCTGAGGAAAAACAATGTTGGGTGTCGCTCAGCAAATGGTGCATCGGTTGTGTCCCTACAAGACTTGATGGCATATATTAATTGTTTCACCGTGGGTGAGATTGATCGCTTGAGTTCAGGCCTGAATCTCTGCATGGCTGACTGTTTGAGCATGGTGACTTAAGGTGCTTCAGGAGTAATAGTGTTTGGATGGAATCATGAGCCATGGCAAGGCCACGTGAAGTTATGATATTTCGAGGAGGATTCAGGTACTGTAATTCTATGATGTGAGACGAGATCTCAGTTATGTGTTGTGATGGTATTGAGGAATTTGAATTACAACTCTTTCGTTGAGGTAGTTGTCATGATTTGAGTATGTCCAAGCGTTTCTTATTGGAGCCGTGTGGTGCTCGTTGTGGCTTAGGCTGGTGTTAAGGTGTCATATCACCAGTGCGGTGTGTTATAATCAAAATGATCGTTGGAGCCATTAATGAGTGCGGGCATATGTGATTTCAGCTGGTTGGAAGGGTAATATCGAGGTTTGGCTCTGAAATCTATTGTAGTATCAGTTAAAAGGGAAAGGGATACATAAATAGATGACCTGAGAAATGGATTCGATATATCACGTGTTTCAGCTGTCGTGGGCAGGATATGAAGGTGTGGAATAAGACTTTAGCTAATGGAAAAAGGGTTTTCCAGTTAGAACTTGGTTACCTTGGGCAATTGTTGTGATTAGAAGGCATCGCCTTGAGTGATTTGGGTCATTTGGTACATTATGTGATCTCACCGAAGTGGCGAGTATGGGCTATTACAGTTGGATAATGTGTATTCTGAGTATGGACTGTGGAAGTTCAGCTATATTGTGTTATCGGACTTATGAAGGATAGGGTGACGTGGTACCACCCCGCATATATGCTGGGTAAGGTCATTCAGCTATTGGGTTGCTTCTAGTACAACACTGGGCACGCTCGAGGACGAGCGTTTGTTTAAGTTGGGGAGAATGTAACGACCCGGCCCGTCGTTACGGGAATTACCACCCCGTTACCTTGCATTTACATATTTTATGCTTTTATATCAGTATTAGAGTATATCGGGTGAGTTGGGAGTAATTCGGGTTGAAAATGAAACAAATAGCATGTTTGAAGGAAGCTTGAATATGGGAAGTCAACCTAGAGTTGACTATTGAGTTAGAGTGTTTGGAATCGGATTCCGACGATTCGACTAGTTTCAGGGGAACATTTGTGACTTAGGAGAGCAATCGGAATCGAATTCGAAGGTCCGGTGTAGTTTTAGGCTTGAATTGCCGAAGGTTAAATTTTGGCGAAAACCGGATGGTAGGTGAGATTTTGATCCGGGGGGTCGGAATGGAATTCCGACAATTTTTGTAGCTTCGTTATGTGATTTTGGATATGTTTGCAAATTTTTAGGTCATTCGGACGTCGTTTGATCGGGTTTTGGATTGAATGTTAGTTTCGGAAGTTTGGAAGAAACTTAGGCTTGAATCCGCGTAGAAATGGTGATTTTGATGTTTAGGATGTGATTTTTAAGATTGGAACAAGTTCGTATCATGCTTTGAAGTATGTTGGTGGTTTTCGTTGGGGTCCCGGGGGCCTCGGGATGAATTCGGACCCTCAACCGGGCATTTTGGACTTGGCAAAAACCTGCAGAAAATTGCAGAAATCTATGCAGGCATTAAGCCTTCGCGTTTGCGTGGCCCAAGTCGCATTCGCAAAGGCCAGGTTGGCTAAAGCATCGCGTTCGCGACCACGCTGTCGTGTTCACGTAGGCAAGGTTGGGGAGGCTTCGCGTTCGCGTGGCTGTAGGACGCGTTCGCGTAGAGGAAAAATCCGGGGCTGGGGAAATTGTGCTTCGCGAACGCGTGGGAGGCTTCACGTTCGCGAAGAGTAAACTGAGCGAGGAATCGCGGACGCGTGAAGTACATCGCGAACTCGTAGAACAAATTGGTCTAGCAGTAAATGAAAATGCAGAGACAGTGTAGTCGCGGATTTATACCCCAAAATCACAATTTTGAACCCTAGAGAGAAGAAAACACGAGGAAAACACTGGGATATCATCGGGTATTCATCGGAGGTAAGATTCTTGACTCAAAAATATAATTTTATGGTAGAATTAACATCAATCTTCATGAATTTGGGTAGAAATTGTGAAGAATTGTGGCCTAGGTATTAAAAATGGCATTTTGGGTTTTGGAAGGCCATTCGAACTCCGATTTCGACAAATTTTATATGCACGGACTCGTGGCGAGACGAGGATCGCATTGGTATAATTTTCTGAATTTTCGGACAGCGGGCCCGCGGTCGGGTTTTTACCAACTTAGCATATTTACGCATATTTCGTATAAATTAAAGTGGGTTATGTTTCTTTGACCCGTAATTGATATAATTGTTGTGGTTTGACTACATTCTACGCACGAAGCGGCAAATTCAAAAGGAAAAGGCATCGCGGACGAGTCTTCGACCGGCTAGAGGTGAGTAGTTTGTGTATATGGTAGCCTGAGGGTCCGAAACCCCAGCTTAGCACACTGTGACACTGCTGGGCGTGGCTCGCACCCCGTGGTAGGTGCGGGATTGATTGTGATGGGGGATTGAGCCTTGGTCCATCCTGGGTATGAATAATATGCTATTAGTGATGGAAATACACTGTGTTTGACTTATTTGTGGGCTGTAAGCCTTGTTTGGGGCCTTGTGCCAACCTGTAGTATCGCTAGGGGATAATATTTATGTGATAGCTGTACTTGCTTGAAGCACTGATCTCAGTCCTGGTTTTGGTATCACAGTATTGAAATGCTAAGTCACCTGTTTTGGAAAATTAAATAAAAGTTAAAGTATCTTTATAATTTATGAACTGGAAATCGGGAAATAGGTAATTTGTGTTGTTTGTGACTTATCTGATTATTGTGGACTGAGGATGGATCAGGCTGCATGCCACATCAGTTTATATGATATGAGGATTGGGCTGCACGCCGCAACGGTTAATATGAGGATTGGGCTGCACGCCGCAGCAGTATTGCGCTTGGGCTATAGGAGCCCCTCCGGAGTGTGTACATACCCCAGTGAGTACCGTAGACGTTAAATGGATCGGGCTACACGCCGTAGCGGTTATGTGCATTGCATTGCATCTTTATTTGTTTAATTATTTTGTGGTTGCTATATTGTACTGTTGATGCTAGTTCGTAGGATATTCGGACTGTAGTTTAGCTTCAAATTGTGGTATTCTGTGGATTTCCTACTTTCAGCTGCTTATATATATTTATTACTCACCGAGTACTTAGTACTCACCTCTACTCCCTGCACCTTTGTGTGCAGATTCAGGTACACATGAGGGATAGACGAGCACTCCAGCTTTTATCAGTATTTATCCGGGTTGCTGAGGTAGCTGCTGGCGTTCGCAGAACCTGGCTTCTCTTCTTATTCTATTTTTCCTTTGTATATAAATTATTCAGACTTTAGTATTTGGTCTAGATGTTGTTATCCGATCTTGTTTAGAGGCTCCAGACTCGTGACCCTAGATCTTTGGGGTGGTTATACAGTTATGCTTTATTGTTGACATAAATGTCCAGGTAATTGATTTGAGCTTCATGCTCGGGATGAGGGTGTAAATGGTCGGGCTTGCCTAGCAGTTGTGTTAGGCGCCATCACGACGGGGTTTAGGGTCGTGACATTTACATTGTACTTTACTGTGGATTTCTTATCTTCGCTGTCTTACCCCTGTTTATTACCACTGAGTTTGGCAGTACTCATTTTACTCCCTGCACCTTGTGTGCAGATCTAGGTACCTCTCAGCAGACCGGATTCGATAGCCGCTTAGAGGCATTATGCGGGATAGGCGAGGTAGCTGCAGCGTCCATAGGATCTGACTCCCCTTCTATCTGTCTTTTCATTTCATGTTGTCATTTCTTTCCGCACTGAATTTTGGTTGTAAACCTTATTACACTTATGTTCTTTAGAGGCTCTTGACTCTTGACCCTTCGGTCTATGGGAGTTGGCATGTGCTGGGACTTGGTTCCCCGTTTCGATATATTTATCACAGTTAATGTTTATAATTTGATATGCTTAAATGGGATAAGGCGAGCTCCTAGCTCCATTATTGTTATTGATTGGACAGGCTGGCCTAGGAGTGTGCTGGGCGCCATCACGACCGGGTTTGGAGTCGTGATAGCATAATTATCCTTCCTTCATTATTAAATCATGTTACTGGTAAGGGTGTTCTAAGTTTCTCCCATTTCTCTTCTGGTAGGCAATTATATCTGCATAAGTTAATTTCTTATCTTGTGTCTATCATAGGTATGTAGTACCTATTATAGTATCCTTCCACTATTATCTTTGCTAGTATGTGTATTTTCATAATATATTTATATTTTTATGGTATAGTTCTTTTTATTGTTACTTTCTTATTTTCATAATGTATAATTAATTGTTTCATTGTCTAAGTTATATGGTTTAACTTTTTCTAGCCATTTTATTCCTAATATAATATTTTTATCTCCTTGATATATTTTAAATCTTATTATCATAATTATTCCTCCTATAATTATTTCTTTTTCTTCTATTTCTTCACTAGCTATCATTCCTTTAGGTAATTCGGGGTATAATTTTTCACTAGTTAGAATCTCATCTTCTGTGATTAATTCTCTTGTTATATAGTTTTCTTCTTGTCCTGTATTTATTAGTATTAAGTATTTTCTTTCATTCATTACTCATGTTATGTAATAATGATGAGGTTTCATTTCTTCTGGTAATTGCTCTATAAGTTTAGGTATTTTATATTCTATCTTATCTGATGCGCTCGTTCTATTTGATGATGTTTGCCCTACTTCAAAACTCAATCTTTTTTATGTACTTAATCTTTCTTTTACTATGTCTAAATCTTCTTCTATGTCCAGTTCATTATAGCTATACTCATTGTTATCTATAACTGTAACTATTCTTTCAAAAGGATTTTCTATCTTTATGTTGTTTATTTTATTTCTTGCCATTATCTTATGTTTGGTTGTTAATATATATAGGTTTTTACATCTTGCTGTAAATATCTTACTACCTCGGGTTAATTCTATTCCTGACATTTTCCAGTATAATACAAGTGATTTATCTATATTTTTATCATTTATTGCTACTGAATAGTTTGCACTAATTATGAACTTAAATTTTTGGTATATCAAATTTCCTCGTATTGCGCTTATTATGCTCTTTTCTATAGGTTGTATAATTCTATCTTCTGCTAGGTAAATTTCTATTGGTGTATCTATCTCTTCTCTAAAACATGCTTTAATTAATATCTTTGTTCCTCCTATATGTACATATTTAATTGGGTTTTTTGCCCTTATATCATGTATTTCTTTATTTATTATACGTTTATTTATTATTGGTATTTTAGCTTTTCCTTTAGTATACTTACAGTCTATTATATGTTCTCTTTGGCTAATTACATAGTATTCTTCTTTACTTCTTTTGAACCAATTTTTTATTTTTGGTATATCTAATATTTTTTCTACACTTAAGTCTAATTCTTTTCCTTTTATTTGTTCAAATATATTTTCATCAAATATTACTTTTTATTCTGTAGATTCTTCATCTTGGTATTCTTCTTGGGTTATTATATTTTTTTTTCAACCATCTGTTAATTCATTTCTTCATTATCTGATTCTAGTATTAATTCATTTCTAATTCATTTTCTGATAATTCATATATACTATCATTACTATCTAATTCATAGTTTATGTATTCCATTTGTACGTATTCTTCGTCGTTTATTATTATTTTTGATACTTGCATAGCTTTCTGATTTTTAGGTATTTTGCAATCTTTTGCTAAATGTCCTAGTTTTCCGCAATTATAACATTTGCATTCTGATAATTATTTCTTAGGTCGGTACTGCCTTTTGTTATTAAATTTCTTTACATAATATCTTCGTCTAGGCTTTTTATACTTAAACTTCGACTTATACTTTTTGTATTTCTTGATTTTATTTTGATTTATATTATAGTATATTTTATTGCATCCAAACTGGGGTGCTATTTTATCTTTACAACATGCTAAATTTTTTATTAACGTTTTTTCCATTTTAGCTTCTTCTTTATGTTTTTCACATAATTCTGTGAACCAGTTTTGTAGATATTTAATTCTTGCCCCTAAAGTATCTTGTAATGCTGTATTATTCCAATCTTTTAATATTTTTGAACTAAATGGTTCTGGTAATTTTGAAAAATACAATTTTCTTATTTCTTTACTTTCCTCTGTACTATATACTCCTTTATAGTAAAATTCTTTAAATGCACATGTATATTCATCTATGTAACACATATTACATATTGCTAATTTTGACATTAGCTTTCTATTTAATATTCTTTCTCTATATTGTTCTTCTTCTTCTGTTCCTATACTGCTAAATTCATTTCTTATAGTCATTTCATATTTATGCAAGATTTCTATAGCTGTTGTAGCTTTTTCACCATTAAATTTTTTATCATTTCTTAATGCTCCTAAGGTATCTTTAGTCATATTTTGTAACCATAACTTAGTTGTTCCTATTAACGTTCTTTCTATGTATTCTGGTGCATCTGGTATTCCTATCTTATTGTCTATAATCTGTTTTGTCATGTATCCTACCCATAACTGGATTGTCTTATTTATATCTTTTACACAGTCTAGGTCTAAGAAATTATGTTGTATTGTTGTTGGTATTTGTGTTGGAATCCACTTTGTATATCTTGGTTCTCTATCATTTCTATCTATTTTCGTATAATTATAATTTGTATAACTTTTTTGTTCTAGTTGTGTATCTTTCGTTCTTGATGTACTAGGTTTTTTATCTATTATCGCATTTATTTCTATACGGTCATTTCTACCTTCTAAGTTCTTGTCACGACCATAGTTCACCAATCGTGAACATGTCATGATGACACCCGGTTCCCACGACTAGGTACGCCTAACACGTTGCGGAATACACAAGTTTATGAACATTAAATAAGAAATAGCGGAAAAATAATATAAAAAGGAAATGTAATCTGTGCGGCTTGGCACATACACACATCGAACACACTGTATAAAACACCACCAAGACCCGGAATCACACGGGCAACACAGACTAAAAGAGAGTATATGTCACGACCCAAACCCCGGTCATGATGGCGCCCAACACAATGCTAGGCAAGGCCGACCATATTACCTCTTAAACCAGCCAATTATTAATTCCAATTAGTCCAGTTAAACTTAAACCTCAAGTGATCATGTAAAAATGGCAACGTAATAGTAAAAGCATACAAAGTACGGTCCCAACCAAATCGTGGTGTCCCGAGTTTGAGCCTCTACAGAATAAGCATCATAGTACAAACAAGTCTAAGCAAGATGAAACAACAAGATGATGATGAAGGAGAAAACAGGTCTTGCAGACTCCGGCAGCTACCTCGTAGTCTCCATAAAAGTAGATGATGAACAGTAGCTACAATATCTCAACCGCTCTCGGGCACCCGTGGATCTGCACAGAAAGTGCAGGGGAGTGGGGTGAGTATATTTCAACTCAGTGAGTAACAATAATAAACAACAACTGAAAATAAGAACTCCTATACTATCACTAAACTGTTCTAAGGCAACCCCCACGGGTAAGTCATCACTACAGAAGTACTCCGATCACCAGTCCACATCTATCTCATCAAGGTCCCATACTGACGGAATCCCCTCTCGTACCACCACGGTGTACAGCCATCTCCATATACATGTGTCCCTAAGGCATAAGTATCTAATAAGTATAATGCTGCGGCGTGCAGCCCGATCCAATATATAAATGTATATAGTGTAGCCCGCTCCAATATATGTATACTGCTGCGGCGTGCAGCCCGATCCAATATTTATACTGCTGCGGCATGTAGCCCGATCCAATATATATATACTGTTGTGGCGTGCAGCCCGATCCAATATATATACTGCTGCAACGTGCAGCCCGATCCAATATTTATATATATGTATATAATACCTCCTAACAGGTCGTCGACCCTGTCCCAATTAGTATAGGATTGGCCTTTCAGGCCCACTCAGCTAAATCAGGGAGCTTCCACCCTAAGTAATCTATCACTGCATGCAGCCCGATCCAATATTTATATATATATATATATATATATATGTATATAATACCTCCTAACAGGTCCTCGACCCTGTCTCAATTAGTATAGGATTGGCCTTTCAGGCTCACTCAGCTAAATTAGGTATGGGGGGGCTTCCACCCTATGTAATTCATCTCTCACGGTACACATCTAGTACTGGCTCTTAATAGGCTATTCGGCTAGTTTCACGGCTGAATGTAAGTTTCCAACACGATCTAAGGGTCACCTAGCTCTACAGGTCCCCTAATGCTCTACAGATCGGCACAAGGCCCCAAACATGGCTATTAACCCAATTTCACAGTTATTTAACGGTCATAATACACAGTATTTTATAAGTCGGGAAGGACCAAGTCCAAGTCCCCAATCACAATGTCACCACGCCCGTCACAAGACGCGCATCTCAACTCAACATAGCACTGTGAAGTGCTAGTACGGGGTTTCAAACCCTCGGTACATTATTTACTACTACCACTCACCTCGAACCGGTAGAAGCCTCGGTCCGCCTTGCGCTTGCCTCGCAAATCAATCTCCTCGGTTGCCAAATCTGCTCAAAATCAATGATAATACATCAATATATGCTCAACTTCACGCAACCCATATGAAATAACCCAAATTGCATCAAAACCCACAAAGTTGTCAAAACCCGATTTTTGGTGCGCTTCTCGAAAAATTATAAAAGTTACATATTAGGAACCCTCGTCTCCATGCGAGTCTATGCATTAAAGTTTTCCAAAATAGGACTTCGTTTGCCCATTCAAATTGACATTTTACCAAAACCCTAGCTTAGGCTAAATTCCCCCATCAATTCATCCAATTTCAGTGAAATAGAGGAGGATTCTAAGATAAAAACAAGTATTTGAACCATGAAACATACCCCCGATGCTTTCCCGATGAAATCCCTGCAAATTCCCGTCTTTGAGCTCTCAAGGTTCACTCAAATTTGATGAAATATGAAAACCCTCGCGTGTGGAAATGTTACTTAACAGGTATGTCCGCCCAGACAATTACACTATGCGATCGCATCCCATCATTGCGATCGCGTAGAACAAATGATAGCTCGAATTAATTAAGGCTATGCGATTTCTCTGCGATCGCGTAGAACATCTCACCTAGGCTCCAAATTACTACTATGCGATTGCACACTGACCCCACGATCGCATAGAATAATAAGCTTCTTAGGCACCCCGGGTCATTTTACCCTATGCGCTCGCACAAGTGAACCTGCGATCGTAGAGTGCCTGGTTCTATACCTATGCGATCGCATCCCCTTTTCTGCGTTCACGTAGAACAACTCGGGGGCTCACTTCCATCCTTCTATGCGATCGCATCTACTCTATGCGATCGCATAGAGCATCCGTCTGCAACAAAAACCAGCAGCCAACAACAGTTCAAAAATGCAAGAAATGGTCCGTTTGGACCCCCGAAATCAACCCGAGGCCCCCGGGACCCCAATGAAAAGCACCAACATACTCCATAACACGATTCAAACTTATTCCAATCATAAAAACATGCCCTCAAATCAAAACCCATAATTCACATCGAATTCAAGCCTAATTTTCTTAAAACTTTCCGAATTGCACATTCGATCAAAAACTCGACCAAACGACCTCCGAATGACCTGAAATTTTGCAGGCACATCCAAAATCACCTAACGGAGCTACTGCAACTGTCGGAATTCCATTCCGACTCCCGGATCAAAATCTCACCTATCGATCGGATATCGCCAAAATTTAACTTTAGCCAATTCAAGCCTAAAACTACACCGGACCTCCAAATTCACTTCCGATCGCTCTCCTAGCTCACAAATGAACTCCTGGAGCTGACCGTATCATCAGAATTCAATTTTGAATTCTCTAACTCAAAGGTCAACATCCAGCTGACTTTTCTCAACTACTCCTTCTTCTAAGAGACTATTTGTCTCAATTTCAACCAAACTCCACCCGGATTGACTCAAACTTACCCAACAGGCATATTATGACATTAACAAGCAGATAACGGGGATAACGGGGTGATAACTCACATGATGACGGGCCGGGTCATCACATTCTCCCCAACTTAAGAAAATGCTCGTCCTCGAGCGGGTCTAGAAACATAGCTGGAGACTCAAATAGGTGAGGGTATATGCACCGCATCTCCTGCTCGACCTCCCAAGTGGCCTCCTCCACGGGCCGACCTCTCCACTGCACCTTGACTGAAACAATCTCCTTGGACCTCAACTTTCGAACCTGTCTACCCAGGATAGCCACTGACTCGACATCATAAGATAGATCACCATCAAGCTGAATGGTACTGAAGTCTAATACATGAGACGGATCCCCGATGTAATTCCAGAGCATGGACACATGGAATACTGGATGGACGCTGGATAAGCTGGGTGGCAAGGCCAACTCATATGCCACCTCTCCAACCATCCTGAGTATCTCAAAAAGACCAATGTATCTGGGACTTAGCTTCCCTTTCTTCCCAAACCTCATGACACCCTTCATGGGTGAAACCTTCAGCAATACTCTGTCACCAACCATGAAAGACAACTCTCGAACCCTACGGTCTGCATAACTCTTCTGGCGAGACTGTGCCGTGCGAAGCCTCTCCTGGATCAACTTTGCTCTATCCAGAGCATCCTGAACTAACTCAGTCCCTATCAACCTATCCTCACCAGGCTCAAACCATCCGACGGGAGATCTACACCGTCTGCCATACAATGGCTCTTACGGGGCCATCTGAATACTCGTCTAATAACTGTTGTTCCAGGCAAAATAGGCAAGTGGCAAGAACTAATACCATGAACCACTAAAATCAATCACACATGCCCGCAACATATCCTCCAGGATCTGAATAGTGCGCTCCGACTGCCCATCTGTCTGGGGGTGAAATGCAGTGCTCAACTCAACCCGCGTACCCATCTCTCGCTGAAATGCTCTCCAAAATTGAGAAGTGAACTAAGTGCCTCTGTCAGATATAATAGACAATGGGACCCCATGCAACCTGACAATCTCCCGAATAAAGATTGCTGCCAACCGCTCCGATGAGTAAGTAGTACTAACTGGGATGAAATGTGCGGACTTAGTCAGCCGAACAACAATCACCCACACAGAATCAAACTTCCTCGCTGTCCGGGGGAGTCCAGTAACGAAATCCATGGTGATCCTCTCCTACTTCCACTCGGGAATGACCATACGTTGAAGAACACTGCTCGATCTCTGATGCTCATACTTGACCTGCTGGCAATTGAGGCACCTGGCTACATGCCTAACAATATCCATCTTCATTCTCCTCCACCAGTAGTGCTGTCTCAAGTCTTGGTACATCTTCGCGGCACCTGGGTGAATAAAGTACTGCGAACTGTGTGCCTCCTCAAGTATCAACTCCCGCAAACCATCTACATTGGGCACGCATATACGGCCCCGCATCCTCAAAACACCATCATTGTCGATAGTCACATCTCTATCATCATTATGCAGCACTCTATCCTTAAGGACAAGCAAATGTGGGTCATCATACTGTCGCTCCCTGATGCGGTCATATAAGGAAGATCGAGAAACAACACAAGCCAACACTCGACTCGGCTCCGAAATATCCAACCTCACTAGCCGATTGGCTAGGGCCTGAACATCATAAGCAAATGGCCTCTCCCCAACTGGGATGAAAGCTAGGCTGCCCATACTAACTGCCTTCCGACTCAAAGCATCGGCCACAACATTGGCCTTTCCCGGGTGATACAAAATGGTGATGTCATAATCCTTAAGCAACTCCAACCACCTCCGCTGCCTCAAATTAAGGTCCTTCTGTCTCAATTAATGCTGAAGGCTGCGATGATCCATGTACACCTCACATGAGACACCATACAGGTAGTGCGTCCAAATCTTCAAAGCATGAACTATGGCTGCTAGCTCCAAATCATGCACATGGTAGTTTTTCTCATGGGGATTCAACTGACGAGAAGCATAAGCAATAACCCTACCCTCCTGCATCAACACACAACCAATGCCAACTCCTGAGGCATCACAATACACAGTATAAGGATCTGAAGCTGACGGCAGAATCAAGACTGGTGTTGTGGTCAGTGCTGTCTTGAGGTTCTGATAGCTCTCCTAGCACTCATCGGACCATAAGAAAGGAATACCCTTCTGAGTCAATCTAGTCAAGGGTGAAGCAATAGAAGATAACCGCTGAACGAATCGGCGATAATACCCTGCCAATCCCAGAAAGCTACGGATCTCAGTAACTGAAGTCGGTCTGGGCCAACTCTGCACTGCCTCGACCTTCCTCGGATCTACCTAAATACCATCACGAGACACCATGTGCCCTAAGAATGCCACGGAGCCAAGCCAGAACTCACATTTGGAGAACTTGGCATACAGTTTCTCCTCCCTCAATCTCTACAATACAATACTTAAGTGCCGAGCATACTCCTCCTGGCTACGAGAGTAGACTAGAATGTCATCAATGAACACAATCACAAATGAATCAAAATAGGGCCTGAACACACTGTTCATCAGATGCATAAATGATGCTGGGGCGTTGGTCAGCCCAAAATACATCACAAGGAACTCATAGTGACCATATCTGGTCCTAAATGCAGTCTTCATAATGTCGGACTCTCTAATCTTTAGCTGATGGTAGATTGAACAAAGATCAATCTTCGAGAACATCCTAGCTCCCTAGAGCAGATCAAATAAATAATCGATACGAGGCAGAGGATAATTATTCTTCACTGTAACTTTGTTCAGCTACCTGTAGTCAATACACATCCTCATGGATCCATCCTTCTTCTTAACAAACAGGACCGATGCACCCTACGATGACATACTCGGCCGAATGAACCCCTTATCTAGGAGTTACTGGAGTTGCTCCTTCAATTCCTTCAGCTCAACTGGTGCCATTCCATACGGATTAATAGAAATAGGCTGAGTGCCTGGCACCAAATCGATCCCAAAATCAATATCTCTGTCCGGCGGCATGCCCGACAGGTCTGAGGGAAACACATCAGGAATCAATACTGGGAGTCTAGGCCTCGACCTCCCGCACAAATGCTAAATAAGAGAGACATCCCTTCCCAACCATTCGTTGGACCTTGAGGAAAGATATTACCCTGCTAGGTACATACTCAGTCGTGCCTCGCCACTCGATCCTCCGAATGCCCGGCATAGCCAAAGTGACTGTCTTAGCATGACAGTCCAGAATAGCATGACATGGAGATAGCCAGTCCATGCCCAATATAACATCAAAATCGATCATGATGAGAAGCAACAGGTCCACTCGGGTCTCCAGACCTCTAATAGTGACCAAACAGGACCGGTATACATAGTCCACCACAATAGTATCACCTACCGGGGTAGATACATGCACTGGCAGCTCAAGACACCCTCGGGTCATGCCCAAATGAGGAGAAAAATAGGTATACACATAATAATAAGTAGAACCAGGATGGAACAACACTGAGGCATCTCTGTGACAGACTGAAATAATACATGTGATAACTGTATCAGAAGCAACAGCCTCAGATCGGCCCTGGAGAGCATAGCATCTAGCCTGTCCACCTTATCGACCTCCCCCTCGAGGGCGACCCCTAGCTGACTGAACCTCACCCCTAGCTGGCGAGGCGGTTGCTGAAGTAGACGTACGAGATGACGAGGGCTGCCCCCTCTGCTAACAAGGCGGGGACACTCCCTACGATGGTGCCCAAGCTCTCTGCACTCATAGCAACTCCCCGGTGCTGGGGGCTGAGACTGATAAGGACCCTTGGCGCTGGAGTGGCCAGCTGAAGAACTAGGATGAGATTAACCCTGAGCAGATGGGGCCTGTGAAGAACTCTAAGCTGGAATGGCGTTGAGAGATGGATGGCTCTGGTGCGAACCATGATAACCCTGACTAGAAGACCACCCACGACGATCTGAGCGACACGACTGTGAGGATCTGAAAGAGCGACCTCGGCTCTGCTGACTCTGGCCCCTGCTCTAAGTGCCACTTGAACTAACTGAACCTCGAGGCCTCTTGGCCTCTCTCTCGTCCCGCTCTTTGCGACGGTCTAACTCTATGTCGCGAGCAATATCCATAGCCTCCTCAAATGTACAACTCAGAACCCTCTCTCGAGTCATCAGAATACGAATGGGGTAAATGAGGACATCCACAAATCGTCCAATTCTCTCTCTGTGGGAAGGAACCAACCACTGTGCATGCCTAGACAACTCTGTAAACCTGATCTCGTACTCTGACACTATCATATCCCCCTGACGGAGACCCTCAAACTGCCTATGCATCTCCTCTATATGAGATCGAGGCACCCACTTCTCCAAGAATATGGTGGAGAACTCTGGCCATGATAGTGGTGTTGACCCTGCTGGTCTGCGGCGCTCATAAGCCTCCCACCAAGCGAAGGCGACACCAGTAAACTAAAATGCGGTGAATGCTACCCTGCTGGACTCTAAAATCCCTGTCGTCCGAAGCATACACTGACACTTGTCAAGAAACCCTTGGGCATCCTCACCCCAAGAACCACTAAAAACTGGATGCTAAAGCCAAGTAAACCTCTCGAGACGACGCTGCTCATCATCTCGCATGGCTGGGACCACAAAATCCTGAACCGGCGGAACTGGAACCATATGCTGAACTGGAGGAGCCTCTGGTGTCTGCAAGCCCTGCACCGCTGGCTATGGAGTGCGTGCTGCGGGGGTCTGATGACCACCCCCGGTCCCTGATGCAGTTGCTGCGGTAGTAACTGAAACCGGCTGTGCCAGGCCAGTGCAATCTGCTAGTATCTGAGACAGGGTCTCTTGTCGACCCGGAATGACAATGGGCACAGCTGGTGCCTGAACTGGTTCTGCCGGCACCTCTGCAACTGGGGGCTGTGGGTCAGCTGGCACTGCCTCAGCTGCCCTAACTCCGCCGCGACCATGACCGCATCCACGGCCTCTAGTAGGTGGTAGTGGTGGTCATCCTCCACGTCCGGATGATCGAGTTCTCGCCATCTGCAAGAGAATAGAATGTCAAAGTTCAGTTCAAGTCAAAAGTAATCGCACGACAAGAATTCCAAGAATTGAAACATTTCCTAAAAGGTTTGCAACCTCCTGAGGATAAGTACAGGCGTCCCCGTACCGATCCACGAGACTCTACCAACCGGCTTATGACTCGCGAGACCTGTTAACCTAAGCTTTGATACCAACTTGTCACCACACAAACCCCGGTCGTGATGGCGCCCAACACAATGCTAGGCAAGCCCGACCATATTACCTCTTAAACCACCCAATTATTAATTCCAATTAATCCAGTTAAACTTAAATATCAAGTGATCATATAAAAATGGCAATGTAATAGTAAAAGCATACAAAGTACGGTCCTAATTAAATCATGGTGTCACGAGTTCGAGCCTCTACAGAATAAGCATCCTAGTACAAACAAGTCTAAGCAGGATGAAACAACAAGATGATGATGAAAGAGAAAATAGGTTCTGCGGACGCCGGCAGCTACCTCGTAGTCTCTGCAAAAGTAGATGATGAACAGCAGCTACAATATCTCAACCACTCTCGGGCACCTGTGGATCTGCACAGAAAGTGCAGGGGAGTGGGGTGAGTATATTTCAACTCAGTGAGTAATAATAATAAACAATAACTGAAAATAAGAACTCATGTACTATCACTAAATTGTTTTAAGGCAACCCCCACGGGTAAGTCATCACTACAGAAGTACTTCGATCACCAGTCCATATCTATCTCATCAAGGTCCCACACTGATGGAATCCCCTCTCGTACCACCATGGTGTACAACCATCTCTATATACATGTGTCCCTAAAGCATAAGTATCTAATAAGTGTAATGTTGTGGCGTGCAGCCCGATCCAATATATAGATGTATATATATACTGCTGCGGCGTGCAGCCCGATCCAATATATATACTGCTGCGGCGTGCAGCCCGGTGCAATATATATACTGCTACGGCATGCAGCCCGATCCAATATGTATACTGCTGCGGCGTACAGCCCGATCCAATATATATACTATTACGGCGTGCAGCCCGATCCAATATGTATATTGTTGCGGCGTGTAGCCCGATCCAATATATATACTGCTGCGGTGTGCAGCTCGATCCAATATATAGATATATATATATGTATATAATACCTCCTAACGGGTCTTCGACCCTGTCTCAATTAGTATAGGATTAGCCTTTCAGGCTCACTCAGCTAAATAGGGGGGGGGCTTCCACCCTAAGTAATTCATCTCTCACGGTACGCATCTAGTACTGGCTCTTAACAGGTGTAACGACCCGGCCGGTCGTTTTAGAAAATTACACACCAATCTCCAATTTAGCTATTTCCCTAAGTTCATTTCTGCTATTGTGGTTTGCCGGGAGAGTCGGTTATGAAATTTGGAGCACTTTGGGACATTTAGTCCCTAAATGAGAACATTAAAGTTAGAAAATGGTACGTAGTCGGAACAGTGTTAAGACGACCTCAGAACGGAAATCCGATGGTTCCATTAGCTCCGTTAGGTGATTTCGGGGTTGGGAGCGCGTTCGGAATGTATTTTGGAGGTCCGTAGCTCAATTAGGCTTGAAATGCCGAAGTTTGAAATTTTGGCAAATCCGAACGATAGGTGAGATTTTGATCCGGGGGTCGGAACAAAATTCCGACAATTTCTGTAGCTTCGTTATGTGATTTGGATATGTTCGCAAATTTTCAGGTCATTCGGACGTCGTTTGGTCGGGTTTTAGATCGAATGTGCAATTCTGAAAGTTTTAAGAAATTTAGGCTTGAATTCGATGTGAATTATGGGTTTGGATGTTGTTAGATGTGTTTTTATGATTGGAATAAGTTCATATCGTGTTTTGGAGTATGTTGGTGGTTTTTTTTGGGGTCCCGGGAGCCTCGGGATTAATTCGGGGGTCCAAACGGGCCAATTTATGCCAAAACGCACTGATGTTTCTGCTGCAATAATTGCAGAGCAATTTTGCTCTCCGCGATCGCGGAGATGGCCATGCGATCACGTAAGGGAAAAACCCTGAGCTCTGCAATCGCGAAGTGAGGCGTGCGATCGCGTAAGTCTGGGAGTTTAAGCATCGCGATCGCGTGAGGTAGTATGTCATCGCGTAGGGTAGTTTGGGGAGCCGGCCGAGTTTGTTCTTCGCGATCGCGTTCATGTCATTGCGATCGCGTCGGGTCGCTGAGTTGTTCACTGCTATCGCGTCCAGGACCATGCGATCGCGTAGAGGAAAAATAGGCCGCCCAGGATTTTGTGCATCGCGATCGCAAGCCCAGTGCTGCGATCGCGTAGAGTTAATTGGCCTGGCAGTGACTTTAAGTCCAGAACATTTCAGTCGCGGCCTAACACACAAAAACCTCCATTGTTGAGCTCCAAGAGAGGAAATTGAAGGGGAAACACTGGGATATCATCGGGAAATCACCGGGGGTAAGTTTCTTGACCTTAATTCGTTAGTTTATCATGAAATCCGTGATTATTTCACTGAAAATGGAAGATTAAAGGTGGGTTTGAGCCCTAGGCCTAGATTTTAGAAAACCTTTGATTTGAATGGGCAAACGAAGTCCGATTTCGATAATATTTATATGCACGGACTCGTATTGAGATAAGGAACCCGAATATATAATTCGTGATTTTTCGATAAGCGTACCGAAAGTCGGGTTTTGGCAACTTGTGGGTTTTGGTGTATTTTGAGTTGTGTTTGATTGGGTAATGCCCAATTGACCTATTTTGATGTGATTCTATTGATTTTTATCAGATACTATAGCTGTGGAGGCCGACATTCGCGGCAAGAGAGTTGTCTCTTAGCGGTTTCGTACCGGAGTCGAGGTAAGTGGCTTGTCTAACCTCGTGTGGGGGAACCTTTACCCCTAGGATGTTATGTGATAGTTTAAATGCCTTGTACGCGAGGTGACGGTCATGTACATGCACTAGTTTTTGTAACTCACTTTACTTGAATTGTCCAATTCGTGATATTCCTGTTCTTAGTTTATTAAGTTGTGATATTTACCTGGTATTCGTTAGGGAAGCATGATTAGGTAGGATTTATCTGTCTAATTGCCTAATTGTCCTACTTGAACTTCTTGATAATTGTTGGCACTAGTCCTCGGTGAAGTTGTAGTTAAGCATATTATGTTTTCTATGTGCGTTTTCTTTATTTGTGGTATTGGTGGACTGCGGGTTCAATTCCCGGAGATCCCAGGGCTGTGGGTTCGATTCCCAGAGACCCGGATTGCTATTGTTTGTGGACTGCGGGTTCAACTCCCGGAGATCCAAGGGCTGCGGGTTTGATTCCCGGAGACCCGAAGTTTATTGATATATTATTGGTAAGGACTGCGGGTTAGATTCCCGGAGATCCTGAGTTATTGGTAGGGACTGCGGGTTCGATTCTTGGAGATCCTGAGTTATTGGTAGGGACTGCGGGTTCGATTCCCGGAGATCCTGAGTGATTGGTAGGGATTGCGGGTTCGATTCTCGGAGATCCTGAGTTATTGGTAGGGACTGCAGGTTCGATTCCCGGAGATCCTGAGTTATTGGTAGGGACTGCGGGTTTGATTCCCGGAGATCCTGAGTTATTGGTAGGGACTGTGGGTTCGATTCCCAGAGATCCTGAGTTATTGATTGAGTTGTTACTTGCTGTTATTTAATTGTAGACGGTTGCAGTAATCATTTTATTATTGTATTTCCAAAGTTATTATCACCTAAACTGCTTATTATTGTTATTATCATTTTGTAATTGTTTTCTCTCAGTAGGGCCCTGACCTTCCTCGTCACTACTCCATCGAGGTTAGGCTTGGCACTTACTGAGTACCGCCGTGGTGTACTCATGCTACTCTTCTGCACACTTTTGTTGTGCAGATCCAGGTACGTCAGGAAAGACTCATACTAGGTGATTCAGCAGCACTTTGGGAGACCTTGAGGTATGATCTGCTATGTCCACGGATCCGGAGGCTTTCCTTCTATTCTGATAGTATTAGCAGACATTTTTCCTTCATTTCATTGTTAGATACTCTTTACACATAGAGCCACAGTTGTATACTCTCTTTTAGTCTGTGTTACCCGTGGGATTCCGGATCTTGGTGGTGTTTTATACTGTGTGTTTGACGCATGTATGTGCCAAGCGGCACGAATTATATTTCTTCTTATACTATTTTTCCGCTATTTCTTATTTAATGTTCATAACTTGTATATTCCGCAACGTGTTAGGCTTACCTAGTCGTGGGGACTGGGTGCCATCATGACATGTTCACGATTGATGAACTAGGGTCGTGACAAGTTGGTATCATAGCTCTAGGTTCATAGGAGTCATGGGACACAAACCGGTTACTTAGAGTCTCGCTGATCGATACGGAGACGTCTGTATTTATCTACGAGAGGCTATGTAACTGTTTAGTAAACTCTTCAATTCTTTGAATTCCTTATCGTGCGCCATTTATTCAGTTGGAGCCTATGTCATATGTTTTTTTGCATCCACTCGTGTATTGAAATTGTGCACTCGGTATCAAGTATGCGACGATGGTTCGTGATGCTGCAGAGAGATCTCAAGGGAGTCAAGAATTTACTCAACCATTGTTACCGAGTGTCATCCATATCGATAATGCAAGAGAATTGAGAGATCTTCAATTGTGCACACGGGGGTGCACTAGGTTCTGACATTCGATTGATAAGTACGGTCTTGAGAAGGTTACTTAACTACCTAATCGTCACGATAATGGTAGAATCACAAGGTGGATATAGACTAAGATAGTTGGTGGTAATAAAGACTATATGGTTCATATGAGATATCTATTTAGCGAAGGATTCAGCCAGAGTTTAACTATCTTAAGAAAGACATGTACCAAATGAATGTATTGGACTGTCTTATAATGAAGATGTACAAATGATAACGGCTATTGTCATGCATTAGCAAGATGTATCTTAAGGCTTCGTGTCAAGTGAAAAGGATTTCACTATCAACGATCTAATTATGGGTCATGTGTCATATCAAATTTGGCCTGCGATGTATTTAGGTGCTATTCAAAAGTTCTTGAAAACTTGTGGATGGCCAAAAGTTGAGGCTCGTATGGTATAATGTTGGGACTTTTGATGTTCCTGTGTCCCTAATAAACTCTACATTTTTATTATCAGCAGGGAAATATTCGACGAAGGCTACATGGTGCTTCGTAGGCGTGTGAGAATCATAGTATGTTTTAAGATGTCATTGGTAGAGAATGCTCGGTGCATGGAGCGCGATGATGTTTGGTTGTATTGGAATGAGGTCATACCCTATGGTGTTAGAGTGCTAATAGAGCACATGTGGTTATATTCGTTGGATCAAGTGAGTTGCAGTTGAATAATAGTAAATGACTTGAGAGAATGGTTCTAATGTGTTCGAGAGTCGTGTAATAGTGGCTTTGGGCTAAGTGGGAGAGTCCCGCCGCTTAAGATTGGGTTGAATGGTTAATTACCTGTGTGAATTCTGGATACTAGCGTATTATGGTGTTATTGCAGCCACGGAAAAAGGGCCATGAGTGTTAATTTAAGTGTATGAATTGTTGAATGCATGTTATGGGTAGCCTTACCGGCTCGTGTTCAAACTTGAGGAAAGATTCATGATTTATACCTCGTATAGGTGCAGGCTTCGCAGGAAGTGGTTCCGCTGGGGGCTTTATCGAGAGGGTATTCATAGGTTATAAAATTTAGTAGAGTTAGTTGCGTACTGGGGCAAGCCAGGGCCGAATGGCTCTCAATAGCGATTTTAGGGAATTCAAGAGGTAAAGTGTGGTGCCTGATAATGCTGAGTCTATAAGTACAGTTGAGGCTCAATCTTTTGAAACAACTTATGAAGAAAGGCACAAAACGATCTATGATGTTCGACATGTGGTGTAGTATTTGAGATATATGAAATGGTCATCGTTCTTGAGATAGCATGGCCTCATGATTTAAGGTCACTCGGGGTAGGTGCGGTTGGAATAAGTTAGGTATTGAAGGAAGATATTAACATTTCTAAGACAATCAAGGATAACCTGGAAGGAAGTAGGTTGATTAGCCATACTTGAGTCGGCATATTGGTGTTAGTGATCGGTTCATGCAGCGAGATCGAGTTATGCATATGATTTGTGGCGGTGCATTTGAGGCTTATCGGCCGCAGTGATTGATGTTACTCTGAAGTATTCTTCTATTAGGGCCTGTTATGAGTAGGCGGGTCTTGGAAAGGGCTATGGTGGCTTGGACCACTACTTAGAGATTGGCATATTCGATGGTTAGGAGAATTCGCCATATGTTGTTATAGTTCTCCTGAAGGGAGTTAAATGGAAAGTCTTATGTGATGAAGTATTAGCCTATCGTCGGTTCTAGAGTTGTGATGGAAATTGTGTCTATCGTATATCGGCACGTGAGGTGCAGTGAGTAGTATGAAATTTGAAGTAAGGACCAAGGTCGAAGTTTGGTCAATAAATGTAATATAAAGATCTCGGATGAGCAGGAAGGGAGTTTCAGTATTTTGAGTAAGATGCGTATTAATGTCAGTATCACTTGAGATCAGTATTCTGTGAAAAAGGCTTTGCATCCCGGTTAGGGACTCCTGATCGCTTTTCAGTGTTAGTGCAGCCGGTGGGTTGAATGTGTAGGCCCGTTTAATTATTCGGAAGATGGTGGGTGATTGACCCACAAGAAGATTGTATAGGTGTGACTTGCAACCACTTAATTGGTTAGAAATTTAAACCAAGTATGTGGATTTTGGTGATATCATCCATTTGAGAATTTATGCCTGGAGGGCACTCTGCTTATTGGGTTATAGACTTGTGAAATACTATTGACTTAGCTTGGCACGACCAGGATAGACTTAAGGTCGGTGGATAGATTTAAATGTGGAAGTGAGCCTTGCGTCAGGCCGATTATGTTTCTTCCAGCAATGCGCCCTTTATGGAGGGATAGTCGCGGTCTTATTTCGCAGTTAGTTAATTCATGTAAAGATATATTGCACCGTATGAGTGTGAAACGGCTTGGTAAGTTCCTTATGTGTTGGGGTTCAGCTCAGCGGTGATTTTATATGAGCATGATGGCTCTTGAGACTCAGATCTTATATCGCACCTCAGTTGTGCTTGAGTTTGTAGCCTATAGCGCTATATGTTTCATTGTGTCTGATATCATGCACCTTAGTGTGCTTATGATCGATATTCAGTATTTTAATGTGACGAGCTATTCAGCTCGACATATGACTCCTTGTGTGAGTTTTATATTGTTGGGATCGGGTGGCATGCCGCCATGGTTATATTGTTGGGATTGGGTGGCACGCCGCCATGGTTATATTGTTGGGATCGGGTGGCATGCCGCCATGGTTATATTGTTGGGATCGGGTGGAACACCGCCATGGTTATATTCTTGGGATCGGGTTGCACGCTGCAATAGTGTGATGTTTATTTCAGTGTCTATAATTGCTTTTATGTGTTCTGTTTCCAATTTTCTCAGGAGGTCCATGTTAATGTGAGAGTTGAATAGTTCTCTCTAGTGTTCGCCTTCCTTTTTATCACGTACGAATTAGTGGATTACTAGCACGTTGTGTCATCTTGTGGGGCTTTTGATTATGTCTGATGTGGCTTATCGCCTGAGCAGTTCGTACTGGGTGAGATGAGATTATGTGATTTGGGGTCAGTGCAAATTGATTATTTGAAATATATTATAAAGGAAAGGATTATCCTCTGGTTTATGACAAGGTAATGGATCTTGTCAGGAGTATAGACCCAATGAATTGTTGGCTCAGTAGTTGGTTATGGATATCGGCACATCTCTTCCATCGTGTCAGTATTGTAAAAGTTGGAACGAGACTTATGTAGATCGTGAGGTGCAATGGGAGCATCTGATTCATTGAATTTTTGGCTAATTTGATCATAAAATATTATCGTGGTCCTGTGGATTTTGTGTTGCAAGGTAAGAATCCAGCAAGGTTATGCAATCATGTTTGAGGACGGCGTTTGAGGAATATTGAGTGATCTCTTGATGAAAACAAGCCTTGACATAGAATTTTCGGATGTTGGAATTAGGCTCTAAGACTTAATTGTTTAAACAAGAGGGAATACCTTCAGATATATCAGGCTAATGTGCTCAACCGAGTCATAGATTTATTGGCCCTTTTGAGATTTTGAGGCATGTTGGGGAGGTTGCTTATGAGTTGGCCTTACCTCCCAGCCTAGCCGGAGTCCATCCCGTATTTCATGTCTCTATGCTCCGGAGGTACCACGGTGACCCGTCGCATGTGTTGGATTTCACTTCTCTTCAGCTAGACGAGGATTTGTCTTATGTTGAGGAGCCAGTAGCCATTCTAGACAGGCAAGTCAAGAAGCTAAGGTCAAAGGACAACGCTTTAGTAAAGGTGCAGTGACGGGGTCAGCCGGTCGAGGGGGCAACTTGGGAGACCAATCAGGATATGCGCAGCCAGTACCCCCATCTTTTCACCACTCAAGGTGTGTTTTCTATGCTCGTTCGAGGATGAATGAATCTTTAAGTGTGGGAAGATGTAATGACCCGGCCGGTCGTTTTAGAAAATTACGCCCCAATCCCCAATTTAGATGTTTCCCTAAGTTCATTTCTGCTATTGTGGTTTGCCAGGAGAGTCGGTTCTGAAATTTGGAGCATTTTGGGACACTTAGTCCCTAAATGAGAACTTTAAAGTTACAAAATGGTTCGTAGTCAGAACATTGTTAAGACGACCTCAGAGCGGAAATCCGATGGTTCCATTAGCTCCGTTAGGTGATTTCGTGGTTGGGAGCGCGTTCGGAATGTATTTTGGAGGTCCGTAGCTCAATTAGGCTTGAAATGCCGAAGTTTGAAATTTTGGCGAATCCGAACGATAGGTGAGATTTTGATCCGGGGGTCGGAACGGAACTCCGACAATTTCTGTAGCTTCATTATGTGATTTTGGATATGTTTGCAAATTTTCAGGTCATTCGGACATCGTTTGGTCGGGTGTTAGATCGAATGTGCAATTCGGAAAGTTTTAAGAAATTTAGGCTTGAATTCGATGAGAATTATGGGTTTTGAGGTTGTTAGACGTGTTTTTATGATTGGAATAAGTTTGTATCGTGTTTTGGAGTATGTTGGTGGTTTTCGTTGGGGTCACGGGAGCCTCGGGATGAATTCGGGGGTCCAAACGGACCAATTTATGCCAAAAGGCACAACTGTTTCTGCTGCAATAATTGCAGAGCAATTTTGCTCTCCGCGATCGCGGAGATGGCCATGCGATCGCGTAAGGGAAAAACCCTGAGCTCTGCGATCGCGAAGTGAGGCGTGCGATCGCGTAAGTCTGGGAGTTTAAGCATCGCGATCGCGTGAGGTAGTAGGCGATCGCGTAGAGGAAAAATAGGCCGCCCAGGATTTTATGCATCGCGATCGCAAGCCCAGTGCTGCGATCGCGTAGGGTCGCTGAGTTGTTCACTGCGATCGCGTCCAGGATCACGCGATCGCGTAGAGGAAAAATAGGCCGCCCATATTTTGTGCATCGCGATCGCAAGCCCAATGCTGTGATCGTGTAGAGTAAAATGGCCTGGCAGTGACTTTAAGTCCGGAACATTTCAGTCGCGGCCTAACACACCAAAACCGCCATTTTTTGAGCTCCAAGAGAGGATTTTGAAGGGGAAACGCTGGGATATCATCGGGAAATCATCGGGGTAAGTTTCTTGACCTTAATTCGTTAATTTATCATGAAATCCGTGATTATTTCACTGAAAATGGAAGATTAAAGGTGGGTTTGAGCCCTAGGCCTAAATTTTAGAAAACCTTTGATTTGAATGGGCAAACGAAGTCCGATTTCAGTAAAAAATTTATATGCACGGACTCGTATTGAGATAAGGAACCCGAGTATATAACTTTCGTGATTTTTCGATAAGCGTACCGAAAGTCGGGTTTTGGCAACTTGTGGGTTTTGGTGTATTTTGAGTTATTTTGATTGGGTAATGCCCAATTGGCCTATTTTGATGTGATTCTATTGATTTTTATCAGATACTACACTTGTGGAGGCCGACATTCGCGGCAAGAGAGTTGTCTCTTAGCGGTTTTGTACCGGAGTCGAGGTAAGTGGCTTGTCTAACCTCGTGTGGGGGAACCTTTACCCCTAGGATGTTATGTGATAGTTTAAATGCCTTGTACGCGAGGTGACAGGCATGTACATGCGCTAGTTTTTGTAACTCACTTTACTTGAATTGTCCAATTCGTTATATTCCTATTCTTAGTTTATTAAGTTGTGATATTTACCTGGTATTCGTTAGGGAAGCATGATTAGGTAGAATTTATCTGTCTAATTGCCTAACTGTCCTACTTGAACTTCTTGATAATTGTTGGCACTAGTCCTCGATGAAGTTGTAGTTAAGCATATTATGTTTTCTGTGTACGTTTTCTTTATTTGTGATGTTGGTGGAATGCGGGTTCAATTCCCGGAGATCCCAGGGCTGTGGGTTCGATTCCCAGAGACCCGGATTGCTATTGTTTGTGGACTGCGGGTTCAATTCCCAGAGATCCAAGGGCTGCGGGTTCGATTCCCGGAGACCCGGAGTTTATTGATATATTATTGAGATACGGACTGCGGGTTCGATTCCCGGAGATCCTGAGATATTGAGACACATCCTTGTCTTACTTGATCTTCTTGATAATTGTTGGCACTATTTTTTGGTGAAGTTGTAGTTAAGTATATTATATTCTCTCTGTGTGTTTTCTTATTTGATATTGGTAGGGACTGCGGGTTCGATTCTCGGAGATCCCGAGTTAATGGTAGGGACTGCGGGTTCGATTCCCGGAGATCCTAAGTTATTGATTGAGTTGTTACTTGCTGTTATTTAATTGTAGACGGTTGCAGTAATCATTTTATTGTTGTATTTCCAAAGTTATTATCATCTAAACTGCTTATTATTGTTATTATCATTTTGTAATTGTTTTCTCTCAGTAGGGCCCTGACCTTCCTCGTCACTACTCCATCGAGGTTAGGCTTGGCACTTACTGAGTACCGCCGTGGTGTACTCATGCTACTCTTCTGCACACTTTTGTTGTGCAGATCCAGGTACGTCAGGACAGACTCATACTAGGTGATTCAGCAGCTCTTTGGGAGACCTCGAGGTATGATCTGCTACGTCCGCGGATCCGGAGGCTTTCCTTCTATTCTGATAGTATTAGCGGACATTTTTCCTTCATTTCGTTGTTAGACACTCTTTACGCATAGAGCCACAGTTGTATACTCTCTTTTAGTCTGTGTTACCCGTGGGATTCCGGGTCTTGGTGGTGTTTTATACAGTGTGTTTGACGGATGTATGTGCCAAGCGGCACGGATTACATTTCTTCTTATACTATTTTTCCGCTATTTCTTATTTAATGTTCATAACTTGTATATTCCGCAACGTGTTAGGCTTACCTAGTCGTGACTGGGTGCCATCACGACATGTTCACGATTGGTGAACTAGGGTCGTGACAGCAGGCTATTCAGCTAGTTTCACGGCTGAGTGTAAGTTTCCAACACGATCTAAGGGTCACCTAGCTCTACAGGTCCCCTAATGCTCTATAGATCGGCACAAGGCCCCAAACATGGCTATTAACCCAATTTCACAGTTATAATCTCGTTAACGGACATAATACACAGTATTCTATAAGCCGGGAAGGACCAAGTCCAAGTCCCTAATCACAATGTCACCACGCCCGTCACAAGACGCGCATCTCAACCCAACATAGCACTGTGAAGTGCTAGTACGGGGTTTCAAACCCTCAGTACATTATTTACTACTACCACTCACCTCGAACCGATAGAAGCCTCAGTTCGCCTTGCGCTTGCCTCGCAAATCAATCTCCTCGGATGCCAAATCTGCTCAAAATCAATTATAATACATCAATATATGCTCAATTCACGCAACCCATATGAAATAACCCAAATTGCATCAAAACCCACAAAGTTGTCAAAACCCGATTTTTGGTGCGCTTCTTGAAATATTATAAAAGTTACATATTCGTAACCCTCGTCTCCATGCGAGTCTATGCATATAAAGTTTTCCAAAATCAGACTCCGTTTGCCCATTCAAATCGACATTTTAACAAAACCCTAGCTTAGGCTAAATTCCCCCATCAATTCTTCCAATTTCAGTGAAATAGAGGAGGATTCTAAGATAAAAACAACTATTTGAACCATGAAACTTACCCCCGATGAAATCCCTACAAATTCCCGTATTTAAGCTCTCGAGGTTCACTCAAAATTTGATGAAATATGAAAACCCTCGCATGTGGAAATGTTACTTAACAGGTCTGTCCGCCCAGACAATTATACTATGCAATCGCATCTCATCATTGCGATCGTGTAGAACAAATGATAGATCGAATTAATTAAGGCTATGCGATCACACTTCCTCTCTGCTATCGCGTAGAACATCTCACCCAGGCTCCAAATTACTACTATGCGAATGCATACTGACCCCACGATCGCATAGAACAATAAGCTTCTTAGGCACCCCGGGTCATTTTACCCTATGCGCTCGCACAAGTGACCCTGCGATTGCAGAGTGCCAGGTTCCATACCTATGCGATTGCATCCCCTTTTCCGCGATCACGTAGAACAACTCGGGGGCTCACTTCCATCCTTCTATGCGATCGTATCTACTCTATGCGATCGCATAGAGCATCCATCTACAACAAAAACCAGCAGCCAACAGCAGTTCAAAAATGCAAGAAATGGTCCGTTTGGACCCCCGAAATCAACCTGAAGCCCCCGGGACCCCAACGAAAACCACAAACATACTCCATAAAACAATACAAACTTGTTTCAATCTTAAAAAAACACCTTCAAGCACGGAAAACACCGAATCCAAGCAAATTCAAGCCTAAGTTTTCATTCAAACTTCCGAAACCGACATTCGACCAAAAACCCGACCAAACGACCTCCGAATGACTTGAAATTTTGCATGCACATCCAAAATCACCTAACGGAGCTACTGCAACTATCGGAATTCCATTCCGACTCCCGGATCAAAATCTTGCCTATCGATCGGATATCGCCAAAATTCAACTTTAGCCAATTCAAGCCTAAAACTACACCGGACCTCCAAATTCACTTCCGATCGCTCTCCTAGCTCACTAATGACCTCCCGGAGCTGACCGAATCATCAGAATTCAATTCTGAGCTCTCTAATTCACAGGTCAACATCCAGCTGACTTTTCTCAACTATTCCTTCTTCTAAGAGACTATTTGTCTCCATTTCAACCAAACTCCACCTGGATTGACTCAAACTTACCTAACAGGCATATTACGACATTAACAAGCAGATAACGGGGATAACGGGGTGATAACTCACATGATGACGGGTTGGGTCAGCATAGTATACAACTGTGGCTCTATGTGTAAAGAGTAGCTAACAACGAAATAAAGGAAAACATCTACTAATACTATCAGAATAGAAGGAGGGCCTCCGGATCCACGGACGTAGCAGATCATACCTCAAGGTCTCCCAAAGTGCTGCTGAGTCACCTAGTATGAGCCTGTCCTGATGTACCTGGATCTGCACAACAATAGTGTGCAGAAGAGTAGCATGAGTACACCACGGCGGTACTCAGTAAGTGCCAAGCCTAACCTCGATGGAGAATTGACGAGGAAGGTCAGGGCCCTAATGAGAGAAAAGAATTACAAAATGATAATAATAATAATAATAAGCAGTTTAAATGATAACAATTCCGAAATAATAGCAATAAAATGAATACTGCAACTTTCTGCAATTAAGCTAAAAACAAGTAACAAACTTGATTAACAAGTCCAGGACCTGTGGGAATTGAACCCACAGTCCCATTAACAGTACCCCTGTGTCTCCGGGAATCGAACCCGCAGCCCATGTCTTAATAAATCTTAGGATCTCCCGGAATCAATCCCGCAGTCCCCATCTCAATTATATATCAATGGCTCAGGATCTCCAGGAATCGAACCTGCAGTCCATATCTCAATAACATCAGGATCTCCGGGAATCGAACCCGCAGTCCATATCTCAATAACATCAGGATCTCCAGGAATTGAACCCGCAGTCCATATCTCAATAATATCAGGATCTCCGGGAATCGAACCCGCAGTCCATATCTTAATAACATCAGGATCTTCGGATATCAAAATCGACCATCCCAAGCAACAATAGATCCGCTCTGGTCTCCAAACCACTAATAGTAACCAAACATGACCGATACACACGGTCCATAGCCAAATGAATCACCCACCGGAGTGGAAACATAAATGGGGACACTCAAAGAATCCCGAGGCACATCCAGATGAGAAGCAAAGTAAGAAGACACATATGAAAAAAGTGGAACCAGGGTCGAATAGGATTGATGCCTCCCTGCGATTAACCAGAATAATACCTGTGATAACAGAATCAGATGCAACAGCTGCGATGCGATCAGGAATAGCATAGAATCTGGCCCATCCCCTCTCTCGAGGGTGGCCTCTGGCACCCTGATCCCTGCCCCTAGCTTGTTGGGCGGGTGAAGTGGCAGCTGGAGCTGGAATGATGGCCTACTGGCCCTGAGAACCATGCTGAGGCTGCGAAGACTGATGAGGTGCTACCCTCCTACGTCCGGGGTACTCCCTAACCAAATGGCGATTATCCCCGCACTCAAAGCAAGCTTTGGGAGGACGCGGTGGTTGTGACTGCCCGGCCTCACACCCACTAGTCTGACCCCTGGAGGTACCCCGCGCAGGAGCTGCACTGGAAACTGGGGGAGCATAATAAGGCTCCTAAGGTGCTGGAAGAGCTGGAGTACTACCGGCTGCTGGAAATGCTGAGTGAACTGGTCGACCTGAATAACCCCTGCCAAAACAACCGGCTGCTGAAGTGCGGGCACCAGAGAAATGGCCCGACTCACGAGACCTCTTGGCCTCTCTATCTCCCCGCTCTCTAGGGAGCATACTCTCGACCCTCCTGGCAATGCTAACTGCCTGCTGATAAGATATATCTGTCTCTAACTCTCTGGCCATGCCGGACCGGATCGGCGGAATCAGGCCCTCAATAAATCTCTGCACCCTCTCCCGGACCGTGGCTTCCAAGGGCGGTGCATGCCTGGCTAGACGGGTAAAACGGATAGCATACTCCGATACTGACATGGAGCCCTGTCACAATCACTCAAACTCTGAGCGCCAAGAATCCCTAAGGCTTTGGTGAACAAACTCCCTCAAAAATAGGTCTGAAAACTGCGTCCAGATCAATAAAGCAGACTCCTCCGGACTATCCAACTCATACGTGTGCCACCAATCATAAGCGGCCCCACGAAGCTGAAAAGCACTGAAGGAAACCCCGATGGTCTCCACAATTCCTATAGTACGAAGAATACGGTGACACTCCTCCAGAAAACCCAATGCATCATCTGTAGCCAAACCACTGAACACTAGAGGATCATATTTCTTGAACCTCTCTAATCTACGCCGCTCATCCTCGGAAGCAGCTGGCCCACCTCCGGGCTATACTAGGGCGGCATGAGGTATAGTAATAATCTCTAAAACCTGCCCAACGGGCACTCGCTGCTCAGGTGTAACGGCTGCGGGAGTCTGGGTCCCTCCCCCGGCCTGGGATATAGCTGCAGTGAGAGGAAGCAACCCTGCCTGAGCCAAAGTGGTATACATACTCATGAACTGCGCCAGGGTCTCATGTAGTGATGGAGTAGTAGCAGCTATATTCGGTGTACCAGGTGCACGCGCACCAACCTGATCCACCTGTGGCACCTCAGCGGCAGCACGCGCGGGTGCTGTGTCTGCACCTCGGGCACGTCCTCATCCTCTACCTCAGAACCGGCCTCTAACGGTGGCAACAGGGGGTGCAGGTACCTGATCGTCGCGAGTAGCACGTGTCATCACCATCTGTGAGAGAATAGAAAGCAATAGTTTAGATTTGGTGCCAAAAATGTCACACGACAAGGAATCCAAAAGAAATGAAGAGTTTCCTAAACAGTTACATAGCCCATCATAGATAAATACAGACATCTCTGTATTGATCAGCGAGACTCTAAGTAACTGGTCTGTGTCTCGTGACTCCTATGAACCTAGAGCTCTGATACCAACTTGTCACGACCCTAGTTTACCAATCGTGAACATGTCATGACGGCACCCGGTTCCCACGACTAGGTTAGCCTAACACATTGCGGAATACACAAGTTTATGAACATTAAATAAGAATTAGCGGAAAAATAATATAAAAAGGAAATGTAATCCGTGCCGCTTGGCACATACACCCGTCAAACACACTGTATAAAAGACCACCAAGACCCGGAATCCCACGGGCAACACAGACTAAAAGAGAGTATACAACTGTGGCTCTATGTGTAAAGAGTAGCTAACAACGAAATGAAGGAAAACATCTACTAATACTATCAGAAATGAAGGAGGGCCTCCAGATCCGCGGACGTAGTATATCATACCTCGAGGTCTCCCAAAGTGCTGCTGAGTCACCTAGTATGAGCCTATTCTGATGTACCTGGATCTGCACAACAAGAGTGTGCAGAAGAGTAGCATCAATACACCACGACGGTACTCAGTAAGTGCCAAGCCTAACCTCGATGGAGTAGTGACGAAGAAGGTCAGTGCCGTACTGAGAGAAAACAATTAAAAATGATAATAACAATAATAAGCAGTTTAAATGATAACAATTCCGAAATAATAGCAATAAATTGAATACTGCAACCGTCTACAATTAAGCTAACAACAAGTAACAAACTTGATTAACAAGTCCATGACCTGTGGGAATTGAACCCACAGTCCCATTAACAGTACCCCTAGGTCTCCAGGAATCGAACCCGCATCCTATGTCTCAATAAATCTCAGGATCTACGGTAATCGAACCCGCAGTCCCCATCTCAATTATATATCAATGGCTCAGGATCTCTGGGAATCAAATCTCAATAATATATCAATAGCTCAGGATCTCCGGGAATCGAACCCGCAGTCCATATCTCAATAACTCGAGATCTCCGGGAATCGAACCCGCAATCCACAAACAATATCACTCCGGGTCTCTGGGAATCGAACCCACAGCCTTGGGATCTCCTGGAAATGAACTCGCAGTCCACCAACACATCAAATAAAGAAAACACACAGAGAGAAATATAATATGTTTAACTACAACTTCACTGAAACTAGTGTCAAAAATTTATCACGAAGTTCAAGTAAGTCAATTAGGTAATTAGACATGTTGAATCCTAGCTAATCATGCTTTTCTAACTAATACCGGGTAAAAGTAACACTTTTATCAGCTAAGAGCTGGAATTTCACTAACCGAAAAATTCAAGTAAGGTGTGTGTTACAACAACAAGCACATGTGCACGCCCGTCACCTCGCGTACAAGGCATTTAAACTATCAATTAATATCCTGGGGGTGAAAGTTCCCCCACACGAGGTTATACAAGCCACTTACCTCAACTCCGGTACAAAACCACTAAGAAACAACTCTCTTGCCGTGAATGTCGGCCTCCACAGGTGTAGTATCTGATAAAAATCAATAGAATCAAATCAAAATAGGCCAATTGGGCATTACCCAATCAAAACAACTCAAAATACACCAAAACCCACAAGTTGCCAAAACCTGACTTTCGGTACGCTTCTCGAAAAATTACGAAAGTTATATATTCAGGTTCCTTATCTCAACACGAGTCCGTGCATATAAAATTTATCAAAATCGGACTCCGTTTGCCCATTCAAATTGAAGGTTTCCTAAAATTTAGGCCTAGGGCTCAAACCCACCTTTAATCTCCCATTTTCAGTGAAATAATCAAGGATTTCATGATAAACTAACGAATTAAGGTCAAGAAACTTACCCCCGTTGATTTCCCGATGATATCCCAGCGTTTCCCCTTCAATTTCCTCTCTTGGAGCTCAAAAATGGCGTTTTTATGTATGGGGGTCGCGGGTTGACTGTTCTGGTTTTAATATTTTCGGACTGAAGTTTTACCCTTCGCGTTCGCGTTCGCGTTCGTGTCCTCGCCATCGCGAACGCGATGTATTGACAACAAGACCCCTTGCGAACGCGTCACACATCACGTGTTCGCGTTGAAGAAAATTCCCAGCCTCCAAAATCTGAACTACGCGTTCGCGGCCTGTACATCGCGAACGCGATGCCTCTCAAAAATATACCTACGCGAACGCGACCTGGCCATCGCGAACGCGACCTGGCCATCGCGAACGCGATGGCCTATCAACTGATCTTACGCGAACGCTGCTTAACCATCGCGAACGCGATGCCCCCAGCAGCTAACCCTTAGCAAACGCGAGCCCTGCCACGCGAACACGATGACCAAAAGTCTGTTGCACAGCTGCTGCATTTTTCTGCAGTTTTCATGCTTAATAATTGCCCGGATGATGGTCGGGATTCATCCCGAGGCCCCCGGGACCCCAAAGAAAGCCACAAACATACTCTAAAACACGATACGAACTTGTTCCAATCATAAAAACACCCTCCTAAGCATCAAAATCACCAATTACCCACGGATTCAAGCCTAAGTTTTCTTCAAACTTTCGAAACTAACATTCAATCAAAAAAACCCGACCAAACGATTTTCGAATGATCTGAAAATTTGCGGACATATCCAAAATCACATAACAAAGCTACAGAAATTGTCAGAATTCCATTTCGACCCCCCGATCAAAATCTCACTTATCGTTCGAATTCGCCAAAATTTCAAACTTCGGCATTTCAAGTCTAATTGAGCTACGGACCTCCAAAATACATTCCGAACGTGCTCCCAACCCCGAAATCAGCTAACGGAGCTAATGGAACCATCGAATTTCTGTTCCGAGGTCGTCTTAACACTATTCCAACTACGGACCATTCTCCAACTGTAAAGCTCCCATTTAGGGGCTAAGTGTCCCAAAACGTTCCAAATTTCCGAAACGACTCTCCCGGCAAACCACAATAGCAGAAATGTACTTAGGGGAACAGTTAAATTGGGGATTGGGGTGTAATTTTCTAAAATGACCGGCCGGGTCGTTGCATCTTCCCACACTTAAAAGATTCATTCATCCTCGAACGAGCATAGAAAAACATACCTGGAGTAGTAAAGAGATGAGGGTACTGGCTGCGCATATCTTGCTCGATCTCCCAAGTCGCCTCCTCGACTAGCTGACCCCGCCACTGAACCTTTGCTGAAGCGATGTTCTTTGACCTTAGCTTCCTAACTTACCTATCTAGAATGGCTACTGGCTCCTCAACATAAGACAGATCCTTGTCTAGCTGAACAGAAGAGAAATCCAACACATGCGGCGGGTCACCATGGTATCTCTGGAGCATAGAGACATGAAATACGGGGTGGACTCCAGCTAAGCTGGGAGGTAAGGCCAACTCATAAGCAACCTTCCCAACACGCCTCAATATCTCAAAAGGGCCAATAAATCTAGGACTCAGCTTTCCTTTCTTCCTAAACCTCATAATGCCCTTCATGGGCGAGACTCAAAGCAGAACCCGCTCGCCAACCATAAAAGCCACATCGCGAACCTTCTTGTCCGCATAACTCTTCTGTCTTGACTGGGCTGCACGAAGTCTGTCCCGAATCACCTTGACCTTGTCCATAGCATCTTGGACCATATCAGTACCTAGCAACCTGGCCTTGCCCGGCTCGAACCAACCCACAGGAGACCTGCACCTCCTACCATATAGGGCCTCATACGGTGCCATCTGAATACTGGACTGGTAGTTATTGTTATAAGCAAACTCCGCCAGTGGCAAGAAGTGATCCCATGACCCTTCAAACTCAACCACGCATGCACAAAGCATATCCTCCAAAATCTGAATAGTGCGGTTAGATTGTCCATTCATCTGGGGGTGAAATGCCGTGCTCGGCTCCACCCGAGTACCTAACTCCTACTGCACGGCTCTCCAGAACCGTGAAGTAAACTGAGTGCCTCTATCTGAAATGATGGAAACTGGAATACCATGCAGCCATACTATCTCTCTGATGTAGATCTCCGCTAGTCGCTCCGATGAATAAGTAGTGCTCACCGGTATGAAATGGGCGGACTTGGTCAGCCGATCCACAATGACCCAAATGGAATCAAACTTCCTAACAGTCCGTGGAAGTCCAGATACAATGTCCATGGTAATGTGCTCCCATTTCCACTCTGGAATCTCAATCTGCTACATCAATCCACTCGGACGCTGATGATCATACTTCACCTGCTGGCAGTTGAGGCATCTAGAAACATAATCAATGATATCTCTCTTCATCCGCCTCCACCAGTAATGCTGTCTCAAGTCCTGATACATCTTCGCGGCACCCGGATGGATGGAATACCGCGAGCTATGGGCCTCTGCTAGAATCAGCTCTCGAAGATCATCTACATTGGGCACACAGATACGCCCTTGCATCCTCATAACTCCATCATCCCCAATGGTAATATCTCGAGCATCACCACGCCGAACTCTATCCTAAAGAACAAGGAAATGAGGGTCATTGAACTGACGCTCCCTGATGCGGTCAAATAGAGAAGGCCAAGAAACCACACAAGCTAGAACCCGGCTGGGCTCTGAAAGATCCAGTCTAACAAACTGCCTGGCTAAAGCCTGAACATCCATCGCCATAGGTCTCTCCGAAGCTGGTAGATATGCCAAACTCCCCAAACTCTCTGCCCGACGACTCAAGGCATCGGCAACCACATTAGCCTTGCCCGGATGATAGAGAATAGTAATATTATAGTTCTTCAGTAGCTCCAACCATCTCCTCTGACGCATATTCAGGTCTTTCTGCTTTAACAAGTGCTCCAAGCTCCGGTAATCAGTGTAGATCTCACAAAGGACCCCATACAAGTAATGACGCTAAATCTTCAAGGCGTGAACAATGGCAGCTAGCTCCAGATCATGAACAGGATAGTTCTTCTCATGTATCTTCAACTGCCTGGACGGGTAGTCAATCACCTTACCGTCCTGCATCAATACTGCACCGAGTCCAACTCGTGAGGCATCAAAATATACAGTATAGGACCCTGAACCTGTAGGCAACATCAATATAGGGGCCAAAGTCAAAGCTATCTTGAGCTTCTGAAAGCTCGCCTCACACTCATCTGTCCACTAAAAAGTGGCACCCTTTTGGGTCAATCTGGTCATAGGTGCGGCAATCGAAGAGAACCCCTCTACGAAATGATGGTAATAGCCCATCAAACCAAGGAAACTATGAATCTCGGTAGCGGCGGAGGGTCTGGGCCAACTCTGCACGGCCTCCACCTTCCTCGGATCTACTCGAATACCATCACTCGACACCACGTGGCCCAAAAATGCCACCGAACTCAACCAGAATTCACATTTAGAGAACTTGGCATAAAGCTGCTTCTCCCTCAAAATCTGAAGCACTATCCTCAAATGCTGCTCGTGCTCTTCCCGACTCCAGGAAATACTAGAATATCAACAATGAAAATAATCACGAACGAGTCCAGATATGGCCTGAACCCACTGTGCATCAAATGCATAAAGGCTGCTGGGGCATTAGTTATCCTAAAAGACATCACGAGGAACTCATAGTGACCATACCGAGTCCTGAAGGCAGTCTTCAGGATATCTGGCTCCCGAATCTTCAGCTGATGATAACTAGAGCGCAAGTCAATCTTATAAAACACTTGTGTGCCCTGTGACTGGTAAAACAAATCATCAATGCGAGGCAAAGGATACCGGTTCTTCACTGTAACCTTGTTCAACTGACGATTGTCAATACACATACGCATAGAACCGTCCTTTTTCTTCACAAACAACACAGAAGCACCCCAAGGCGAAACACTGGGTCGAATGAAACCCTTACCCAATAACACTTGTAACTGATCCTTCAACTCCTTCAACTCAGGAGGAGCCATACGGTACGGTGGAATAGAAATGGGCTGAGTGCCCGGCAACAAATCAATACCAAAGTCAATATCTCTGTCGGGCGGCATGCCCGAGAGATCAGCTGGAAATACATCAGCAAAGTCACGTACCACAGGAACAGAATCAATAGAGGGAGTGTCAATACCGACATCCCGCACATAGGCTAGATAAGCAGCACACCCCTTCTCAACCATCGCTGAGCTCCGAGAAAGGAAATAACACGGCTAGGGGTGTGATCTAGAGTACCACTCCACTCAATGCGTGCAATGCCTGGCATAGCCAGCGTCATGGTCTTGGCGAGACAATAAAGAATAGCATAATGGGGCGACAACCAGTCCATGTACAGAATAATATCAAAATCGACCATCCCGAGCAATAATAGATCCTCTCTGGTCTCCAAATGACAAATGGTAACCAAACACGACTGATACACACGGTCCACAGCCAAAGCATCACCCACCGGAGTGGAAACACAAATGGGGCACTCAAAGAATCCTGAGGCACACCCATATGAGAAGTAAAATAAGAAGAAACATATGAAAAAGTTGAACCAGGGTCGAATAGAACTGATGCCTCCCTGCGACTAACCAGAATAATACCTGTGATAACATAATCAGATGCAACAACTACGGTGCGATCAGGAATAGCATAGAATCTGGCCTGTCCCCTCTCTCAAGGGAGGCCTCTGGCACCCTGATCCCCTCCCCTGGCTGGCTGGCCGGGTGGAGTGGCAGCTGGAGCTGGAATGATGGCCTGCTGGCCCTGAGAACCATGCTGAGGCTGCAAAGACTGATGAGGTGCTCCCCTCCTACGTTTGGGGCACTCCCTAACCAGATGGAGAGTATCCCCGCACTCAAATCAAGCTCTAGGAGGATGCGGTGGCTGTGACTGCCCGGCCTCACCCCCACTAGTCCGACCCCTGGAGGTACCCCGCACAGGAGGCGCACTAGAAACTGGGGGAGCATAATAAAGCTCCTGAGGTGCTGGAAGAGCTGGAGTACTACCGGCTGCTGGCAATGCTGAATGAACTGGACGATCGGAATAACCCCTGCCAAAATGACCTGCTGCTGAAGTGCGGGCACCATAGAAATGGACCGACTCATGAGACCTCTTGGCCTCTCTCTCTCCCCGCTCTTTAGGGAGCATACTCTCGATCCTCCTAGCAATGCTCACTGCCTGCTGATAAGATATATCTGTCTCCAACTCTCCGGCCATGCTGGATCGAATCGGCGGAAATCAGGCCCTCAATAAATCTCCGCACCTTCTCCCGGACCGTGGCTACCAAAGCCGGTGCATGCCTGGCTAGATGGGTAAAACTAATAGCATACTCTGATACTGACATGGAGCCCTGTCGCAATCGCTCAAACTCCAAGCGCCAAGAATCCCTAAGGCTCTAAGAAACAAACTCCCTCGAAAACAGGTCTAAAAACTGCATCCAAGTCAATGAAGCAGACTCCTCTGGACTATCCAACTCATTCGTGCATCACCAATCATAAGCGGCCCTACGAAACTGAAAAGCAGTGAAGGAAACCCCGCTGGTCTCCACAATCCCCATAGTACGAAGAATACGATGACACTCCTCCGGAAAACCCAATGCATCATCTGAAGCCAACCTACTGAACACTGGAGGGTCATATTTCTTGAACCTCTCCAATCTACGCTGCTCGTCCTCAGAGGCAGCTGGCCCACCTCCGGGCTGTGCTGGGGCGGCAGGAGGCATAACCATAATCTCTGGAACCTGTCCCACTGGCACTCATAGCTCAGGTGTAACGGCTGCGGGAGTCTGGGCCCCTTCCCCGGCCTAGGATGTAGCTGCAGTAAGAGGAAGCAACCCTGCCTGAGCCATAGTGGTATACATACTCATGAACTGGGCCAAGGTCTCCTGTAGTGCTGGAGTAGTAGCAGCTATAGTCGGTGTACCAGGTGCCTGTGCTCCAACCTAATCCACATGTGGCACCTCAGCGGTAGCGCGCGCGGGTGCTGTGGCTGCACTTCGGGTGAGTCCTCATCCTCTACCTCGGCCCTGGCCTCTGACGGTGGAAACAGGGGGCGCGGGTACCTAATCGTCGCGAGTAGCACGCGTCCTCACCATCTGTGAGAGAATAGAAAGCAATAGTTTAGATTTGATGCCAAAAATATTGCACGACAAGGAATCCAAAAGAAATGAAGAGTTTCCTAAACAGTTACATAGCCCCTCGTAGATAAATATAGACGACTCTGTATCGATCAGCGAGACTCTAAGTAACCGGTCTGTGTCCAGTGACTCCTATGAACCTAGAGCTCTGATAACAACTTGTCACGACGCTAGTTCACCAATCATGAACATATCATGACGGCACCCGGTTCCCACGACTAGGTAAGCCTAACACGCTGCGAAATACACAAGTTTATGAACTTTAAATAAGAAATAGCGGAAAAATAATATAAAAAGGAAATGTAATCCGTGCCGCTTGGCACATACACCCGTCAAACATACTATATAAAACACCACCAAGACCCGGAATTCCACGGGCAACACAGACTAAAAGAAAGTATACAACGGTGGCTATATGTGTAAAAAGTAGCTAACAACGAAATGAAGGAAAACATCTACTAATACTATCATAATAGAAGGAGGGCCTCCGGATCCGCGGACGTAGCAGATCATACCTCGAGGTCTTCCAAAATGCTGCTGAATCACCTAATATGAGCCTGTCCCGATGTACCTGGATCTGCACAACAAAAGAGTGCAGAAGAGTAGCATGAGTACACCACGACGGTACTCAGTAAGTGCCAAGCCTAACCTCGATGGAGTAGTGACGAGGACGCTCAGGGCCCTACTGAGAGAAAACAATTACAAAATGATAATAAGCAGTTTAAATGATAACAATTCCCAAATAACAGCAATAAAATGAATACTCCAACCGTCTACAATTAAGCTAACAACAAGTAACAAACTTGATTAACAAGTCCAGGACCTATGGGAACTAAACCCACAGTCCCATTAACAGTACCTCTGGGTCTCCGGGAATCGATCCTGCAGCCCATGTTTCAATAAATCTCAGGATCTCCGGGAATCGAACCCATAGTCCCCATCTTAATTATATATCAATGGCTCAGGATCTCTGAGAATCGAACCCGCAGTTCATGTCTCAATAACTCAGGAACTCCGGGAATTGAACCTGTAGTCCATATCACAATAACTCAGGATCTTCGGGAATCGAACCCGCAGTCCACAAACAATATCACTCCGGGTCTCTGGGAATCAAACCCACAGCCCTGGGATCTCCGGTAATTGAACTCGCAGTCCACCAACACATCAAATAAAGAAAACACACATAGAGAAATATAATATGTTTAACTACAACTTCACCGAAACTAGTGTCAACAATTTATTAGGAAGTTCAAGTAAGGCAACTAGGCAATTAGACATGTTGAATCCTAGCTAATCATGCTTTTCTAACTAATACCGGGTAAAACTAACACTTTAATCAGCTAAGAGCAGGAATATCACTAATCGGATAATTCAAGTAAGGTGTGTGTTTCAACAACCAGCGCACGTACACGCCCGTCACCTCGCGTACAAGGCATTTAAACTATCACATAATGTCCTAGGGGGTGAAAGTTCCCCCACACGAGGTTAGACAAGCCACTTACCTCAACTCCGGTACAAAACCGCTAAGAAACAACTCTCTTGCTGCGAATGTCGGCCTCCACAGGTGTAGTATCTGATATAAATCAATAAAATCATATCAAAATAGGCCAATTGGGCAATACCCAATCAAAACAACTCAAAATACACCAAAACCCACAAGTTGCCAAAACCCGACCTTCGGTACGCTTCTCAAAAAATGACGAAAGTTATATATTCGGGTTCCTTATCTCAACACGAGTCCGTGCATATAAAATTTATCTAAATCGGATTCCGTTTGCCCATTCAAATCGGAGGTTTTCTAAAATTTAGGCCTAGGGCTCAAACCCACCTTTAATCTCCCATTTTCAGTGAAATAATCAAGGATTTCACGATAAACTAACGAACTAAGATCAAGAAACTTACCCCCGATGATTTCTCGATGATATCCCAGCGTTTCCCCTTCAATTTCCTCTTTTGGAGCTCAAAAATGTCATTTTTGTGTATGGGGGTCGCGGGTTGACTGTTCTGGTTTTAATATTTTCTGACTTAAGTTTTACCCTTTGCGTTCGCGTCCTCACCATCGCGAACGCGATGCATTGCCAACAAGACCCTTCGTGAATGCGTCACACATCACGCGTTCGCGTTGAAGACAAGTCCCAGCCTCCAAAATCTGAACTACTCGTTCGCGGCTTGTACATCGCGAACGCGATGCCTCTCGAAAATATACCTACGCGAACGCGACCTGGCCATCGTGAACGCGATGGCCTATCAACTGACCTTGCGCGAACGCGGCTTAACCATCACGAACACGATGCCTTCAGCAGCTAACCCTTCGCGAACACAAGCCCTGCCATGCGAACGCGATTACCAAAAGTCTGTTGCACTACTGCTGCATTTTTCTGTAGTTTTCATGCTTCGAAATTGCCCGGATGATGGTCCAGATTCATCCCGAGGCCCCCCGGACCCCAACAAAAGCCACCAACATACTCTAAAACATGATACGAACTTGTTCCAATAATAAAAATACCCTCCTAAACATCAAAATCACCAATTACCCACGGATTCAAGCCTAAGTTTTTGTTCAAACTTCCGAAACTAACGTTCAATCAAAAAAACCCGACCAAACGACGTCTAAATGACCTGAAAATTTGCGGACATATCCAAAATCACATAACGAAGCTACAAAAATTGTCGGAATTCCATTCCGACCCCTGGATCAAAATCTCACCTATCGTTCGGATTCGCCAAAATTTCAAACTTCGGCATTTCAAGCCTAATTGAGCTACGGACCTCCAAAATACATTTCGAACATGCTCCCAACCCCGAAATCACCTAACGGAGCTAATGGAACCATCAGATTTCTGTTCCGAGGTCGTCTTAACACTGTTCCGACTATGGACCATTCTCCAACTGTAAAGCTCCCATTTATGGACTAAGTGTCCCAAAACGCTCCAAATTTCCGAACCGACTCTCCCGACAAATCACAATAGCAGAAATGAACTTAGGGGAACAGTTAAATTGGGGATTGGGGTGTAATTTTCTAAAACGACCGGCCGGGTCGTTACAGTTCTGTTCGACTTGTGCTATATTTTGTAATATTTCCGTATATGTTTCGATTGTTTCTGAATAATTTTCTAAATCACTATTATTATTTGGTTCAGTTATTTCTTCTGTTATAATTATTTCTAATTTGGTATCATTTTCTAACTTCTCTTTTTCTCCTTCCTGTAATTGTTCTTTGAATCTATTTATCTCAATTTGTAGTTAATTTTCTCGTTGTTTTTCTTTTTGTCTGGTTGCATATAGTTCTTTTAACATGTTTAATTCTTTTTCTAATTCTATTATTCTAGCATTTTTCATTTCTTCTATCTGTTTTATTTTCCTTTTTGATTGTTGTTTAATTTTTTCTATCTCATATTTTTGATCTATTTCTTCATTTTCTCTTGCTATTCTTACCGAAACAGTTAAGCTATCTTCTAGTTTTAGTGATTCTTTTTCTAACATTAGATATAAGTTGTCTCCTATTTTCTTATATTTTCTTCCTATATTAGAAAACACAATTTTTATTTTTAGCCCTTCTGGGTTTTTATATGTTTTTTCGTCTACTGCAAATTCCTCTTTATTCATTTTTTATATTGTGTTGGAATCTATATTCTAAATGGTTTATTTGTATTTCTGAATTTAAGATTACTTTTCTTTGTGCTAACTTTTAGAAGTTGTCTTTTTCTTTCGTATCTATCCATATTTTTGCTTCATATGTGCTAGCCTTTCTTGTAGTTTAATAATATATTTGCATTCTATGTTTGAGATTATATCTATTAATTGGTTAAGTCTATTATTATTTTCCTTAGATTTACTCAGTTTTTTGTATTCTGGATATAATGATTTTAATTCATTTTTTAACTTTTTATATTCCATTCTGTTTCTGTATGGTCTTCTCATTGTTTCAATCTTTTTTTATTTTCATCTCTTCTACTACTTTTATCGCCATTGGCTCTGATACCATTTGAGGGGTGTTGGTCGGGGTATGGCTCCGATTAGCTCTTTTAGTGGTCGTTTAGGTTGATTAGTTACTAATTTCTAAGTTATTCGTAGAATACCATTTTCCATTCCCCTTTTACCCCTATGTCTTATATGTATTTACCCGACCAGCCTTAGGTTAATTTATGACCTTGAGCAGTCAAGACTTGAAATAGTATTTAACAAAATAACCCCCGACACTTGAACTTTATATTATAACCAGTTCAGACTAAGTAAACCCTTTCAGAACTAACCACTTTGCAAATATAGACACAACTAGCCTTTTAGTTAATCAGGGACCCATACAAGACAAAATGTCAAACTATATTGCAATAATAGAAAATATTAAGCACTTATACACATAACCCTAATACAACTAAGTACTCAGAAATTCAGAAGAGTCAAGCATTTCAACTGTATTGCAATAATAGCCAGTTTCAAACAAACTTGCAAATATAGCCCTAATTACAACTAAACCCTTAATTAATCAGGACTCAGAGAAACAATTTGATAATGGTTGAATCCAATTAATCAAACATTTAATCAAAAAGGAATCTATCAAACAAGAACATTAAACGACTACACAGCATATGATTTAACAGGTGAGTTCCATCAGAATAAAAGAGCACTCAGTAGATTTCAAGTATTCACAGAAAGACCTTCGAACATGCAATAGGTTCAGGCTAACAAATAATCGAATACAGAAGAATATCATGAAGCACAGTAGAGAAAAAATGGGTTCAGGGTTACTTAAGTTATATGATGTTTTTCTTTTCTTTCTTTCTTCTTTTTTCCTTCTTTTCCTTCATCCTTCTTCATTTTTCTTCATTTTTCTTGATTTGCCGGTTGTTCAGAGACCTTGAGTCTCTTTGACTGTTAGTCTTCTACTCAGACTCTTAGTGTCTTTCTTTTGTTATGAACGACTCGTATCTGAGGGCTGGGGGCTCGATTTGGGGTAGTTTTGGTTCGGGGGTATCCGCCGGAGTAGGGTTCCGGCGAAATATTTTTTGATATTCGAAAAGATGGGTTAAGATTCAAGGGATGGGGTTTGGATAGGGTGAAATAGGAGTTCAAGGTGGTCTTAGGGTGTTAAGAGTGGAGGCTGGTTCATAGATTGGTGGTCGCTAGCTAGGGTTTCGACGACCTATGTTTCAAGATTTGGGGAGAAGGGAAGGTATTTGGATGGGGCTAGTAGGATGGGGTGATAGAGGAGAAGGGGAGGGTTTAGGGATGTGAAGCTTGGCCAGAGAAGATGGCAAGAAGTAGACCACCGGTAGGGTTCCGGTGGCCTGTGTAGAGATGGGGAAGGGAACTAAGGCGGCTAGGGTTTGATCTCTGAAAGGGTAAGTGCAAAATGAATGAAATGAACTGAGGGGTATAGAGATATATTAAACGTGTAACATTAATTCCCAGCCATTGGATTAGATTAAATGAGTGGCCAGGATTCACTTGGCCACTATACCATGTCGTATGGTTTAAGTGAATCCCTTCTCTCATCCGTTAGATCAACTAGATAGACAGTTGTGATTACTTTGCCTTAACGACGTCGTTTGGTTTTAGTAAGGCCCTCTTATAATCCGTTAGATCAATTAACTTGGCGGTCCTGATAACTTCTCATGACGGCGTCGTTTCAATTATTGTACAATCGATTATTTTGGTCTGTTTGATTCAAATTTTAACAGTCCAGATCTTCTTTAATTAAAACGGCGTCGTTTGGTATTGTATATAGACAGCCAGTTAAATTTGTTTGGGCCAGGTTTGTTTAAGTGTTAATTGGGCTAGAATTTGTGATTTTGGTTCAAATACCTTGTATTTTGTATTTTCTTGTATTATATCTTGTTTTTGTATTTTCAAATTGTATTTATTTTATTATTTTCTGTATTTTTCTTGTATTGTATTTTTGTTTTCTTCCGTATTTGTTTCCAATGTATTTATTATCTTTGTATTTTGTATTTTTCTTTTGGTTTTCTAATTTTCTTAGTAATTATATTACATTTTTGGTATTTTCTAATTAATTCAACTTTGTATTTTTGTTTTAATTTTCTTTACTTTGTTTTCAACAAATAAAAACAAACACTAATACTTCTACACCATAATAAATAACATTCAATCAAAAATCATTTTTATATATTTATTTGGGACTTAATTTCTTGGGGCAAAAATCACGTGCTCACAGTTTGGTGTGTTTGGAACCGAGTTGTTTAAAGCTACCCTTTATTGATGAAAGAGAACCTGTGCCCAAGTCTTGGTGTATTTTAACATAATTATCAATACGCTATCTAAACTAGGAAAGTCAGTTAGGAAAGGTGGGACGAAGAAAAATCTACTTCGGGTAGCTGGGTGCATCAACCTCTTTCTTTCACAGGATAGAGAACAATACTTAGGGAGCTGGGCTACTCAACCGATAGGAATATGGCTTGCTTCCACAACTAAAAGAGAATCAGAAGAAGGATCAGAAACAAAATAAGATGAGAGGAGGATAAAACCATTCTCAGAAAGTGCAGGTTTAGAGATCAGCAAGAAACTCATCAATCAAGATGAATGACACCTTTCATAGAAGTCTTAGTTGGACTCTACACTGCTACGCACCTTACGTCGATGATAACAAGGTTTTTCTTACTCACGAAGAAGGAGTAGAGACCTAGCTTTCATCTGTCTAAAATGTAATGCTATACCTTTTGTCCTTGAGAATCGGCTGGTTATTATGGGAAAGAGTTTGACGATGCAAGTTAAACATCAACTCAAAAAAGTGATAGGAAAATGTGTCACGACCGCAAATCCGGTCGTGATGGCGTCCAGCACACTGCTAGGCCAGCCCGACCAATCAACCATAATTTACGGAGCTGTGAGCTTGCAATATCCCATTTAAGCATAACAAGTTATAAGACAATAGTGATAGATATATCAAAATAGGGAACCAAGTCCCAACACATACCAACTCCCATAGACCGAAGGGTCAAGAGTCAAGAGCCTCTAAAGAACATAAGTGTAATAAGGTTTACAACCAACTAACTCGGTATGGAAAGAAAGACAACATCAAATGAAATGAAAACTAGAAGGGGAGTCAGGTCATGCGGACGCAGCACCTACCTCGACTATCCCGCACAATGCCTCCGAGCGGCTACCGGATCGGGTCTGCTGAGAGGTACCTGGATCTGCACACAGGGTGTAAGGAGTAAAATGAGTACTGCCAGACTCAGTGGTAATAAACAAGGGTAAGACAGCGTAGATAAGAAATCCACAGTAAAGCACAATGTAAAGTTATAACCAATACCCTGTAGCAGTTCAATATCAACAGTAGAGAGCCAACAATATCAACAACAAGTATAACAGCTAGCAGGTGTAGCTAAATGCAATGCAATGCATGAAATGACCGCTACGGCGCATAGCCCGATCCAATTTGGGTACCCGTGCTCACTCTGGGGGTTCAGACTCCGGAGGGGCTCCTACAGCCCAAGCACAATATTACTGCGGCGTGCAGTCCGATCCAACATATATACCGTTGCGGCGCGCAACCCGATCCACTACCAGTCAGCTAATATGCAAATGCAGCCTCGCAGGCTCAAAAGTGGATTTCAAAACTCTTTTATCATTTATCAGTTGAAAACAGTAATATCAAAGTTCCAGAGATTTGAAATAACATGATAACAATAATAGCTACGGACTGGTAGTAAACTAGCATGTCAATATCACAAGACAATGATAACGATCCTCGCGGGATCCAATAACTGGATCACAGCCCACAAGTATACTCAACCATCCAAGAAGGAGGTTCAACGGCTCAAGAGTAGCCAATATAACAATATAATATGCAACCATACGAGAAGGAGGTTCGACGGATCAAGAATAGCCAATATCACAATATAATATGCAACCATCCGAGAAGGAGGTTCGACGGCTCAAGAATAGCCAATATCACAATATAATATGCAACCATCCGAGAAGGAGGTTTAACGGCTCAAGAATAGCCAATATCATAATACAGTATCAACAGGTCGGACTAGCCATAGTCCCCAAATCACAATCGACCGCGCACTCACAAAAGAGTACATGTCTCGCTGTTATACAGTGTCACAAAGTGGTGTACTGGGGTTTCAAACCCGCTGGTCACCACCCACATCTATTACTCACCTCAATATAGCTCGACGACTAGCCCGCGATGCCCTTGCCACGAGAAACAAGCTCCGCACGCGTTGAATCTGATCAAATATAGTAGAAACACAACAAATTAGGCCAATGGGACAACACCCAGTCACAACAACTCAATTTACATCAAAATTCCCAAAGTTGCAAAAACCCGACTTTCGGTACGCTTCTCGAAAAATCACGAAAGTCACATATTCGGAACCCTCATCTCAATACGAGTCTAGGCATATATAATTTACCAAATTCGGACCGCATTTCCCCACTCAAATCCTTGATTTTCTATATTTCAAGCCTAGGGCTAAAACCTCCATAAAATACCCCAATTTCTTCCATTTTAATGATACAATTGCATAATATTAGCAATACTAATCATAATTTGAGTCCATAGTTGATTACCTGACGAATTCCCTTGAGTTTCTCTTCAAAATCGCCCAAATCGCCTCTTAAGCCGAGACCCCAAATGTTGAAATGTTTCTGAAATTTTCTAACTTCTGATACATTTAACTCTCTGCGATTTTCGTTTCTGCGGACCATTTCCGCCCCTACGTAACCGCTTCTGCGACCAATTGGTCGCTTCTGCGAACCTAGTCCTATATGGCCATTTCCGCTCCTGCGATCCACGGACCGCTCCTATGGGTCCGCTCCTGCGGAATTTCCTCCTCCCCTATGGTCTTTCCCGCCTCTGCGAATAAGAGACCGCTCCTGCGGACTCGCCTATGCGATCAACAATCCGCTTCTGCGGACCTTCCCATCTCGCTTCTTGACCGCTTCTGCGGTCTCATTCTCGCACCAGCGATGCCACCTCAGCGAACATATTTCCGCTTCTGCAAAGCCAAGCGCTTCTGCGCCCCGTCGTCCGCTCCTGGGACTCGCTCCTGCGCTCCCATTTCTGCAGGAGCGAAAACAATAGAACCAACAACATAATCTGCAACTTTTTCATATTTTCTCCTGTTTAACCATCCGAAAACACCCCGAGGCCCCCGGGACTTCATCCAAACACACCAACACATCCTAATACCTTATTCGAACTTGTTCCAATCCTCAAAATATGTCTAACAACATCAAAACCCATAATTCACATCGAATTCAAGCCTAAATTCCTTAAAACTTTCCAAATTACACATTCGATCTAAAACCCGACCAACGACGTCCGAATGACCTGAGAATTTGCGGACATATCCAAAATCACATGACGAAGCTACAGGAATTGTCCGAATTCCATTCCGACCCCCGGATCAAAATCTCACCGACCATTCGGATTTCGCCAAAATTCAACCTTAGCCAATTCAAGCCTATTTCTACACCGGGCCTCCAAATTCAATTCTGATCGCTCCCCTAAGTCAAAAATCACCTCCAAGAACTACCCGAATCATCAGAATCCGATTTCGAGCCCCCTAACTAAATAGTCAACTCCAGGTTGACTTTCCATATTCAAGTTTCCTTCAAAAAGGCTATATGCCTCATTTTCAATCCAATTCACTCCTAACTCACCCGATAAATTTCTAACACTGATATAAAAGAATAAAACATATAATTACAACATAACGGGGTGGTAATTCCCATGACGACGGGCCGGGTCATCACATTCTCCCCAACTTAAGCAAACACTCGTCCTCGAGCGGACCCAGAGTTGTACTAGAAGCAACCCAATCGCTGAATGACCTTACCAAGCATATATTCAGGCGATCATACGTCACCCTATCTCACATAAGTCTGACAACACCATATAGCTAAAATTTCACAGACCATCTGAACCATAAACCACATTGCACTTTTCGAAATCATATACCAAATGCTAATCCCATGCCTATACTCAGGATACACTCGAATCCACTGCAATAACCTATACTCACTACTCCGGGTGGGATCATATGATGTATCAACAACCCCATCACTCGAGACAATAGTCTCTAATCACAACAACTGGCCACAATAACCAATTACTAGCAGAAAGAACCTTCCTCATTAGCTAAAGTCTTAGTCCAACACCTTCATATAATACACACGGCAACCGAACACGCGATATATCGAATCCATCTCTCAGGTCACCTATTCATGAATCCATTTCCCTTGTAACTGATACCACAATAGATTTCGGAGCCGAACCTCGATATTACCTTTCTAACCAGCTGAAATCACATATACTCACACTCATTATTGGCTCCAACGATTGTTTTAATTATAACACACCGCACTGGTGATATGACACCTCAACACCAGCCTAAGACACTACGAGCACAACATAGGCTCCAATAAAACACGTCTGAACATACTCAAATCTTGACAACTGACTCAAACAAAAGAGTTGTAATACAATTCCTCTATACCATCAGAACATAGAACTGAGATCGCGTCTCGCATTATATAAATAAAGTACATGAATCCTCCTCGAGAGGTCATAACATCACGTGGCCTTACCACAATTCATGATTCTATCCGAACACTATTACTCATGAAGCACCTCAAGTTACCAAGCTCGAAACGGTCAGCCACACACTTATTTAGGCCTGAACCCAAGCAATCAATCTCACCCACGGTGGAACAATTAATCTACGCTATCAATTTCTGAAAGGACACAACCGATGTGTCATTCGCCAAGCGATACTCAACACGGACTTTTCTTCAGAATCCAGGAAGTATTGTATACCAGGTAGCTTATAACTAACTATATTTTCACAATATTCTGTTGCGGCGTGCAACCCGCTCCAATGACATACCCGTGGCAGCGTGCCACCCGATCCGGATACCATACCTGTGGCGGCGTGCCACCCGATCCAAATAACCCGTGGCGGCGTGCCACCTGATCCACGTATAAATCTCGCAAAAAGAAATGCACATCGAGTCGAATTGCTCGTTGCAACAAACATATATATAGCCTCAAGCTCGGCCACATGAAACGCATCCGACAAAGTTCCTCAATACCGGAACCGAATCAATGGTAGATACCTCTACACTAACATCCGCCACGAAGGCCCAACTGACAAAGCAATACCTACCAGCCGTCCGCTGGCCCTAGGGTACATCTACCCTGCTGGAGCATGATTTGATGCACTCTGCCACGCAGTATGTGACATTTTTCATAGTCCATATCACATTAGTCTAGACAACCTGACCCATGACAACCAGTCAGCAATCAAATATCATAATCTGAATTCGTCATATAAAGTTAAGAGAGAGCCACTAGGGCTTCCGATTACCAATAATCAAAAAACGGTGCCGATACACACGATATACAACCACTGTATAGGCGGACTAACGAGAACTTCATGTGTCCAACACATATACAACACATGAATCACAATGCCTGGTCCCGTATATCACTGTACGAATACGTAACGCACATCAAGCATCCATTCATACCACGAAAGCCATTCAGAAATTTCACTACGCCATCAACGACTCAATTATCATAGTCGATCCAACAAGAGAATACCACAATACCACTGGATATTATCAGTTTACATTACCTTGTCCTTTTGGACCATATACCCTGCCAAATTACTAGAATAGCAGTACCATTTTATTTAATCACCATAAAGATTGATTCTTTAAATCACCTGCAGCTGCCCGCGCTGCTAAATAATTTTAATGACTCCCCATATTGTCACGACCCCAAACCCGATCGTGATGGCGCCGAGCACACTGCTAGACCAGCCCGACCAATCAACAGAAACACAGAACTATTAGCTCACTTAAACCATTTTAGGCATAAACAAAAATAGAACAACAGTAATGGAATAACCAAGTACAGGGATCACATCCCAAAAACAATAACAACTCCCCAAGGACCAGGGGTCACGAGTCATGAGCCTCTACAGAGTATACAAAGTGTAAATAGTGAATATAACTGTGCACAAGTGTGGGATGATCAGAACAAAAATATAGACAAACTGGAGAATCAGGTCCTGCAAACGCTGGCAGCTACCTCGACTGTCCAAAAGCAATCCCGAGCCGTAATAGAATCAGCTCTGCTGTGATATACTTGGATCTGCACACAAGGTGCAGGGAGTCGGGTGTGAGTACTTCCAACTCAGCAGTAATAAAAGTAAATAATGCTGAAGGAAAGAAAACCACGCAAGGCACTATCTCATGCTACACAATACAGAACTATCTTTTTATTCCTTTCCATCATATGTGAGTAGATTTTTTAGAAATCTCAATTTTTAGCTTCTTTCTTTCATGATAACATACCAATACCTGGTACAATATCGAACAGTGCAAGTCCGCACTCAAATCAGCCCCTCGGGCTCAGCACTCCTTAACAATTTCCACCAGGAGATCTGGTTAATAAGGCAAATTTGCATGTGTGCCAGTAATGTATGCGTGCTAAATGTTATGCCACGTAGTACACATAAACCAATGTATGTATGCCATGCAATGCATATGGCGATGTGGTGTACAGCCCGATCCATGCAAAGGCGCCCGCGCTCACTGTGGGGGTTCAGACTCCGGAGGGGCTCCTACAGCCCAAGCGCAATATCAATATTACACCTGTTGCGGCGCGCAGCCCGATCCATATACCACTGCGGCGTGCAGTCCGATCCATGCATATGTATGCATATGCTGACATAAATCGTCATGACCTAACATATGGCCCTCGGCCCCAATCAATCTAACAAATAATCAAGAAAGCCCCTCGGGCAACAGTATCATATTAGCTCACAGCTAAAAATGTCATTAAGACCTTGTGCAAGTTTTTCATAACCTTATAAAAATGCTGAATAACAAAATACCATTTAAAACATTAAATTTGGATAAAAATATGCACAGTATTATCAAGGAAATGATACCAATCCCTGAAGGATTCAAATAATGGGCACGAAGCCCAAACATAATAATTAATATCTTTATTGAGGCGTCAATTTCATTTCAAACAATTAGGTGTTGTTATTTATTACGCGGGACGAACCACGTCATAATCCCCAATGGTGCTCTACCCCATTCCCGTTATCCGGCGTGTAAGTCACCTCAACACAGCACTAAGATGTGCAAGTCCAGAGTTTACTAACCCTCAGGACATCATTTACAAGTATTACCCACCTCGAACCGGCGAAAACTCATGCCCGCGATGCCTTAGCTCCTCGAACCGGCATCCACGCACGTCAAAACTAGCCACAATCAGTACAAATATATCAAAATAGGCTAATGGAACATAACCCAATCGAAAGAACTCGAAAATTATAAAAAATCACGAAATTGGCAAAACACGAGCCCCGGGCCCACATCTCGAAAAATTTTGAAATTCATATTTCCAGAATCCTTGTCTCGCCACGAGTCCGTACATATAAAATTTACCAAAATCGGAGTTCGATTGACCTTTCAAAACCCAAATTTTCGTTTTTAATATCTAGGCCACAATCCTTCACAATTTCTACCCAAATTCATGAAGATTGATGTTAATTCTACCATAAAATTATGTTTTTGAGTCAAGAAACTTACCTCCAACGATTCCCAGCTTAAACTCCCTTCAATCCCCATCCAAAAGCTCTCTAAATGATCAAAAATGGTGGAAAAATGACCCAAAATCGATTTTATCAACTCACTGATTTTTTTCGGAAATCACTGTTCCCAGGGTACTTTTCATGCGCATCGACACTGTTCACCCGCTATTACTGTTCACGCGCGGGAATTACTATTCATACGCTGCAGAAAAATGCAGCAGCAATACAGAAATTGCAGCACAGAGCCATCTTCACTAAAATGGCTCTAACTCCATCATACTAACTCGGAATTCGACGATTCTTTTTCCTATAGCTCCGTAATTTCGATACGGATCCAGTGGTTCAAACAAAACTAAATTTGGATCTCATTTACTCAGTGCAACATCAAGTTTTCTTGTTAAACAATTAATTCACATTTCGCGTCAAAAACCCAATCGCGACTTGATGAAATTAGACCAAACTTTCCAGATCAGTCCTATAATTCATTATCTAAATTCTCGAAGTCTCGAAATCAAATTTGAATCTCTAGAACTAAAATAGACCTTTGGATCATTACATTTATGCTCAAAACGGCAAAAATCTTCCAAAAACTGTTCCAAAATTTATCCGAGCCTCATGGGATCCCAACAAAGTATACTTACAAGTCTCATAATATATTACGGACTTGCTCGAGGCCTCAAATCACAACAAACAACGCTAAAATCATGAATCAACCTCCAATCCAAGCTTTATAAACTTTAGAACTTCCAACTTCTATTTTCGATGCCGAAACCTATCAAATAAAGTCCGATTGACTCAAATTTTGCACACAAGTCCAAAATGACATAACAGAGCTACAGAAATTTTTGGAATTTCATTCCGACCGTCGGATCAAAATTTCACCTATCAATCGAAATTCGCCAAAATACTAACTTTGCCAATTCAAGCTTAATTCTACATCGGACCTCCGAATTCAATTCCAATTTCTCTCCTAAGTCTTAAATGATCCCCCGAAACTAGTCGAATCATCAGAATCCGATTCCGAGCACTCTAACTCAATAGTCAACTCTAGGTTGACTTCCCATATTCAAGCTTCCTTCAAACATGCTATTTGCTTCATTTTCAACCCAAATCACTCCTAACTCACCCGATATACTCTAATACTGGTATAAAAGCATAAAATATGTAAATGCAAGGTAGCGGGGTGGTAATTCCCGTAACGACGGGCCGGCCCGTTACACATATATTATGAACTGATCACAAAATCTTGAATATGCCATTATCAACTTTCCATACCACATCGCATATACCATACCACACTAAGACAACATGGAAATTCATATCCCTTTCCTACGCCGCAAACATCAGCGCACTCAACTAGTCAAGGACTTTCATGATCACATATAGAGAAAACTCATTACACATTTCAATCCTTGCATACCAACAGGAAAAATACACCCATTTTCAAACCATTGTAAAACACATCATAAATTATTTCTCCCAATTACATTGCATAAGTTAAACTGCTAAGACTGAGTCCTTATACCCATATCGAGTTACACAACTGTCAGCACTCAAGAGCTTTGTTGCACAATATTTGCAACTCATTACATCAAACACATACCAGGAATTAATCGTATTCCTTATCATACCGTTTCGATTTATTAACAAGTTGTTCCATTTACCCAGTTTTCTTTCTGATTTATCGTTAATTTAATATTAGCCATTACTGTAGCACCATAACACATCAACTCATGTTACCACACGAGACTCGTACATAAGACCACACCGTCTAGGACCCATAGGCCACTGAATACTCTTTCAATGTTTCCCAAAAGGACCACATTCTACAATACTTCATTTTGAAGAACTTCTTGCGATTTGAATTCGTTATCATTACCTTCCAATACGGTTACATAGAATCCCATCATTCACATAATATAACACAAGTCTTGATCTCTTCTAATGAAACCACCGTCCTTAGTCACACGCACAATCATAAGACACCTGACTGTTACAAGCAAAATCTTAAACACTGTAAAACAATTCCCGAGTGTCATTCACCCTTACTCAGCTGTAGTTCAACTGTCTTATTTAACAGAACCACTCGTGCCTTGCTAGAACTCTGACACTGCAGAACATGATTACATACAGATACAATTAGCTTTCTTTCTTTTCTATACACCGAACATTCTTTACCACATAAGTTTCAAACATCCTAGTATTTTTTCACATCTACGACGCACCATAACCTTTATCAAAATTTTCCAACATACCTAGAGACAGAACCAACACAGCACCCAACCGTGTAATCAGTTACTCAACAACCTCCCCAACTTAGCTCGGAGCCATACATCAAAGCACTTTTAGCCACTCATAGCCTTCTTACTCAAATGATGCCACAAAGTTCTAGTTAGATTAAACTCAAGTCATTTACAAGCTTCGGCGAAGATTCGAATCATCAGAAATATTAACTCTTTTGCAATTCTTGTATTCATTCACACACAACAGTTAAGCCCACTCTTTAGGTGACAAAAATCTTTTCTAGGTCCCAAATTTTCCAAAAATTTCGACAGAGTTTCCTTTGTAAATTGGCCTATCCACCTGCCAGAGAATCACCAAAACCATCCTAACAATACATTCCCAACTCGACAAGACATCACAAGGCATATCGACAAAATTAGTCTCAATACTACACAATTCATATTATCATAATTGTTACATGAACATGCGTTATACCTGCTCAAATCATAACACATATCAATTACCTTTCAATTACACATGAGAATCAACCCACCTACTTCGCCCCAATTAGCATTTCAGCACAATACCTTCCACCAGGATACACATAGCATAATCACTTTAGTCTTCCTGAGTTTGAACTCGTTCCACTACACATAAGGTACTTTACCTTCCAATTAAGAGATATGATAAATATTCACCACGCCCATAGCTCGGGGCTACACAACAGATTAGATAAGAGTTGAACAATTAGCAGCTCATCCATTATTAAGCCTCCCTAATACTCTACAAATCGGCACAAGGCCCCAAACATGTCTACTAGCCCAAATACATAGATATGAGCCCAGCCTCAGTCATTATACATGGTAATCTATCAATCGGGAAGGATCAAGTCCAAATCCCCAGTCACAATACCACCACGCTCGTCACATGACGCGTGTTCCATCTCAGCATAGCACTGTATAGTGCAAAATACGGGGTTCCAAACCCTCAATACATTATCTATTGCCACCGCTCACAAAATCAGCACCTCGATGCTCAAGTCATACACAAGGTCCAACCTCAGGTCATCCCGACTGGCCCAACATGAACTCACAGAGATTATATCTCGCCCCTCATTCGAGGAAATCACAAGCCATAAGGCAATTTATATTACTGAGCGCTCGATGCGTACACAGACGTGCGAAATGAATTTTCAAAAGTATATCTCAATTTGAATCAAGTGCGCACGATAAGAATTCCAAGGAATGTGAAGTGTTTCCTAAAGGTTCGCAGCCTCCCGAGGATAAGTACAGGTGTCCCTGTACCGATCCATAAGACTCTACTAACCGGCTCAAGACTCATGAGGACTAGTAAACCTAGGCTCTGATACCAACTTGTCACGACCCCAAATCCGGTCGTGATGGCGCCCAACACACTGCTAGGCCAGCCCGACCAATCAACCATAATTTACAGAGCTATAAGCTCGCATTATCCCATTTAAGTATAACAAGTGATAAGACAACAGTGATAGATATATCAAAACAGGGAACCAAGACCCAACACACACCAACTCCCATAGACTGAAGGGTCAAGAGTCAAGAGTCTCTAAAGAACATAAGTGTAATAAGGTTTACAACCAAAACTCAGTGAGGACAAGTACAGACATCTCCGTACCTACCCCTCAAACTCTACTAAGCTTGTTCGTGAGTTGTGAGACCTATGTAACCTAGAGCCTTTTTCTGTAACACCCCGCCTATGGCCACACATGGACCTCGCAGTGTGGTGCCGGCCATGCCACACGTGGAGACGCGGCCTGAGGAATTGTTACCCATGGGTATAGGAACATTCCACGCATGGCTGCAACTACTGGGAATCGAACCTAAGACCCAAGGCTTTTCAGGGATTTTACTCCCTCACCTCTCACAAATTGAGCAACTCAATTGGTGAGAAGTGAGGGAGTAAAATCCCTGAAAAGCCTTGGGTCTTAGGTTCGATTCCCAGTAGTTGCAGCCATGCGTGGAATGTTACTATACCCATAGGTAACAATTCCTCAGGCCGCATCTCCATGTGTGGCACGGCCGGCACCACGCTGCGGGGTCCATGTGTGGTCATAGGCGGGGTGTTACACATGTCCATAATCTACTAATGGTCGAACTGCCTTGGTTCGCAAATGCGAACCATTGTTCGCATTTGCGAACACTGCCTTATAAAGCGTGTGTTCGCAAATGCGAACATTGGTTCGCAAATGCAAAGACTGCCAGTGTCGCAAATGCGAACTTATGTTCGCAAATGCGAACTTCCCAGCTTTGGCCTATTTTTCAAACTCCAGAAATTGGTCGGGGTTCGCAATTGCGAACCCATGTTCGCAAATGCGAACACAGAGACCTGAAAAACACGAATTTCGGTCATTTCTTCACATTTTACAAAACCAAAACACCCATTTGCGATTCTTCAAGGATTTCTTCTTCATCAAAACGATTGTAAGTCACTTTTTACTTAATTCTTTCAATTCCTAACATCATTAAACATGTGTTTCATATGAAATCAAAGATTTTCATGGTAAAATTCTTGTTTTTGTTAGAAAATAGGGTTTTTCATAAATTGGGGAATTGGACCTCGAATTGAGGTCCACTTTTGAAACAAATCATATACATGAACTCATGGGGGGATGGGTAACCGGATTTTGGTACTAACCCCGAATTCCGACCATGTGGGCCCGGGGTTGAAATTCACTATTCATGGCAGAATGTTGTAAAAGTTGTATTTGGTATTAAGAATTGGTTTGTTGAGTAGAATTGATGATATTAAATCAATTGTGTATAGATACGGTTGGATTGGAGCCAAATTGTAAGAAAAGACATTTCCACGGAGTGAATTGTTCATAAGCATTCGAGGTAAGTGTTTGTTCTATCCTAGCTTGAGGGAATAGGATTATGTGTTATGTGTTATGTGATCGAGTGCGGTGTATGGGCTGTGGTGACGAGCATCCATACACTGGCATCTAGTATGACCGTGAGTCGTTGGAAAATGATTATTTTGAGATATATTACAGGTGAATTGTTATTGTTCTCCCTTGTCGGGACTTGTTGTGAAGATGAATTATTGATTGCCCTTGATGGGACGATTTATGAATTGCTGTTTCTTTCTCTGCCCTTAGCTGTGATTGTTATTTGGGTGAGGAAGAGTGATAATGCACGAAGGGTGATGCCGTGCCATGTTTATTTATTTATGCACGAAGGTTAATGTCGTGCCATGTTTATTTATTGATTATGCACGAAGGATCATGCGGTGCCTCTGTTATTGAACCATGTACGAAGGATCATGCCGTACTATGGATGTGAGGATGAGAGTAAAAGCACGAAGGGTGATGCCGTGTACTTGATTTGTTTATTTGGTGAGGATGAGAGTAAAAGCACGAAGGGCGATGCCGTGCAACTGCTTGCTATTTCTTGAAGTGATATTACTTGTGTTTACATTATACTTTGTTTTTCCTTGTGAATTTATTAACTGTTGTTAATTGTTGAATTCTTTGAGCTATTCCTTATTGTGTTATTACCTGGTTATTTCTTGTTATTTTGTGGTATACATATATATTGAATTGCACAGGTTTATGTGGGTGTCTGGTCCTAGGCTTGTCACTACTTCGTCGGGATAGGCCAGGCACTTACCAGCACATGGGGTCGGTTGTGCTGATACTACACTTCTGTGCGTTTTTGCACAGGTCCAGGTTACGATCAGGAGCAGTAGCAGCAGTAAATCGATTGCGTGGGAGTTGATCATATTTGAGACCGAGGTAGGTTGCAGACGTCCGCAGGCCCGGCGTCTCTCTCTTTATTTATGTTATTAGCTGTAGTCTCTTTGTTCCGAGACAAACAGAATTATGTTATATTTCCTTCAATCTTTTATGTGTAGTATTCCATAGTAGTTCGTGAGTTGGTGACTCCACGTCTTGGGTAGAGAATTTCAGTATGATTTTCATATTGTAATTAGTTACTTCTATTTCGATAAAGTATTCCGCATTTATTTTATTGAAATTGTGTTAAAAACAGGATAATATGAATACAGTGGCTTGACTAGCTACCACGAGTAGGCGCCATCACGATCCCGATGTTGGGGGAAAATTCGGGTCGTGACAAGTTGGTATCGAGGTCTAGGTTACATAGGTCTCACCACTCACGAACAAGCTTAGTAGAGTTTGAGAGGTAGGTACGGAGACGTCCGTACTTGTCCTCCGAGTCTATTGAGTTAGGAAAGAGTCTCTCATTTGTTCTTTCTTGTCGTGCGACTTGTTCCTCAATTGCTGATTGGATTTCTATTATGTCCTTTCGCGGATGGTGAGGACACGCGCTCTTCGTCCGGCCGACCGGCGGCCGAGCCCCGGACGGCTCCCGTGAGGGCGGGGGCCAAGGCCGTATCGGAGGCCGTGGTAGGGGTAGAGCTCAGCCCCAAGCGAGCTACTCCAGAGGTGGAGCCTCGTATTGAGATTGACGAGGAGGTTCGGTTCCGGCAACTCCGGTGGGCCCGACTCGAGGTCCCGGGAGAGGATTTATTTACCCGGATCTCCGGGATGCTTTGGTCGAGAATAGCGAGATTCATGGACGACATTGCCGGAGCGGGTTTATTATCGGTTGCCCCGGCCACTTCTCGGCCGGAGGAGGGGCCCGGACTCCTGTTGCTCATACTACGGAGCCGGTGGCTCCTCGGCCTCGAGCACCGGTGATCCGGCCGACTGTGGCCACTCGGTCGAGTACTACGGCTCATGCGGTGATGGAACGACCATGACTTCTAATTCGTTATGGAGGCTTGATCGGTTCTCCAAGCTATTTACCACTACATTCGGTGGAGCCGCATCAGAGGATCCTCAGGACTTCTTATTCAGTTGCCATAAGATTCTCAAGACTATGGGGATCGTGGAGACAAACGGAGTTGACTTCTGTACCTTCAGACTTGCAGGATCCGCCAAGACTTGGTGGAGAGATTATTGCTTGACTCGACCGGCAGGGTCCCCAGCTTTATCATGGGACCAGGTTTGCGGAACTATTTATGGAGAAGTTTCTCCCTACTACTCGGAGGGATGTACTTCGGAGGCAGTTTGAGCGCCTCCATCGAGGCACTATGACGGTTACACAGTATGAGACGAGATTTATCGACTTGGCTCGTCATGCGGTGGTGATACTTCCCACCGAGCGGGAGAGGGTCCGCGAGTTATAGATGGGCTCAATCGGCCGATTAGACTCCGGATGGCCATGGGTGTGGAAAGTGACATATCATTTCGGGAGGCGGCCAATGCGGCACACAGAGTTGAGATGGCTCTTGCTAGGGGAGGCGGTTATTCTTCGGATAAGAGGCCTCGTCATTCGAGCGAGGTTTGGTGGTTCTTCCTCTGTAGCGAGAGAATCCTTTGATAGAGGCCGGTCCTTCGAGGCCTTTTCATTCCGCCCTTCGAGGCTTCACGGGGTGGACCGGGTGATCGTGGTGTTTGGGGGCATTATTCGGACCGGTCTCCTATTAATGCTCGGCCTCTTCGAGTGTTCGTGGAGGCCATTCGGGTCGTCGAGCGGCCCTATCGGTCTAAGAGTTGCTACGGTTGTGGTGACCCGGGTCATTTTATCAAGAATTGCCCTATAGCAGCGGGCAACTCTCAGCAGCGAGGTCCTCGTCCTATGATTCAGGCCCCAGCTGACCCTCAGCCTGCCCAGCCGGCCAGAGGCGGGGGTAGGGATTATAGAGGTGGAGGTCGAGACCGTAGAGGTGGAGACCGTCCAGCGAGAGGTAGAGGTCAGCCAGTTGATGGTCGTCCTAGAGACGCAGCTCAGAGGGGAGGTGCAGATCCCCGATTCTATGCTTTACCAGCCAGGCCAGAGGCAGAGGCATCAGATGCTGTGATTACAGGTACTATTCTTGTGTGTGGCAGAGGTGCTTCGGTATTATTTGACCCTGGATCTACCTATTCCTATGTGTCTTCCTACTTCGCACCGTATTTGGCTGTGCCCAGCTATGCTCTGGATATTCCAGTTTATGTGGCTACACCGGTGGGTGACTCCATTGTAGTCGATCGGGTGCATCGTTCGTGCGTAGTTATATTTGGGGGTCTTGAGACCCGTGTTGATCTGTTGCTCTTGGATATGGTAGATTTTGATGTCATATTGGGGATGGACTGGTTGTCCCCATACCATGCTATTCTTGATTGTCATGCTAAGGCTGTCACCTTAGCCTTGCCAGAATCACCCCGATTAGAGTGGAAGGGTACCTCAAGCCACTCCGTTCGCACTGTTATTTCTTATGTTAAGGCTCGACGTATGGTCGAGGATGGGTGTCTAGCTTATTTGGCTTATGTTCGTGATTCCAGCGCAGAAGTTCCTTCCATTGAGTCGGTCCCTATTGCACGGGAGTTTCCGGAGGTTTTTCCTTCAGACCTGCCGGGCATGCCACCCGACAGGGATATTGATTTCTGTATTGATCTGGCACCGGGTACTCAGCCCATCTCTATTCCACCCTATCGTATGGCCCCGCCGGAACTAAAAGAATTGAAAGATCAGTTGCAGGACCTTCTTGAGAAGGGCTTTATCAGGCCCAGTGTTTCCCCCTGGGGAGCACCTGTATTATTTGTAAAGAAGAAGGATGGCTCGATGCGGATGTGTATTGATTACCGGCGGTTAAACAAGGTGACTATCAAAAATAAATATCCACTGCCGAGGATTGATGATTTGTTTGACCAACTCCAGGGAGCGAGGGTATTCTCTAAGATAGACTTGAGGTCGGGCTACCATCAGCTGAAGATCAGGGCGGCTGACATTCCTAAGACAGCCTTTCGCTCTAGATATGGGCATTATGAGTTCTTGGTCATGTCCTTCGGGTTGACCAATGCCCCAGCAGCATTCATGGAGTTGATGAATCGGGTATTCAGGCCTTACTTAGAACTGTTCGTGATAGTCTTCATAGATGACATCCTGGTGTACTCCCGCAGCCAGGAAGAGCACGAGCAGCACCTCAGAGTGGTTCTTCAGACTCTGAAAGATAATCAGCTCTATGCCAAATTTTCTAAATGTGGGTTTTGGCTGAGTTCGGTAGCATTTCTGGGTCACATTGTATCAGTGGAAGGTATTCAGGTAGACCCAAAGAAGATTGAGGCAGTCCAGAATTGGCCTCGACCAGCTTCAGTGACTGAGATCCGGAGTTTCTTGGGATTAGGAGGTTACTACCGTCGTTTTGTAGAGGGGTTTTCTTCTATTGCAGCCCCGATGACCAGGTTGACCCAGAAGGGTGTCCGGTTTCAGTGGTCGGAGGAGTGTGAGGCGAGCTTTCAGAAGCTCAAGACAGCCTTGACCACCGCACCAGTGTTGATACTACCTACGGGTACAGGGCCTTATACAGTTTATTGTGACGCATCTCGTACAGGGCTTGGAGCGGTATTGATGCGGGATGGTAAGGTTATCGCTTATGCTTCGAGGCAGTTAAAGATACATGAGAAGAATTATCCAGTTCATGATCTTGAGTTGTTCATGCCTTAAAGATCTAGAGGCATTATCTATATGGTGTGACATGTGAGGTGTACACTGATCACAAAAGCCTACAGTACTTATTCAAGCAAAAGGAGTTGAATCTATGACGGCGGAGATGGTTAGAGTTGCTAAAAGACTATGATGTTACTATCTTATATCACCCAGGTAAGGCCAATGTGGTGGCCGATGCATTGAGTAGAAAGTATGCCGGCATGGGTAGTCTTGCATATATTCCGGTCAGTCAGAGACCATTAGCTCTAGATGTCTAGGCCTTAGCCAACCGGTTCGTGAGATTAGACATTTCTGAGCCTAGCAGGGTGTTAGCCTGCATGGTCGCTCGTTCTTCTTTATTAGAGCGTATCCGTGAGAGGCAATTTGATGATCCTCGTTTGCGTGAGTTGAGAGATACAGTACAGCGGGGAGGTGCCACACAGGTAAATCTAGATGATGATGGGGTATTGAAATTGCGGGGTCGAGTTTGTGTACCCAATGTCGAAGGGATTCGAGAGTTGATCTTAGCAGAGGCCCACAGTTCGCGGTATTCTATTCACCCAGGCGCCGCGAAGATGTACCAGGACTTACGGCAGCACTATTGGTGGCGCAGAATAAAGAAAGATATCGTTGCGTATGTCGCTCGGTGTCTAAATTGTCGGCAGGTGAAATATGAGCACCAGAGACCTGGTGGTGTATTCCAGAGGATTGAAATTCCCGAGTGGAAATGGGAGCGGATCACTATAGACTTCGTTACTGGACTTCCTTTGACTCGGAGGAAATTTGATGCTATTTGGGTCATTGTTGATAGGCTGACCAAATCGGCACACTTTATTCCAGTATCTGTCTCCTACTCGTCGGAGAGGTTAGCGAAGGTTTACATTAGGGAGATTGTTCGTCTCCATGGGGTGCCGGTATCTATTATCTCTGATCGGGGTACGCAGTTTACCTCGCGGTTCTGGAGAGCGGTCCAGCGGGAATTAGGCACCCAGGTTCAGTTGAGTACAGCATTTCATCCTCAGACGGATGGCCAGTCAGAGAGGACCATTCAGATTCTCGAGGACATGCTTCGAGCCTGTGTTATTGATTTCGGAGGCTCGTGGGACCAGTTTCTACCATTAGCAGAGTTCGCCTACAATAACAGTTACCAATCTAGCATCTAGATGGCTCCGTATGAGGCGTTGTATGGTAGGCGATGTCGATCACCAGTCGGATGGTTTGAACCGGGAGAGGCTCGGTTGTTAGGTACAGACTTAGTTCAGGAGGCCTTGGATAAGGTCAAGACTATTCAGGAGAGATTACGTTCAGCTCAGTCCACGCAGAAGACTTATGCGGATCGTAAGGTTCGAGATGTAGATTTCATGGTTGGTGAACGAGTATTGCTCCGGGTGTCGCCTATGAAGGGCGTGATGAGGTTTGGGAAGAAGGGCAAGCTCAGCCCTAGGTATATTGGTCCATTTGAGATTCTAGACAGAGTGGGAGGGGTGGCTTACAGATTAGCTTTGCCGCCTAGCTTATCAGCCGTGCATCCGGTTTTTCACGTATCTATGCTTCGGAGATACCACGGCGATCCCACACATGTGTTAGACTTCAGTATTGTCCAATTGGACAATGATCTATCTTACGAGGAGGAGCCGGTGGCTATTCTAGACCGGCAGGTTCGACAGTTGAGGTCGAAGAGTTATCCTTCTGTGCGCGTTCAGTGGAGAGGTCAGCCTCCTGAGGCATCGACCTGGGAGTCCGAGTCTGATATGCGGAGCCGCTACCCACACTTGTTTCCTGACTCAGGTACTTCTTTCTTTGGTCCGTTCGAGGACGAACGGTTGTTTTAGAGGTGGAGATTGTGACGACCCAAAGGGTCATCACTTATTTAATTAATCATTTCGAGCTTCGAGGCCTTGAAAACCTCATTCTATGTTGCCTCGATTTACGTGCACGATCCGAGCATGTAGCCGGAAGATTTTGTGATAGAAAATATGAATTCTATGAGAAATTTGGATAAAAATGATATTAATATTGATATGGTTGACTTCGGTCAACATTTTTTGTAAACGGATCCGGACCCGAGATTGGATGGTCCCGAGAGGTCCGTAGAAAAATATGGGACTTGGACATGCGTCCGGAGTCGAATTCCGAGGCCTAGAGCCCAAGTTATGAATTTTTATGTGAAATTGTTTTTGATGTAATTATTAAAGGGAATAAATTAATTGACCTTGGTATCGGGCTCGTATTTTGGTTCCGACGCCCGGTACAAGTCTTAAATATTATATATGTGATTTATGTAAAGTTTGGTGACATTTGGATGTCGTTTGAGATGTTTTGGACCTTGAGTCCCAAGTTTGAAAGTTTTGAAAACTAAAGGTATGAAAATCATGCATTTGAGGCTTGATTTGATGAAAACGAGGTGATATTGGCGATGTGATCGCACGAACAAGTTCATAATGTGTTTTTGAGGTTATGTACATGTTTGGTTTGGAGCCGGGGGGGCTCGGGTAAAGATTTGATAGGCCGTTGGATGAAACTCTGAATTTTTGAACTGCTGGTTTTTCACCCAGCTGTTGGCTTCGCAATTGCGAAGTTTTCTCGCAAATGCGAAGGGGGACAGGCTCGCAAATGCGAACATTCATCGCAAATGCGAAGCCCCCTTTGGCCCAACCTTGTTCGCAAATGCGAACAATTGTTCGCATTTGCGAAGGTCCCCAGTGCCAGCCTATGTTCGCAAATGCGAACAATAGTTCGCAAATGCGAACATTTCCCATACTGCCTTGGTTCGCAAATGCGAACCATTGTTCGCATTTGCGAACACTGCCTTATACAGCGTGTGTTCGCAAATGCGAACATTGGTTCGCAAATGCGAAGACTGCCAGTGTCGCAAATGCGAACTTATGTTCGCAAATGCGAACTTCCCAGCCTTGGCTTATTTTTCAAACTCCAGAAATTGGTCGGGGTTCGCAATTGCGAACCCATGTTCGCAAATGCGAACACAGAGACCTGAAAAACACGAATTTCAGTCATTTCTTCACATTTTACAAAACCAAAACACCCGTTTGCGATTCTTCAAGGATTTCTTCTTCATCAAAACGATTGTAAGTCACTTTTTACTTAATTCTTTCAATTCCTAACATCATTAAACATGTTTTTCATAAGAAATCAAAGATTTTCATGGTAAAATTCTTGTTTTTGTTAGAAAATAGGGTTTTTCATAAATTAGGGAATTGGACCTCGAAATGAGGTCCGCTTTTGAAACAAATCATATACATGAACTCATGGGGGGATGGGTAACCGGATTTTGGTACTAACCCCGAATTCCGACCATGTGGGCCCGGGGTTGAAATTCACTATTCATGGTAGAATGTTGTAAAAGTTGTATTTGGTATTAAGAATTGGTTTGTTGAGTAGAATTGATGATATTAAATCAATTGTGTATAGATACGGTTGGATTGGAGCCAAATTGTAAGAAAAGACATTTCCACGGAGTGAATTGTTCATAAGCATTCGAGGTAAGTGTTTGTTCTATCCTAGCTTGAAGGAATAGGATTATGTGTTATGTGTTATGTGATCGAGTGCGGTGTATGGGCTGTGGTGACGAGCATCCATACACTGGCGTCTAGTATGACCGTGAGTCGTTGGAAAATGATTATTTTGAGATATATTACAGATGAATTGTTATTGTTCTCCCTTGTTGGGACTTGTTGTGAAGATAATTATTGATTGCCCTTGATGGGACGATTTATGAATTGATGTTTCTTTCTTTGCCCTTAACTGTGATTGTTATTTGGGTGAGGAAGAGTGATAATGCACGAAGGGTGATGCCGTGCCATGTTTATTAATTTATGCACGAAGGTTAATGCCGTGCCATGTTTATTTATTGATTATGCACGAAGGATCATGCCGTGCCCTCTGTTATTGAACCATGTACGAAGGATCATGCCGTACTATGGATGTGAGGATGAGAGTAAAAGCACGAAGGGTGATGCCGTGTACTTGATTTGTTTATTTGGTGAGGATGAGAGTAAAAGCACGAAGGGTGATGTCGTGCAACTGCTTGCTATTTCTTGAAGTGATATTACTTGTGTTTACATTATACTTTGTTTTTCCTTGTGAAATTATTAACTGTTGTTAATTGTTGAATTCTTTGAGCTATTCCTTATTGTGTTATTACCTGGTTATTTCTTGTTATTCTGTGGTATACATATATATTGAATTGCACAAGTTTATGTGAGTGTCTGGTCCTAGGCTTGTCACTACTTCGCCGGGATAGGCCAGGCACTTACCAGCACATGGGGTCGGTTGTGCTGATACTACACTTCTATGCGTTTTTGCACAGGTCCAGGTTATGATCAGCAGCAGCAGCAGTAAATCTTTTGCGTGGGAGTTGATCATATTTGAGACCGAGGTAGCTTGCGGACGTTCGCAGGCCCGGCGTCTCTCTCCTTACTTATGTTACTAGCTGTAGTCTCTTTATTCCGAGACAAACAGAATTATGTTATATTTCCTTCAGTCTTTTATGTGTAGTATTCCATAGTAGTTCGTGAGTTGGTGACTCCACGTCTTGGGTAGACGATTTCAGTATGATTTTCATATTGTAATTAGTTACTTCTATTTCGATAAAGTATTCCGCATTTATTTAATTAAGATTGTGTTAAAAACGGGATAGTATGAATACGGTGGCTTGCCTAGCTACCACGAGTAGGCGCCATCACGATCCCGATGTTGGGGGAAAATCCGGGTCGTGACACTGGTATTCAGCTTTTAGGACTTATTTCTGCACACAAGGTGCAGGGAGTAAAATGAGTAATGCCAGACTCAGTGGTAATAAACAAGGGTAAGACAGCGTAGATAAGAAATCCACAGTAAAGCACAATGTAAAGCTATAACCAATACCCTGTAGCAAATCAATATCAACAAAGAGTATAACAGCTAGCAGGTGTAGCTAATGCAATGCAATGCATGAAATGACCGCTACGGCGCGTAGCCCGATCCAATTTGGGTACCCGTGCTCACTGTGGGGGTTCAGACTCTAGAGGGGATCCTATAGCCCAAGCACAATAATACTGCGGCGTGCAGTCCAATCCAACATATATACCACTGTGGCGCGCAGCCCGATCCACTACCAGTCATCTAATATGCAAATGCAGCCTCGCAGGCTCAAAAGTGGTTTTGAAAACTCTTTTATCATTTTTCAGTTGAAAACAGTAATATCAAAGTTCTAGAGATTGGAAATAACATGATAACAGTAATAGCTACCAACTGGTAGTAAACTAGGATGTCAATATCACAATACAATGATAACGATCGTCGCGGGATCCAATAACTGGCTCACAGCCCACAAGTATACTCAAACATCCAAGAAGGAGGTTCAACGGCTCAAGAGTAGCCAATATCACAATATAATATGCAACCATCCGAGAACGAGGTTCAACAGCTCAAGAATATTCAATATCACAATATAATATGCAATCATCCGAGAAGGAGGTTCGACGGCTCAAGAATAGCCAATATCACAATATAATACGCAACCATCCGAGAAGGAGGATTAACGGCTCAAGAATAGCCAATATCATAATACAGTATCAACAGGTCGGACTAAGCCATAGTCCCCAAATCACAATCGACCACGCACTAACAAGAGAGTACGTGTCTCGCCGCTATACAGCATCACAAAGTGGTGTACCGGGGTTTCGAACCCGCTGGTCATCACCCACATCTATTACTCACCTCAATATAGCTCGACAACTAGTCCGCAATACCCTTGCCACGAGAATCGAGCTCCGCACGCGTAGAATCTAATCAAATATAGTAGAAACACAACAAATTAGGCCAATGGGACTACACCCAGTCACAACAACTCAATTTACATCAAAATTCCCAAAGTTGCCAAAACACGACTTTCTGTACGCTTCTCGAAAAATCACGAAAGCCACATATTCGGAACCCTCATCTCAATACGAGTCTAGGCATATATAATTTACCAAATTCGGACCCCATTTGCCTATTAAAATCCTTGATTTTCTATATTTCAAGCCTAGGGCTAAAACCTCCAAAAAATACCCCAATTTCTTCCATTTTCATAATATAATTGCATAATATTATCAATACTAATCATAATTTGAGTCCATAGTTGATTACCTGATGAATTCCCTTGAGTTTCTCTTCAAAATCGCCCAAATCACCTCTTAAGCCGAGACCCCAAATGTTGAAATGTTTCTGAAATTTTCTAAATTCTGATACAATTAACTCTCTGAGATTTTCGCTTCTGCGGACCATTTCCGCCCCCCCGGAACCACTTCTGCGACCAATTGGTCACTTCTGCGAACCCAGGCCTATATGGCCATTTCCGCTCCTGCGATCCACGGACCGCTCCTGCAGAATTTCCTCTGCCCCTGCGGTCTTTCCCGCCTCTGCGAATAAGAGTCCGCTCCTGCGGACTCGCCTATGCGATCAACAATCCGCTTCTGTGGACCTTCCCATCTCGCATCTTGACCGCTTCTGCGGTCTCAAGCGGACATGTTTCCGCTTCTGCGAAGCCAAGCACCTCTGTGCCCCCTTTTCCGCTCCTGCGCCCCCATTTTCGCAGGAGCGAAAACAATAGAACCAGTGCACAAGTCCGCAATTTTCCATTTTTTCCCGTTTAACCATCCGAAAATACCCCGAGGCCCCCAGGACCTCATCCAAACACACCAACACATCTAATACCTTATTCGAACTTGTTCCAATCCTCAAAACACGTCTGACAACATCAAAACCCATAATTCACATCGAATTCAAGCCTAAATTCCTTAAAACTTTCCAAATTACACATTCGATCTAAAACCCGACCAAACGACGTCCGAATGACCTGAAAATTTGCGGACATATCCAAAATCACATGACGAACCTACAGGAATTGTCGGAATTCCATTCCGACCCCCAGATCAAAATCTCACATACCGTTCGGATTTCGCCAAAATTCAACCTTAGCCAATTCAAGCCTATTTCTACACCGGACCTCCAAATTTAATTCCGATCGCTCCCCTAAGTCACAAATCACCTCCCGGAATTGCCCGAATCATCAAAATCCGATTCCGAACCCCCTAACTAAATAGTCAACTCCAGGTTGACTTTCCATATTCAAGTTTCCTTCAAAAAGGCTATATGCCTCATTTTCAATCCAATTCACTCCTAACTCACCCGATAAACTCTAACACTGATATAAAAGCATAAAACATATAATTACAACATAATGGGATGGTAATTCCCATGACGACGGGCCGGATCGTCACAAAATAGGGATAGGATCGAAAAAAGTATTTCCCCTTAGACGACTAATACGACCACTAGCCTTCAAGCCCATTCCCTGAGATAGGACTTCGACCGCTCTTAGTTCTTGGACCAAATGTAAAATATGCAAAGCTAATAGAGAGGTTGAAGGCTTACACATCTGAAAGAACAGAAGGTCGCTCTATGACAACAACTAAAGCAAAAGCAAATTCAACCTTAGCCGATTAGAAGGATAGCGTAATAGCTAAAGGAAAATGTTATGGTGATAGACCCCAGAGAAGATACCCTTGCTCACACCTTAGCCGGATTCAAAACCAAAAGACATTGCGCCTTTAGTCGACTGGGAGGACTCCCTAGAAATTCCTTGTTTAGAGAAAGTTGTATAATCAATAAAAAGAGCAGATAATACGATTACTGAGGGTAACCGATCTCACATTCTCTAGGAAAAGCAGATGGTGAAAGACATGGCAAGCACATAAGCTCGATCAGGCCTACTCACTCAACAAGGGCAAAAACTTCATTCGTCGAGGAAAGAAAATCAGGAAGTTTTCTACCCATCATCAAAGCAAGCCCAAGTTCATGCAAGAAGTCCCGCTGGATCCGTCCAAATTCAAAGCCCGTCAAAGGTGGTTCCTCATATGAAATCATGCAAACGATCTGGGTCCATCAAAGACTCTCCTACTTGAAAACATGTTAATCTATCCAAATTGCCCAGAAACAACCATCAAAAGGCCTAAGCCCATATAGCCTCGGCCCATCCAAATGATGTTCAACTGTCTCTGCCCAAGTAGTTGTTGCCCATGTTCCATAGGACCCTAAAGCAGTCAATCATGCTATCCTTAAATTCCAACCAACCCATTCGATTTGGTTTATGCAATAGTATATAATCTCTAACCCGATGGATGCCTAAAGAATAATTTATTTTCCGGCAGTGATGGCAAGAATCCGCAAAATAATGTTCGTTCTCCGTTTCGTGTTCTTTCTGAATGGAGCTACGCGAGGGAAAGCTAAGCTTTCTACTCTACCGCAAAAGGGGGCCGCTTTCTTCCCCCCAAAATGCCAATTCTGCCATCAGGGCCTAGCAAGAAGCACAATTATGTTCTAAAGCTTCATTTCATTCCAGCAACAGTAATCTATGGTTCAAAGCACCCTGTTCCATCCGCAAATCCTCTCTTTACTCTTGATGACCTATCGGATCATCACAATACATTTCTATATTTAAAAATTTGTACTAAACAAATTGACATAGTAATATAGGAAGCATAATAAGTTTAAGCCTATAATATTCTTCCTCTTGAAACTTTGGCTCAGTCAAATATTATTAAACAAGTCAGGACGGAGGAGTATATGTGTTATTTGAAGCATTTGCCTTTTCAAAGTCGGCATATAAAACTTATGAGGTTTACCTATTTAGTTAAAAATATCGCCATAACACAAGTGTACGTGTATAACAAATGAGAGGCTAATTAAAATCGGTAACTTTATGTTTTGCAATATGTTGTTTGAGGTACAAATGGAGGCAAACAAGATCTAGTGACACATCAAAATGTCGAAAACTCGAAGAATCAGAAGATGCTCTTTTCTTTTTAAAAAAAAAAAGAAAGAAAAGAAAAGCTGAAGTCTAATGATGGTCTCCACAGCACAACCTATCGGTTTAGTTATTATATTGATAATTCCTATATAGGTTCTCTATATATCTGCATGTGCTGAACTGGCACTATTACAAAAAGTTATTCCCCGATTGATGTCATTTGGATCTTCTATAGCTAAACTGCCACATAGAATCAAACATTATTCTCTTGTCCTGTTGTTGAAATCTTAATCAGTACTCTTATATTTAGCGATTCCGGAACCTAAATAATTATTTTTATAACATAAAATATATTTTTAATACTTTAAAAAAATGACTTTTGTGACTATTTCGCAGTATAGAACTGTGAATTGTACTAACGTCCGTTAGTGCAATTCGCAGTTCTATAATGTGAATTGTCAAGTTTGGGAGCATATGCTACATTTACGTGCATAAATGGACTCACCAACATCCATTTGGTTCGGTATACGTATTCTCCTTTGCACTTTCAGCTTGCGCAAGTAGTCCTTATTACATACCAACTTAGAAGGTTCCGGTGGCCAATAATGCTCAGCACCTAATAGATGCAACTTCCCACTATACGTGTCTACGTATGCCTATCAATGTAGTTTGTTGCCCCATATTCAACTTGTTGAAAGCACTTCAATGCATGTGGGCACGGCATGTGGTAGATGGTGCATTTCCCACATGAACATAACCTTCTATTTTCATTCCCACGGTGTCCATGATTAGCGGTCTTAACTTCAAAAACACCCCGTTCATGATCGTACTGAAGAAAAGAATGCCATTGTGCTCGCCTCATGTACCTTTAGAATCTTGCCATGGGTATTGGCAAACATTCAACACCCCTGTCCAACAATGACGATGCAGCTGCATGCCTTTCAACAAACCTCTCTGCACTCTGTTTGAAAGTCATGCGGACCATGGCAATGACAGACAGTCCATGGGCAGACTTCAACAAGCCATTAAATGACTCCGACACATTTGTGGTGAGTGCTCCCCATCGTCTCCAATCAGCATGCAATGTCCACATTTGAGGGTCATGTTGCATCAACAATATATAGGCTCGTTGTTCTATCCGCCGGATTGCTTCAATGCGCCTCGTGAATTTATACAGTTGGTGCTCAGTTGCAACCATCCACATTAAGTCATGCAATGCCTTATCAGGAAATTTCTTCTAAAAATTGTCCTTTAGGTGCCTCACACAGTTACGATGGTATGCATGCGGTTCCTGCCATTCAGGCAAGTGACGTACAGAACGTAAAATACCACCATGTCAATCAGATATTAAACAGATACCTGAATATTGTTTGACAACGTGCTGCTTCAAGTGGTTCAAGAACTACGTCCACGTCTCTTCACTTTCGTTCGCACAAATGGCAAAACCTAGTGGAAATATTTGACCGTTGGCATCTACAGCAACTGCAATCAAAAGCTTAATATCATTCTTGGCATAGACATGAGTACCATATATGGAAATTACAGGACGACAATGGACAAAACCATCTATTGCTGGTTTAAATGACCAAAATACATAGTTGAATATATATTCCAGTCTGTCTAGACTTCGCTCGTGCCTCCATTCAACAATAGTACCGATGTTAAAGTGTTGCAGTGCAGCCATGTACCTGGGCAGATTTGAAAAGGACTTATCCCAGTCGCCATAAATTAGTTCAAAGGCACGTTTGTGACTGTGATATGCCTTTCTTTTGGTTATAGTACAACCATACTCCTGGTGGACATCTGTAATACACTCTTTAATCTTGAATCTAATGGACACTTCCAAAAATGGAACCAAGACAAGGGAAATCAAGTCAACGTCCAGGTTGAAATTGTTCTTATTGAATGTGTCCATTTCACATCTATGCTCGCTAATAAATTTACAAACTTTCCAAAAACTTGATTTTTTTTTGTGGCACGCAGCATCCAGTGACAACCCATCAACCACCTATGGCATATAGCCTTGTATTTATCCATAGTTAACTTACTTACCGTCATCTCGCGACACTGCCTAATACTATAAATATTTATAGCCCTAACTAGGCGAGCTTTGTCAGGGAAATACATGCCCTTTGTAAGAACAGCTGGTCTAGATTCATCACACATCTTCGATCATAATTCATCACCATCCCTTGTGAATGCATCAACGTTAGGCATGGTCGGAAAATTATCAAGGTAGGGAATATTTCTCTCATGAAAAGGCACGTGGGATCATACACTCTTGGTCTAATGGGGGGTCGAGGAACATGCACCCTAGTCAACTCAGGTTCCACATTCACTTCCTCCTCCTCATCATCACCCTCCTCACGGAAGGGTGTCTCATCCCAGACTCATCCTCATTATTATCATAATCACTATCATCCTCCTGACTCCGCGCATCTGCTAAGTCACGAGTAAAAATATCGTCTATGGGCAACTGTGTTAGTCCGGGAGCTTCAAGAAGCTCGTTTTCACTGTAGAAAACAAACAAAAATATAAGTTACCTAATACTTCGGTAAAATACAGTACATATCCCTATATCACTTTACTTACAAATCGTATTGTCTTGAAGTTTTATGCTGGATATTTTGAGGTTACTGATAACTACCAGATGGACCACAGTGGTCCAATACTCCAGAGTTTTGCAAATTCCAACTATGGGCATGGTTATAATTTGTAAAATTCAAATCCAGACGGTACCCCTATAAACATTATGACTATTAATACAAATCCAATTAAAACATCAAGAAAACAATTTCGCTAAAATTAATTTTACCAGTCGTCATGTTGATTATATGAAGTAGTAACATTATATTTTGCCGGCTCATTCACCTATGCTGAGAAGTTCAAATCAAGGCAAGCTCCATCTCCAATCTGTCCGGCTAATGCTGCTCCAAAATAACCACCCGATGATTGGGGGTTATCGCTTGTACGTATGCCCTCATTACTACTAAGGTCTTCAACCTTCACATATATTTCTAATAATTTTATTACAATGTATTCTCTATATTCGACCAGAACCCGGAAAAAATCTCTAAGACTTTCATCATCCTCAATGTTAAACTCAGAATAATAAGCAAACTCATGCGGAGTCACTGGATAAGGAAATCTTCCGGTAACTTTATGGCTAACCGAACGCCTCCGTTCACTCGTTTTTTACGTAACAACGATACCAAAGTATCGTACTCCATATTAAGTGGAAATTTAACATGACACTGTGGAGGAGAGCTATACCTCACAGAGCTATTTTCGACAACAACCTCACCCCCCCCCCCAATATAATGAAACCCTTATTTTTAAAACTTCAGACATTGTAAAAAATTGATTGATAAGGAGACGAGAGAATAAACATTTGTTTGAATTTATGTGTTAAATGAATTTTTATGAAGTTGAAGCGTCTATAAATAAGGCAAGTCCGACCTTGGGGTGTGCAATTTTCAATGAAATTCGCACTATTATACTGCGAATTTTGAATTTGAATTTGAATTATTTTTATGTCAGTAAAAGTGTGCCCAAAAATGAGCCTATTTCGCAATTATATACTGCGAAATACACAATTCGCAGTGCACAACTGTGAATTAGGTAGCTGGGCGATATTAAAAAAAATTATTTTTTTATACAATTCGCAGTTCTATACTGCGAAATTGCCACAAAAGTCTTTTTTTAATAACAGTAAAAACATATTTTTGGTTATAAAAATAATTATTTAGGTTCCGAACACTATATTTAGCTCTCAAGCAAATTTCCTGCTGATAAAATATTCCTTTCAGGACACAGTTGGAGTACGTGAGCGACTGATACGATCTGAATTGTATTAGCTTTATTATCATATTTAAATGATAAACGTTAACGTAGACACGCGTAAGCGGTGCCGATAGTTAATGAAGTTAAAATGATATCATATACAGTAAGATTTATTTATAACAGTATTCTTGTATAACAGTCATTCACTAAAAAAGTTAAGTTTTCTTCGGCACCGATTTTAAAGTTATATTTTATAAAATTAATCCTTTATAATATCCATATAGAATCTTTAAGATTACAAATAGTAATTCTAAAAATATGGCACAATCTTTTCCATTAAACAACGTTTGTATCTTGCATAAGTTATAAGATTTGAAGATACATTGAACTGAAAAGCATGGAGACAGTTCACGAATCTCTCTCTATGAAGAAAACACTCCCAAACTCTAACCACTCATCTCATTCACCATCAATACCACCAAAACCACCTCATTCACCATCAATACCACCAAAACCACCTGACAATCCATCTTTAAAATCTATAACTATGAATACGGCTATGCAACAAGATTCACCAACTCAATTGATTGATATTTCAAAGCTTTCAAATTACTATCTTGAAACTCTAACTACTAATATCCCTAACCAAATAGAGTTTAATTATCCTACTCCATGGATGGACTCTTCTGATTATACTGAAGAAATAGAAGCACCTAATGATTCTTCTATTTTTATTCCATTAACAATAGAGGAAAAACATCGATTTTATAAACCTTGGGAACATTCTGTGATTATCAAGGTTTATAGGCATAAGGTGGAACATCAACTGCTAATACAAAAGGTGAACTATGAAGCTATGGATACAAAAACTTCACGGCAATTAGTTCAATTTCCCTCCAAGCTTGCAAATGCAAAGCAAGCACGTAAAGAGAAACTACTCAAGAGTTCCATTGCACTATCAAGGTTATTACTCAGGAAGATGCTTAATCCAAAAATGGAGCTAATCTCTACAGAACAAAATAGTGTGGCAGACTGTTTAGTTAAGTTTGAAGCAACACAAGTAGAGGTGAATACTGTATTTTTTTCAAGACCTCCAAGTTTTGTCATGCCTTCTTATCAGCAAGATCAGTCACAGATACTGCGTAGAAGATTATGTAACCAATTGGATATATCAAGTAGTTTTATTAGTAGCAGTAGTTTTGGTTTAGTTAATGTGTGTAAGTTAATAGCTGTTAGTAAGATGCAGGGTATGCATCCAACATCAAACTTTCTGTCAACTTTTTATTTATAATATATTATCTTTCTTACCAAAAAAAAAAGATTTGAAGATTTGCACATGATATTTTTCCATTAGAAAAATTCCAAAATATATCTAGAACAAAATTTAACTGTTAAGATCTTAGGTTTTCTTCAAAGCTTTTTTGCTGAAACTTTGGACACGAATCTTCACCAATTCAAGAGTTATATCGATGGTAAGAGAATAAAAATCTAGGAAACAACCTACAATTATAAAGTTCTTCCATTAATCTTGAAAATATTTATTTTTCTAGCTAGCTTTATATTATCTGCCTTAGAGTTTGAATTCTTATAAGTTTAGTTATGTATTTATTTGTGATGATTCAAAATCTCACATGTTGTGATGTCGCTTATCGCAATACTAGGCAAGAAGACAAATCACAAATAAGTAAACATTTTTAATTAAAAACATACCAGAACAACCTTAAATAGAAAAAATATCATAATAACTGATAAAAAAATACCGTAACTCAATACAAAATCTCTCAAAATTCGGGTTTCACTAAATACATGAGAATCTAAATGACAATATAGTTTGAGTACTAGAACACTGTCTAGAAAAATTGAACAGTATAACCGAAAAGAAGGAGAGTCAAGGTCTTTAGACGCCAGGGCAACTACCTCGATAGTTTCCAAATCGATAAAGCTCAGAAGCTAACAGCTGTCGTGCCCGAAGTGAATAGTGTATTGTGAGTACAACCAACCCGATGTACTCAATAAATATCATAAATAAACATGTCATGGTAGAAAAAGCGTAAATTATTAATGATACTAGCTAGCACATGTGTAGTCATCTTTTAAACCAGTACAAAACAATATTAAAAACTAACTCATCAATTTTGTGAGAAAACATCCATGTGTGTATGTGTACTGTTTCTAATATACTCTGCTAAGACAATATCATGTCATATAGAAGTGATATGCAGTTAAATCAGATAAATGATCAAGGAAATGCAAAATCCAACACAACACTGGCCAGAATCCCTCAACTTTCCATATCCATTCAAGACCACCGATCAGTATTCTCAATAACCTCGTTTACACCATCAAAAGAGAAGTTTTGGGGGGTAACCCAGGGGGGTGGATCCGTTTTCACATGCTACACATACAACTCACGCGCTAATAATAAAACCCGCATGACAACTCATGTGTTGCACAGATAACTCACGTGCCAATAATATCAACGTATGAATATGCACAGAAAAATTAGGTGATGCACAGATAATTCACGTGCCAATAATACAATTTTTCCGGTATAGTCACTTGCAAAGCAACACAATCCCCTTGGCATGATCACATGCCTCCACTCTATACATATCATACAGGAGCAATTTAACAAGTATATATGTGTGTGATGAATGAATGATAATTTTCAAACCCTGGACTGTTATAAATGATACGCTAAAATGTTGGCATGTTCAAAGTGTGATATCATACCTCAAACTGGCCATTTCATCACTAAAGAGCATTTATCAAGTTCGTTAGGGATAAAACCTCAATGTAGCCTCAAACATGACTCAAATAGTGCACACAAAATATTATAAGTATGAGAAATGTCATAACTTAAAGCTTAACAGTCAATCTTAGGCTTATAAGAGCCTGACCACAACCCGAAGATGAATAAATGCCCTTGGTGCCCGCACATGGGTTCATCCCCACGTATGTGCGAACTCAATAGCACGTAACTATCACAATAATTAAGGCAACAAGTGCCTCATTCGAGTTTAAATAAGATACTTACCTCAAGCAAATCAAATCACTCCGCTAGCAAGACCTTCCCACGCGTATCGACCTCTGGAAGGGTCGATTCTAAAAAAAATAATGTAATAATATCAATAGAAGCTATAGGAATTGATTCCAATTAATAAAGCTACGATCCTTACTAAGGTAGAAAAGTCAACTCAAAAGTCAACCCCAGGCCTATGACTCGGAATACGACAAAATTAACAACATCCGAATACCCATTCCACCATGAGCTCAACCATATTAAAATTACTCAATTATTATCACAACTTGTTCTTCAAATCCTCAAATTAAATCATGCGCAATCTCTACAATTTCTGCAATTTACCCAAAACACTAATTAAACGATAAAAATAATGATAGATTCATTTTTATTAATCAAATCCGAGTTAGAATCACTTACCCCAATCAATTCCTTGAAAATCCACCAAGAATAGCCTCAATCTGAGCTCCCAAAGTCCAATTATGAAATTTTACTCTAACCCTCATTTTTGAAATCATATATTCTACCCACATGTCCTCATTTGCAAACGTGAAAAGTGCCTCGCATTTGTGAAGCGCAAAACTCAACCGCGAAAAAATCCTCTTACGCGAATGCGAAGGCTCCCTCATAAACAAATTTCTTCATAGAGATCTGCCTATGTGAACACGTCCCCCTGACAGTAAATGTGAAGACTTAAGGCCTGATGTCCAAGCCGGCCTCATCCTTCTACGGGAATGCGAGTTCCTTCTCGCGATCGCAATGTACAATTTCCCCAGATCATCATGAATGCGGTACTTTTTCCGTGTGCACGAAGAACAATCTATTAGTTTATATAAGTCCACCAAACTGTAGAGTACCTGGTCCTCTATGATACAATACATAGAATGTAGTAAATACTGAATGTAAAGAAGGCCAGAGATTTTCTATATGGAAAATCTCACACAAGCTGATAAAAAAACTACGACCTACTCTTGTTGGCTTTAAGCTCAACTAACTTGTAATCTACCGCCACTTTTCAAACACCCTATTTAAAAGACTTCAAACTAACTTGTGATGCACTACCACGAGCCACTTTATAACACTCCTAGTTACAAAGGATTTAACTTATGACTATCCCTAGTCATAACATAAACTTAGGGAGCTTACAACTTTGATTTATTCCTAACACAATGCTTCTAAGAAAGAAAACTAGGAATTATAATGATGAAAAAATAACAAGATTACAACTCAACTATGGATGTACATACAATCATTTAGAAACTGATCCTTAGTGGAGTTGTCTTCTTGTTCTTGACACACCAGTGACTTCAATGCTGGATGAATGCCTTATCCTTCTTAAGAGAATATCACTGAATGAACAAGTAATGGTATGTCATGTAACAGGTTGTTTTATCACAAAAGATAGTACAACACATAGTGATGTCAACTCCTGGTGTATGCTTCTTCCCAATGAAAAGTGACTGTTGTATTGTCTATGCAACCACTTTGCGCAGTTGCGTTCCAGTTGGATAGTGAACTTCGTACTTCTGTTAGGACATGTCATAGGACCAGGTCCTACTTGTGTTCCTCTTTTGTGATAGTTGCTTGATGGTCACTTTCTTCTGCTACGTTCCAGCTGTGTACTTGACTTGTACTTTTTCTAGAAAATCCAAATGAAGCAGGTCTCTATTGTGTTCCTCATTATATTAATTTTGTACAGTCACTAATCAACTATATATATCCTGTAGGTTAGGTTCTCTATCTTGTTCTTTATGACAAGTTTATTAGATCACCAAAACATAGGTCGCATAAGACTAAGACATTGAAAACCCATCAATTTCCCCTTTTTTGATAATGACAAACTTAGGCATGGACAATATGTGTTTAGAGCAGAAACAACCAAACGAGATGCCATAAGTATACATAGTTATCCCTTAACCTCAAATATCCCACTTTCTGATTTTCCCACAATCGCAGAGTTGATAGTTCCCCCTTAATGTCAAACTAAATTTTCCCCCATACCTATACACACATAGTATTACCCCTCACCTCAGCATGCATATATTACCCTCATCTCATACCTTCTTTCTTTTCCCTCTTTTGGCATTATTGAAGAGAATAGGTATTAAGAAGAACACAAGCTGGTAATAAGCACAAAGAAGTCCAACACAGCTAGCTCATGCCATATATGTGCACGCAACATGACAGAAAAGAGAATCCAGAGGAACACATTATTGTACAAGCAACAAAAGAAAACTGTTTCATTAATGTTTACATTAGACGGAGCAATTTGGGAGCAGTAATGATTAAGTTCAACATGCCATCACACACAAAAAAAGGCAAACAAAAGTAAAAAAGGAGCCACGGGATGGTGCAAAAATAGCTGGACACAAAAAGGATTTTAAGGGACACTAAAGGAAGGAGGCTTGGAGTTATAGACAACAATAGATTTGAGAACCAGGTCCAGTCTAGCATTTCCATATAGTTTTTCTTCAAGTAATTGAGCCTGAGGTCTCTCATTTTCTTGTGTCAATTATGTAACCTCCTTACTAATAAAATCAAGTGCTTTAGCTGTTTGACTGAGCTAGGTTTCTAGAATGGCATTTCGAGCCGTCAACCTTCTTATTTACTAAAAAGCTACATTTTGAGTGTTAGCTAGTTGAGAAATAGTTGATATGTTTCCACCAAGTCTTTTTATACATTCACATTCTTCTAGAGTGGTCTTGGAGAAGGACTGCTTTCGTGTGCCCACGCTAGGATTTCCCAAGGAGACCTTATAGAATCTCAACACCTTAGTGAGGATAAATCCATAAGGTAACCCATGTTTTCCACCCTTAAAATATGCCACCTTCTACATATGTTATATCATGATTGCAGGCAGATTGATTGGGACAAACTCATCAAGCACATCCATTAAGACCATATCCGAATTTTTAGCAATGGATCACCTCTCAGAGAGGGGTAATAGCACTTTGTTGACCAGTTCAAAGAGAAGCTGGTACATAATAAGTAGTACCTTTTTTCATGATCGCCCTTCGAAAGTTTACTCCACATATGCCATTAAATGATGACATACCTTCACATGGAATTATGAGAACCTGTCACGACCCAAACCTCGATCATGATGGCGCCCAACACATTGCTTGGCAAGCCCGACCATGTTATCCATATTACCAGCCAATTATTAATTAATACTAATCAATTAAGGATAATAGTTTAATTCATATAAGAAATAACAAGTGCAGAATCAAAATACACGAAATACAGCCCAACAATCGCGGTGTCACAAGTCTGAGCCTCTAAGAGATGGAAATATCCTATACAATCCAAGTCAAGGCAGAATAGTAAAAGACATGATAATAGGGAGGGAGAGATCGCGTCCTGCGGACGCCGGCAACTACCTTGAAGTCTCCTCGGAATAACAATAACGTAGTAGCTACGGTAGCTCAACTGCCCTCCTGAACACCTGTATCTGCACAGAAATTGCAGGGGAGTGGGGTGAGTATATTTCAACTCAGTGAGTAATAATATAAAATAACAACTAAAAGTAAGAACACATATACTATCATTAAACAGTTCTAAGGGTAACCTCACAGGTAAGTCATCTCTACAGTGATAAGTCCAATTCCAGTCCACAATTGTCTCACAATGATCCCACACTGACCTAGTCCTCACTCATATTGTTGTGGCAAGCAGCCGGATCCAATATATATGTATATATATATAATGCTGAGGTGTGCAGCCCGATCCAATATATATAGCGTTGTGGTGTGCAGCCCGATCCAATATATATAGCGCTGTGGCGTGCAGCCCGATCCAATATGTATAGTGCTCGCCAAGACCACCAGCACCACGTCCAACCACCCGCCTACCACCAGTCCCCCATGTCCAAAACTCCCACCTATATCCATATATATATATATATATATATATATATGTATGTATATATGTATGTATGATCGTTGCATTACCTCACAGTGGGCCCTCGTCCCCATCTCAGTCAATCTAGACTTGGCCTCTCAGGCCCACTCAGCTAGAACAGGGAATCCCTTCCCAGGTAGTCTCTTTTAGAGTACACATCTTGTACTGGCTCATGATATGCTATACAGCTATGAATACGGCATAGTGTATGTGTCCAACATGACATAAGGGTCACTTATCTCTATAGGCTTCCCTGATACTCTACAGATCGGCACAAGGCCCCAAACACGGCTACTAGGCCAATTACATAGATATAAGCTCAATCTCAGTCATTATACACAGTAAGCTATCACTCGGGAAGGACTAAGTCCGAATCCCCAGTCACAATACCACCACGATCGTCACATGATGCGTGTTGCATCTCAGCATAGCACTGTATAGTGCAAGTACGGGGTTTCAAACCCTCAGTACATCATTTTCTTACCACAACTCATCTCGAATCGACAAAAGTCTTAGCTCGCCATGTGCTTGCCTTGCAAATTAATCTCCTCAGATGCCAAATCTGATCAAAATCAACAAGAATACTCAAAATAGGGTAAATGAATACAACCCAATCGAAATAACTCGAATTACACCAAAACCCACAAAGTTGCCAAAATCCAACTCTCGGTAAGCTTCTCGAAAAATTACAAAAGTTACATTTTCTGAATCCTTATTTCAACACGAGTCCATGCATATAACGTTTATCAAAATTGGACTCCGTTTGCCCTTTCAAATTGATGAATTTCAATATCCCACGCTTAGAGTAGAAACCTCCATTAATACACTCCCATACCTCCATTTTCAAGTAATAAATTCATAATTTATCAATGCAAAATCATAAATTGAGTCCATGGTTGTTTACCTGAAGAACCCCCTCGAATTTCTCCTCAAAATCGCCCAAGCCGTCTCTCAAAACCAAGTACTAAATGTTTTTATGACTTATGAAATTTCACCCTTCTGTTTTCTTTATCATAGACGTGATTTCCGCTTCTGCGGATCTTGGACTCGCACCTGCGAGTCCGCTTCTGCGACCCTCACTTAAAAGTCCATTTTCGCTTCTGCGGACCAGTTCTCGCACCTACGAGACCGCTTAAGCGAACAATTCTTCGTTTCTGCGAAGATCTGCCCACATGCCTTACTTCTGCTTCTGCGGCCATGGGCTCGCTTTTGCAGGCCCGCTCTTGCGTGTCCCTAGCTGCTTCAGTGGAAATGCCTGGCCTTGGCCCAAACTCGCTTCCGCGAGGATAATTTTGCCCCTGCGGATCCGCTTCCGCGGTTCCCATCCGCAGAAGCGAAAACACCAGAAGCCAAAAATCTCAGACCTGCTCAAATTCCAATATTCTCCCGTTTAACCTCCCGAAAACATCCCGAGGCCCCCGGGACCCCAACCAAAAGCACAATTACCTAACATTACCTCATTCAAACTTCCTCGCAATATAAAAACACCATCATAAACATCAAAATCACTATTTTCTCACGGATTCAAGCCTAACTTTCATAAAGACTTCCGAAAACAACATTCGATCTAAAACCCGACCAAACGATGTCCGAATGACCTGAAAATTTTCAGACATACCCAAAATCACCTAACGAAGCTACTGCAACTATTGGAATTCCATTCCGACTCCTGGATCAAAATCTCACCTATCGATCACATTAAGCCAAAATTCCAACTTAGCCAATTCAAGCATATTTCTACGCCGGACATCCAAATTCAATTCCGATCGCTCTCCTAAGCGCCACTAATGACCTCCTGGAGCTAACCGAATCATCAGAATTCAATTCCGAGCTTCTAACTCACAAGTCAACATCTGGTTGACTTTTTCCAACTAGTCCTTCTTATAAGAGACTATTTGTCTCATTTCCAACCAAAATCGATCCGAATTGACTCAAACTCACCAAACACACATATTAAAACAAGAAAAAGCATATAACTGGGAAAACGGGGTTGTAACTCACATGATGATGGGCCAGGTCATCAAATTTTCCCCCACTTAAGCAAATGCTCGTCCTCGAGCGGGTCAAGAAACATACCTGGAGACTCAAACAAGTAGGGATATCTGCTCCGCATCTCCTACTTGATCTCCCAAGGAGCTTCCTCCACGGGCAGCCTCTCCACTGCACCTTGATTGAAGCAATGTCCTTGGACCTCAACTTTCGAACATGTCTACCCAGAATAGCCATCGGCTCCACATCATAAGATAGATCACCATCAAGCTGAATCGTACTGAAGTCCAACACATGAGATGGATCCCCGACATACTTCCGGAGCATAGACACATGGAATATAGGATGCACACCGGACAAGCTGGGTGGCAAGGCCAACTCATATGCCACTTCCCCGATCCTCCTGAGAATCTCAAAAGGACCAATGAACCTGGGACTCAATTTCCCCTTCTTCCCAAAGTGCATAACATCCTTCATGGATGAAACCTTCAACAATACTCTATCATCAACCATGAAAGACAACTCTCTAACTCTACGGTCCGTATAACTCTTCTGGCGTGACTGTGATATGCGAAGCCTCTCCTGAATCAACTTCACTCTATCCAAAGCATCCTGAACTAACTCAGTCCCTATCAATCTATCCTCACCAGGCTCAAACCATCCCACGAGAGATCTACATCATCTACCATACAACGCCTTATATGGGGCCATCTGAATACTCGACTGATAACTGCTGTAGGCAAACTCTACAAGTGGCAAGAACTCATCCCATGAACCTCCAAAATCAATCACACATGCACGCAACATATCCTCTAATATCTAAATAGTGCACTCAGACTGTCCGTCTATCTAAGGATGAAATATTGTGCTCAACTCAACCTGCATACCCAGCTCCCGATGGAATTCCCACCAGAACTGAGAAGTGAACTGAGTGCCTCTGTCTGATATGATAGACATTGGGATCGCATGCAATCTGACAATCTCTCGAATAAAGATCACTGCTAACCACTCCGATGAGTAAGTAGTACATACTGGAATGAAATGCGCAGATTTGGTTAGCCGATCAACAATCACTCACACTGAATCGAACTTCCTCGAAGATTGAGGGAGCCTAGTCACAAAATCCATGGTAATCCGCTCCCATTTCCACTCAGGAATAACCATATGCTGAAGAACACCGCCCAGTCTCTGATGCTCATACTTGACCTGCTGGCACTTAAGACATCTGGATACATGTCTAACGATATCCATCTTCATGTTCCTCCACCAGTAATGATGCCTCAAGTTTTGGTACATCTTTGCGGCACCTGGATGAATGGAGTACCGCGAGCTGTGAGCCTCCTCTAATATCAACTCTCGAATGCCATCTATATTAGGCACATAGATACGGCCCTGCATCTTCAGAACACCATAACTATCAATAGTCATATCTCTAGCATCATCATGTAGAACTCTGTCCTTAGAGACAAGCAAATGGGGATCATCATACTGATGTTCTCTGATGCGATCATATATAGAAGACCGGGAAACAACGAAAGCCAATACTCAGCTCGGCTCATAAACATCCAACCTCACAAGCCGATTGGCTAAAGCCTGAACATCATATGCAAAGGGCCTCTCCCCAATTGGAATATTTATGCTAAGCTACCCATACTGATCTCCTTTCGGCACAAAGCATCGGCCACAACATTGGCCTTCCCCGAATGATACAATATAGTGACGTCATAATCCTTAAGCTACTCCAGCCACCTCCGTTGTCTCAAATTAACGTCCTTCTATTTGAACAGATGCTGCAGGCTGCGATGATCGGTATACACCTCACAAGAGACACCATACAGGTAATGTCTCCAAATCTTCATAGTGTGAACTAGGTCTGCTAGCTCCAAATCATGTACAGGGTATTTCTTCTCATGGGGCTTCAACTGGCGAGAAGCATAAGCAATGACTCTACCCTCCTACATCAATACACAACCAATGCCAACTCCCGAGGCATCACAATACATAGTATAAGAATCTGAAGCTGACGGCAATATCAAGACTGGTGATGTAGTCAATGCTGTCTTGAGCTTTTGAAAGATCTCCTCACACTCCTCGGACCACACAAAAGGAGCACTCTTCCGAGTCAATCTAGTCAAGGGTGAAGCAATAGAAGAGAATCCCTTAACAAATCGGCGATAATACCCATCCAATCCCAAGAATCTACAAATCTCAGTAACTGAGGTCGATCTAGGCCAACTCTACACCGCATGTATCTTCTTCGGATCCACCTGTATACCATCATTGGACACTATGTGCCCCAAGAATGCCACGGACTCGAGCCAGAACTCACACTTGGAGAACATGGTATACAACTTCTCCTCTTGCAACCTCTGTAATACAACTCTAAGATGCTGGGCATGCTCTTCCTGGCTACGGGAGTACACCAGGATATATCTATGAACACGATCATGAAGGAGTCTAAATATGGCTGGAATACACTGTTCATCAGATGCATGAACGCGGCTGGGGCATTGGACATCCCAAAAGACATCACAAGAAACTCATAGTGCCCATACCTTATCCTGAAGGCTGTCTTCATAATATCAAAATCTCTAATCTTCAGTTGGTGATAGCCTGAATGAAGTTCAATCTTCGATAATACCCTAGCTCCTTAGAGCTGATCAAATAACTTATCAATGCGAGGCAGAGGATACTTGTTCTTCACTGTTACTTTGTTCAGCTACCTATAGTCAATACACATCCTCATTGTGCCATCTTTCTTCTTAACAAACAAGACCGGTGCACCCCACGGTGACATACTCGGCCAAATGAACCCCTTATCTAGGAGCTCTTGGAGCTGCTCCTTCAATTCTTTCAGCTCAGTTGGTACCATATGATAAGTAGGTATAGAAATACGGTGAGTGCCTAGCACCAAATCAATCAAAAAATCAAAGTCCCTGTCCGGTGGCATGCCTGGCAGGTTTGAGGGGAATACATCAGGAAAGTCCCGCATAATGGGAACAAAATCAATACTGGGAGTATCAGCTCCGACATCCCGTACAAATGCCAAATAGGATAGACATCCGTTCCCAACCATCCGTTGGGCCTTAAGGAAAGATATTACCCTATTGGGTACAAAGTCAATCGTGCCTTGCCACTCGATCCTCTGAATGCCCGGCATAGCCAAAGTGACTGTCTTGGAATGACAATCCAGAATAGCGTGACACTAAGATAGCCAATCCATGCCCAAGATAACATCAAAATCAATCATGCTCAGAAGCAATAGGTCTACTCGGGTCTCCAAACCGCCAATAGTGACAAGAAAGGACCGGTATACATGGTCCACAACAATGGTATCACCCACCGGGGTAGATACATGCACGGGCAACATAAGACACCCTCGGGTTGTGCCCAAATAAAGAGAAAAATATGTAGACACATAAGAATAAGTAGTACCAGGATCGAACAAAACTGAGGCATCTTTGTGGCAGACTGAAATAATACCTGTAATGACAGTATCCGAAGCAACTACATCAGAACGGCCCTGAAAAGTATAGCATCTAGCCTGACCACCTGATCGGCCTCCCCCTCAAGGGTGACCCCTGGCTGCCTGACCCTTACCCATAGTTGGCAGGGCGGGTGCTGAATTAGAAAGACCAGAAGATGAGGGTTGCCCCCTCTGCTAATATGGCCTGGAAACAAAGCGAGGACACTCTCTACGGATGTGCCCAAACTCTTTGCACTCGAAGCAAATCCCAGGTGCTGGGGGTTGGGACTGATGAGGACCCCTCGAACCGGAGTGTCCAGCAGATGAACTAGGTCAGGAAGAACCCTGGACAGATGGGGCCTGTGATGAACTCTTTAGCAAGCATAGCGTTAAGAGATGGCTGGGTCTAGTGCGAACCCTGATAACCACGGCCAGAAGACGACCCACGATGATTTGAGCGGGCCGGCTGTGAAGACCTGAAAGTGCGGCCTCAGCTCTGCTGACCCTGGCCTCTGGTCTAAGTGCCACTAGAACTAGCTGATCCTTGAGGCATCTTAGCCTCTCTCTCCTCTCGCTCCCTGCGACGGATGTCTTTATGTCGCGAGTGATGTCAACATCATCCTCAAAAGAGTGACTCAAAACCCTCTCTCGGGTCATCAGAACAAGGATAGGATAAATAAGGCCATTAATAAAATGTCTTATCTTCTCCCGGTTGGTAGGAACCAACCACGATGCATATCTGGATAACTCTATGAATCTAACCTCATACTCTGACACTGACATGTCTCCCTGGTGAAGCCCCTCAAACTACCTACGCATCTGCTCCCTATGAGATCGAGGTATCCAGTTCTCCAAGAACATAGTGGAGAACTCCCGCCATGATAGTGATGCTGCCCCTGCTGGTCTACGGCGCTAATAAGCCTCCCACCAAGTGAAGGCTGCTCCCTGAAACTGGAAGGTAGTAAAGGATACACCGTTCAACCCCAAGATCCCTGCTGTACGGAGCATCTGACAGCACTTGTCCACAAAACCTTGGGCGTCCTCGCCCAGTGTACCACTGAAAATAGGAGGAGATAACCTACTGAACCTCTCAAGATGATGCTGCTCATCGTCAGCTATAACTAGGACCTGTCCCCCTGAATCTGAACAACTGGTTGTACTAGGACCACTGGCTAGACTAGTGGAGCCTTAAGTGTCTGAAGGCCCTGTACTACCTGCTCTGCAGTGCAAGCTACGGGGGTCTGATGACCACCCCCAGTCCCGGATGTAGCTGCTGCGGTGGAGAGTGAAACTGCCTGAGCCAGGCCAGTGCAGACTGTCAATATCTTAGCTAGGGTCTCCTGTAGACCTGGAATAATACTGGGCACGGCTGGAGCCTGAACTAGTGCTGCTGGGACCTCAGCAACTGGAGGTTGATCTGGAATACGAACAACGGGTAGGTCATCTGGCACTGCCTCAGCTACCCTACCTCTACCACGACCGCGTCCACGGCCTCTAGCAGGTGGCAATGGTGGTCGTCCGCCTCGTCCTGAAGCTCGAGTTCTCGCCATCTGCGAGAGAATAGAATATCAAAGTTCAGTTTTGGATTAACCAAATCGCACGACAAGAATTTCAAGAATTTGAAGCTTTCCTAAAAGGTTTGCAGCCTCCCGAGGATAAGAACAGGCGTCCCCATACCGATCCATGATTCTCTACTAAATCGGCTCATGACTCGTGAGACCTGTTAACCTAGGCTCTGATACCAACTTGTCACGACCCAAACCCTAGTCATGATGGCGCCCAACACATTGCTAGGCAAGCCCGACCATTTTATCCATATTACCAGCCAATTATTAATTAGTACTAATTAATTACGGTTAATAGTTTAATTCATAAAAGAAATAACAAGTGCAGAATCAAAATACATGAAATACAGCCCAAAAATCGCAGTGTCACAAGTCTGAGCCTGTAACAGATGGAAATATCCTACACAATCCAAGTCTAGGAAGAATAGTAAAAGAAATGATAATAGGGAGGGAGAGATCGGGTCCTGCGGACGCTGGCAACTACCTTGAAGTCTCCTCGGAATAACAATAACGTAGCAGCTGCGGTAGCTCAACTGCCCTCCTAAACACCTGTATCTGCATAGAAAGTGCAGGGGAGTGGGGTGAGTATATTTCAAATCAGTGAGTAATAATAATAAATAACAATTGAAAGTAAGAACACTTGTACTATCACTAAACCGTTCTAAGGGTAAGAACACCTGTACTATCACTAAACCGTTCTAAGGGTAACCTCACAGGTAAGTCATCTCTACAGTGATAAGTCCAATTCCAGTCCACAACAGTCTCACAATGATCCCACACTGACCTAGTCCTCACTCATACTATTGTGGTGTGCATCCCGATCCAATATATATAGCACTGCGGCATGAAGCCCGGTCCAATATATATAGCGCTGCGGCGTGCAGCCTGATCCAATATGTATAGTGCTGCGGCATGCAGCCCGATCCAATATATAAAGTGCTACGGCGTGCAGCCCGATCCAATATATATAGCGATGCGGCGTGTAGCCCGATCCAAAATATATATATATATAATACCTCACAGTGGGTCCTCGCCCCCATCTCAGTCAATCTAGACTTGTCCTCTCGGGCCCACTCAGCTAGAACAGGGAATCCCATCCCAGGTAGTCTCTCTCAGAGTACACATCTAGTACTGGCTCATGATATTCTATACAGCTATGAATATGGTAGAGTGTATGTGTCCAACATGATATAAGGGTCACTTAGCTCTACAGGCTTCCCCGATACTCTACAGATCGCCACAAGGCCCCAAACACGGCTACTATCCCAATTACACAGATATAACCTCAATCTCAGTCATTATACATAGTAATCTATCAGGTGGGAAAGACCAAGTCCGAATCCCCAGTAACAATACCACCACGCTCGTCACATGACACGTGTTTCATCTTAGCATAGCACTGTATAGTGCAAGTACGGGGTTTCAACCCCTCAGTACATACCTCGCAAATCAATCTCCTCGGCAAAAGTCCTAGCTCGCCTTGCACTTACCTCGCAAATCAATCTCCTTGGATTCCAAATCTGATCAAAATCAACAAGAATACATCAAAATAGGCTAAATGAATACAACCCAATCGAAATAACTCATATTACACCAAAACCCACAAAGTTGCCAAAATACGACTCTCGGTACACTTCTCAAAAAATTACAAAAGTTACATTTTCCGAACACTTATCTCATCACGAGTCCACGCATATAAAGTTTATCAAAATCGGAATCGGACTCCGTTTGCCCATTCAAATCGATGAATTTCAATATCCCAGGCTTAGAGCAAAAACCTCCATTAATACATTCACACACCTCCATTTTCAAGTGTTAAATTCAGAATTTATCAATGCAAAATAATAAATCAAGTCCATGGTTGTTTACCTGAAGAATCCTCTCGAATTTCTCCTTAAAATCGTCCAAGACGTTTCTTAAAACCAAGCCCTAAATGTTTTTATGACTTATGAAATTTCACCCTTCTATTTTCTTTGTCACTGACGCGATTTCCGCTTCTGCGGATCTTGGACTCGCACCTGCGAGTCCACTTCTGCGACATATTTGTTGATTCTGCGACACTTAAAAATCCATTTTCGATTCTACGGTCCAGGTCTCACACCTGCGAGATCGCTTAAGCGAACAATTCTTCTCTTCTGCGAAGATCCGCCCGCATGCCTTACTTTCGCTTCTACGGCCATGGGATCACTTCTGCGAGCCCGCTCATGCGTGTCCCTAGCCGCTTCTGCGGAACGTCCTGGGCTTGGCCCAAACTCGCTTCCCCGAGGATCATTTCGCCCTTGCGAATCCGCTTTTGCGGTTTCCCATCCACCAAAGCGAAAACACCAGAATCCAAAAATCTCAGACCTGCTCAAATTCCAAAATTCTCCCGTTTAACCTCCCGAAAATATCCTAAGGCCCCCGGGACCCCAACCAAAAGCACAAATACCTCATATTACCTCATTCAAACTTGCTCGCAACATAAAAACACCATCATAAACATCAAAATCACTATTTTCTCACGAATTCAATCCTAACTTTCATAAAGACTTTCGAAACCAACATTCGATCTAAAACCCGATCAAACGATGTCTGAATGACCTGAAAATTTGCAGACATACCCAAAATCATCTAATGACACTACTTCAACTATTTGAGTTCCATTTTGACTCCCATAACAAAATCTCACCTATCGATTGGATTCCGCCAAAATTCCTACTTAGCCAATTCAAGCCTATTTCTATGTCGGACCTCCAAATTCAATTCTGATCGCACTCCTAAACCACAAATGACCTCCCAGAGCTAACGAAATCATCAGAATTTGATTCCGAGCTGTCTAACTCACAAGTCAATGTCCAGTCGACTTTTCCCAACTATTCATTCTTCTAAGAGACTATTTGTCTCATTTCCAGCCAAACTCGATCTGAATTGACTCAAACCCACCAAACACGCATATTGAAACATGAACAAGCAAATAATGGGGAAAATGGGGTGGTAATTCACATGATGACGGGCCGAGTCATCACAAAACCTTTCCCAAAGTTGAATCATCGAGTACAATGTCTACCCCATTTATGAGCACACAGATGTGATGCCCCTCAAAAGTAAAAAGAGATGCTTAGAGGGTTTCTACTGCATCCTCATACACTAGAGGCATGCTTCATTCAAACAGGTGTTCCCATTGTTGAGATTCCTCAATCCATAGAATATGTCTCATGATTGCCATCCCCAAAATAGCGTGATCATAGGTCATGGACCTTATTAAACTAGATTCCTTCACAGTTCCGTTCTTTTGTTTGCTAGACCCTTTTGCAGACTTTCATTTCTAGATTGCCATCCCCACCATATTGTGCATAAATACGACTAGATCAATTTAACTCCATTTAGACTTTCTACTGTACTTCATAGATAACCCTTTATGTTTCTTGATAGTTTCATCAATGGCACTTTTTATAGACTGTTGAGTTGCCATAGATTGTTGTATTGAGGAACCATGTTCCTTTGAAGCATCTTTTTCTACTTGGTTTATTGACCCACTCTTGATGAAATATTTTGGATTTATTTTCCTCTTTTTCCTTGTCTTGAGACTCCACTTACTTTTCTGAAATGAGGGCTCAGAACTCTCTTGTTGTAGTGACCTAATAATGAGTGATTCGGAGGACGACCTTCAGAGTTTGGAGTGAATGAGAGGTGCAGGAGTGAGCTTGCATGGCAGAGAAACGAGTTCATCAGTAGGCTTTTCTGAGAATAACTCATGAGCCAAGAACTCGAGGCATTCTGTAGTTCTTGCATTTTCTAGAAGTGAGATTTCTTCCCCCGATACTCAGACGACAAATAAGCTCTTTCATTCATTAGACTTTCAGCAACTATAGCCATGATGTTATGAGCTATTTCCTTTACATGTTACTCCTTGAGAGTCACTAAGTCCAACTTGGAGAACTTTATATACTGGTTAGGATCATCCTCAGGGGCTTCTGACACCTGAGAAGTAAAATCTTTTGTATGTTCGTTGATGGGATCACAGGATTGGCCGGACATAGGGTTCTCAAAATAATAGTGAGCCAATAGATCACAGGATTTACCTAATGGCTTCTTACTCAGCCAATAGATGGAGAATCAGGTTCTTTGTTAAATTCTTGTGACCCCATATTCTCCTTGATTTATCAAAACTATTTTCTACTACGGCTGGGCATACTTTGGACAAACCTGAAATCCAAACCAAATCCAAATTTTATGGATTTTTGATTTGCATTTTGGATTTGGATTTTTTATTACGGATTGGATTTTGGATTTAATTTTTAAAATTGTTTGATTTCGGATTAGATATGGGATTTGGTACTTCAAATTTTTGGATATCCAAAAATCCAAAATTCTTATACTTTATATTTTATCCATTATCCATATGTCAATAGAAAATAAGTTCAATACCCTACGCATTAGATATTATCATATATATTCAATATTAATTGGTAAGTTATTATGAGAATACTTTCTATTTGGACATGGTTTTACTATTTCTACATTTTATCTGTTGTATTAACGTCCCTATTGTATTTTTTATTTTTTATATTATAATTTTATTACTTTAATATTTTATTAAGATGATTGCGGTGAGCATGAAGAACTTATCAGGCAATTTAACACGAGTACTTTATTTGGATATTCATTTTTGTAAAATGAAGAGATATCTCAACTTATAAGGTCAAAATTGAAAATCCAAAATATCCAAACTCATTAATTTGTAATCGAACTTAAAAAATCTAATCCAATACGAACTCATTGGGATTGGTTTTGGATTGTCATTTCGCCAATCCAAAAACTAAAAATCCAAACCAAGTTTAATATACAATCTGAACTGCCCAGACGCCCACCCCTATTTTCTACTTGAGGCTTTGATGCAGATATCTAGAGTTTGGTCTTTTGTTCTGCGATGCTTTCCACTGATCAATCCCTTCTTCATATCAACCCTCAGAAGAGAATCTCACCTTTCAATATGTTTGCAATTTCTCTCTAGTTGTTGATAAGGTTCTTTCATTTTGCTTCCTTATCTCCCAGAAGATGAGTCATGAATCATAACTGGTGCACTCAAGTTCTTTATTAGACGTTGAGGATGATGTTGCATTGTCTTTCCCCAGTCTCTTTCATCTTGGTCACTTATCTTCCTCCATATTTGAAACCTCAACTATTCCTAGAGACATGATTGGTTTATCATATTGATCCTTACTGTTTCTTTCTTGGCAAAGAAGAGTGTCTTGTTTTATACCCCATAATTATCTCCTGCCAGTTTAGTGCTCCCTTTGTTGGAGACATTGTGGCCTTGTTTTGTGGATTGTTTACCAGAAGGATTCCATCACTTGTCTTTTTACATTGATCTTCCCAAGCGGATCCCTCCTGTTGTCAAGAACAAGACACTTTCTACCAATTTTCGGCTCATGGTAAGTTTTGATGTAAGAGGGACTTGGTCTGATACCTATTTTCAAGGTAGAGAGTAGTATTCATTCCTTTTGCGTAGAGTTTCTTGGTAATTCTATAAGCGACGAGCACCGTCGATGTAGAATTTTTCCAGTTCTGTTCTTTCTTTCAGCAGTTCCATGTTGCTTTGGAGTCTTTGTTGTTGAGAAATTATGCATGATCCCTTCACCCCTTCCTCTATCATTTTTGTGAAATCATGTCCAGGTGACACTTGAGTTTGGCAGACCATGGACCAGGTCCAACTGAGTTAATTTGTTCGGAGGTCTGAAGTTTGCATATATCAATCCTTCATGCAATGGTTGCTATTTCACTCATCTCATACTGCCAGCTTGTGGAGATTAATGATTAGCATGAGTGACTAGTGACTATTCTTGTTTCTTTTGTCCACTGAGACTGCTTGGCTAGTTGTGAGCACGTGATTCTTGCCCCAAGCAAATTATTCAAAAATATTGCAAAAATAATTTTTTGTGTGGAAATTTGTTGATAGTTGTGTGGAAATACCAGGATTTCTTTTCTATATTTTGAAAAGAAAAACAAAACAAAATAACATTTTTGTATTAATTAGAAAATACCAAAAATAGAAATTAACTGCTCTTTAATTTTACAAAAAATCAGAAAATTAAAAGGAAATGCGAGGAAAATACAAAAAATAATAAATACAAGAGTAAAACATAAAAAATACAGAAAAGAAAATAAATAAAAATAGTGTAACGACCCGGCCCGTCGTTACGGGAATTACCACCCCGTTACCTTGCATTTACATATCTTATGCTTTTATATCAGTATTAGAATATATCGGGTGAGTTAGGAGTGATTCGAGTTGAAAATGAAGCAAATGACATGATTTAAGGAAGCTTAAATATGGGAAGTCAACCAAGAGTTGACTTTCAAGTTAGAATGCTCAGAATCGGATTTCGATGATTCGACTAGTTTCGGGGGATCATTCTATGACTTAGGAGAGCAATCGGAATTGAATTCGGAGGCCCTGTGTATTTTTAGGCTTGAATTGGCGAAGGTTGAATTTTAGCGAAAACCAGATGGTAGGTCAGATTTTGATCCGAGGGTCAGAATGGGATTCCGACAATTTCGGTAGCTTTGTTATGTGATTTTGGATATGTCTGCAAATTTTCAGGTCATTCGGACATCGTTTGATCGGGTTTTGGATTGAATGTTAGTTTTGAAAGTTTTGAAGAAACTTAGGCTTGAATTCGTGTGGAAATAGTGATTTTGATGTTTAGGATGGTATTTTTATGATTGGAATAAGTCCGTATCATGTTTTGGAGTATGTTGGTGGTTTTTGTTGGGGTCCCGGGGGCCTCGGGATGGATTCGGACCATCAACCGGGCATTTGGAACTTGGAAATATCTGCAGAAAAATTGCAGGCAGCAGTTGCTTTATGCGATCGCATAGAGATGATTGCGATCGCATAGAAGAGTGGAAGGGGCGGCAAGTTAACTCTATGCGATCGCGTGAAGGGCATTACGATCGCATAGGGTCCGGAAATTGTGCAGTGCAATCGCGGAGGCTCGGTTGCGATCGCGGAGGGTATGAATGCGAAGCTATGTGATCGCATGGCTAGGCCTGCGATCGCAGAGAACGAATAAGAGGCCTGAGAAAACTTGCTCTATGCGATCACAACAAGGGGAATGCGATCGCATAGAAGGAAACGTTCTGGCAGTTAATTAAATCACAGAACAGAGGGGTCGCTGGTTCATACACCCAAAAAACCCAATTTTGAGCACTAGAGAGAAGAAAACTCGAGGAAATCACTGAGAAATCATCGGGTATTCATCGGAGGTAAGATTCTTGACTCAAAACATAATTTTATGGTAGGATTAACATCAATCTTCATGAATTTGGGTAGAATTTTGAAGAAATGTGGCCTAGGTATTGAAAACGAGGATTTTGAGTTTTGGAAGGCCATTTGAACTCCGGTTTCGATAAATTTTATATGCACGGACTCGTGGCAAGATGAGGATCGTGTTGGTACTAATTTCAGAATTTTCCAAGCAGTGGGCCCGGTGTCGGGTTTTACCAACTTAGTGTATTTATGCGAATTTCATGTAAATTGAAATGGGTTATGATTCTTTGACCCGGATTTGATATAATTATTATGGTTTGACTAGATTCTATGCACAAGGGAGCTAAATTCAAATGAAAAGGCATCGCGGACGAGTCTACGACCGGCTAGAGGTGAGTAGTTTGTGTATATGGTAGCCTCTGAGGGTTCGAAACCCCGGCTTAGCACATTGTGACGCTAGTAGGGCGTGGCTCGCACACCGTGGCAGGTGCGGGATTGATTGTGACTGGGGATTGAGACTTGGTCCATCCCGGATGTGAATAATATGCTATTAGTGTTGGAAATACACTGTATTTGATATATTTGTGGGCGGTAAGCCTTGTTTGGGGCCTTGTGCCGATCTGTAGCGTCCTTAGAGGACAATATTTATGTGATAGCTATATTTGCTTAAATCATTGATCTCAGTCCTGGAAATTGAAATCACCTTTTGATATGCTAAGTCACCGGCTTTTGCAAATTTAATAAAGTTAAAGTATTTTTATAAATTATGAACTGGAAACTAGAATTTAGAAAAATAAACTATTTTTGTGACTTGTCTGATTTATGTGGACTGAGGATGGATCGGGCTACACGCCGCAGCGGTTGATATGAGGATCGGGCTACACGCCGCAGCAGTATTGCGCTTGGGCTGTAGGAGCCCCTCCGGAGTCTGTACACACCCCCGGTGAGCGCCGTCGACGTTAAATGGATCGGGCTACACGCCGTAGCGGTTATGTGCATTGCATTGCATCTTTATTTGTTTAAATTATTCTGTGGTAGCTGTATTGTACTGTTGATGCTAGTTCGTAGGAGATTCGGACTGTAGTTAGCTTCATACTGTGGTATTCTGTGGATTTCCTTCTTTCAGCTACTTGTATATATTTATTACTCACTGAGTACTTGTAGATTATATATATCGTAAAGATTTTAATCCAGTGGTCATGTAAAGATAATCATTGCTGGTCAGTTTGAACATTAACAGTACTAGAGGCGGCGGACGAGGCGAGCTTTTGGCATTTGGAAGCGAGGAGCAAAGCTACATCGGCCAAAACGAGTAGGTTTGGCGGCAGTTGACCCGGGCGCATCAAAGCTTACTTTCAAGTTTTTCCAACGGGAGTTGGTACCTCCCGATCTCTTGTTTATTCTGTACGTCCTTTTACGTATTTTAACTAGCATCTTGTGTGTGGTTTACTCTATCGTTATCTAGCAAGCATCCTTTTGCGTAATTCTATTAAAGTTCGTCTCTTTTACCGTAGTCTGTTGGAGGGATAGTGGCCGCGGCGGAGGATGGTACTGTAAGGTCATGTCCTCGGGGGTGGGGGTGGAGGTGAGCAGGGGGGCAGGGAGCGGTCCTGTGGGTAGGGTGGGAGGGTTGGGTGGGGAGAGGTTAAAGGATGCTCAGAGATTGAGGATCGGGTCGTCCATTGAGTTGGCAAAGATTCTCCAGAAGAGGAGGGTCAACATAGCATGTGTGCAGGAAACTAGGCGGAAAGGGACGAAGGCGAGGGATGCAGATGAGTTTAAGTTGTGGTACTCTGGGGTTGAGAAGGGTAAGAATGGAGTAGGTATCTTGGTAGATAGGAATCTTAGGGAGTCCGTGGTTGAGGTTAGGCGAGTGGATGATAGGTTAATGTCTATTAAACTGGTTATTGGCGGTAGTGTTCTCAATGTCATTAGCGCTTACTCGCCGCATGCAGGCCTAGCTGAGGAGGTTAAAAGGCATTTTTGGGAGGGCTTGGATGAGTTGGAGAGTAGTATTCCCCAATCTGAGAAGTTAGTTATTGGAGGGGACTTTAATGGTCATATTGGGGCGGAGGCTGGTGGTTACGGTGAGGTGCATGGCGGCTTTGGCTTTGGGGTCAGGAACGGAGGGGGCACTTCGCTGCTTGATTTCGCTAGGGCTTCGGAGCTTTTGATCGCAAACTCGTCATTTCAGAAGAGGGAGGAGCATTTGGTTACTTTCAAAAGTTCCACGGCGAGGACTCAGATTGATTACCTCCTCCTCGGAAGGAGCGATAGAGGGTTGTGCAAGGATTGCAAGGTTATTCCGGGAGAGTCCCTTTCAACTCTTCATAGACTCCTAGTGATGGATGTAGGTCTCTGGGTGAAGAGGAAGAAGAGGGGTTCTCGGGGCCGACCGCGGATTAGATGGGGAACTTTGACTAAGGAGAAAGCCCAGGAGCTGGAGAGGAAGCTAGTTGATGGGGGAGCTTGGAGTAGCTCTGGGGAAGCGGACGCAATGTGGTCAGTGACGGCGAACTTGGTTAGGGAGGCTGCGCGAGATATGCTTGGGGTAGCCAAGGGCTATTCAGGCAGGCACCAAGGTGACTGGTGGTGGAATGAGGTAGTCCAAGGAAAAGTGGAGGCGAAGAAGGCGGCGTTTGCTAAGTTGTCAGGGAGCTCAAGCGAAGAAGAAAGGAGAGCGAACAAGGAGAACTACAAGGTGGCGAGGAAGGAAGCGAAACCGGCGGTCACGGAAGCTAAAAATGCAGCGTTTGGGCGCATGTACGAGGAATTAGGGGAGAAAGGCGGGGACAAAAAGTTATTCCGGTTGGCTAAGGTGAGGGAGAGGAAGGCGCGGGATCTAGACCAAGTTAGGTGCATCAAGGACGAGGATGGTAGGGTTCTGACGGGGGAGTCGCAAGTCAAGCGGAGATGGCAGGAATACTTTCGAGACCTGCTTAATGAAGAGGGGGATCGAGTCTTAGAGCTAGGGGAGCTGGGGCATTCAGAGTGTCCTAGAGACCTCGGGCACTGCAGGCGCATTAAGGAGGAGGAGGTCTTGAGGGCGTTGCGTAGGATGAGTAGGGGTCGAGCGACTGGGCCAGACGAAATTCCGGTGGAGTTTTGGAAATGCATGGGTAGGTCGGGAGTGGAGTGGTTGTCCAGGTTGTTCAACGTGATCTTTAGGACCAAGAGGATGCCGGAGGAGTGGAGATGGAGTACAGTGGTTCCCTTGTACAAAAACAAAGGGGATATCCGGTGTTGCAACAACTATAGGGGTATCAAATTAATAAGTCACACCATGAAGGTCTGGGAGAGGGTGATCGAGGCGAGGGTGAGGGAGATGTCATCTATATCTGTGAACCAGTTTGGTTTCATGCCGGGTCGCTCTACTACAGAAGCTATCTACCTTGTGAGGAGGGTGGTGGAACTGTTCAGGGATAAGAGGAAGGAACTGCATATGGTGTTTATCGACTTGGAGAAGGCGTACGATAAGGTCCCTAGAGAGGTTCTGTGGAGATGCTTGGAGGCGAAGAGCGTGCCAGAAGCCTACATCAGAGTGATCAAAGACATGTATGATGGAGCCAAGACTAGGGTTAGGACGGTGGGTGGCGACTCGGACCATTTTCCGGTGGTTATGGGGCTTCATCAAGGATCCGCGCTAAGCCCTCTCTTATTTGCCTTGGTGATGGATGCTCTAACTCACCATATTCAAGGGGATGTGCCATGGTGTATGCTCTTTCTTGACGACATAGTCTTGATAGACGAGACGAGGGCTGGTGTTAATGCGAGGTTGGAGGTCTGGAGACAGACCCTCGAGTCTAAGGGTTTTAAACTAAGCAGGTCTAAGACAGAATATCTAGAGTGAAAGTTTAGCGTCGAGTCGAGCGAAGTAGGCTGGGACGTGAAGCTGGGATCTCAGGTCATAGCCAAGAGGGACAGTTTCAGATATCTTGGATCAGTGATTCAAAGGGACGGAGAGATTGACGGGGATGTCACTCACCGTATAGGAGTGGGGTGGTTGAAGTGGAGGCTCGCATCAGGAGTCTTGTGTGACAAGAAAGTTCCACAAAAACTCAAGGGGAAGTTTTATAGATCGGTGGTTAGACCTGCCATGTTGTATGGGGTGGAGTGCTGGCCTGTGAAGAACTCTCATGTCCAGAGAATGAGAGTTGCGGAGATGAGGATGCTCAGGTGGATGTGCGGGCTCACCGGATTAGATAAGATTAAGAATGAAGTTATTCGGGAGAAGGTAGGGGTGGCCCCAGTGGATGAGAAGATGCGAGAAGCGAGACTCGGGTGGTTTGGGCATGTGCGGAGGAGAAGCCCTGATGCACCGGTGAGGAGTTGTGAGCGACTGGCGGTGGTTGGCGCGAGTCGAGGCAGAGGGAGGCCTAAGAGGTATTGGGGTGAGGTGATTAGGCAGGATATGGCTAGAATGGGGATTTTCGAGGACATGACCCTTGATAGGAAAGTTTGGAGGTCTAGTATTAGGGTTGTAGGGTAGGGCCTTCTAGAATTCTTAGTACTTCTGTTAGGGGCTGAGTGGGGTTTGGTAGCGATCTCTATAGTTAATTAATGTATTGTATTGTGCCTCTTATGGTAGTAACCGATTGGTATTATTGCATGTCATTCTACTTTTGGTTTTATGTTTAGATAATTATTTATTTGATTTATCCCGGATTTACTAACATTGTTTTGTTTAGTTTTGTTTTGTTTTGTTTGTTGATTTTCTCTCTCTTTTTCTGAGCCGAGGGTCGGCCGGAAACAGCCTCTCTACCCTTTCGGGTAGGGGTAAGGCCTGTGTACGTATTACCCTCCCCAGACCCCACTTTGTGAGAACATACTGGGTAGTTGTTGTTGTTGTTGTTGTTGAGTACTTAGTACTCACCCCTACTCCCTGCACCTTTTGTGTGCAGACTCAAGTACTCAGGAGGTCTAGACAAGCAGTCCAGTTACTTACAGAGATTCGAGTTGCTGAGGTAGCTGCTGGCGTTTGCAGGACCTAGCTTCTCTCTTTATTTCATTTTATTATGTATATACTTTTAGACTTGAGTACTTTGTTCAGCTATTCCTATTCCTGTTAGGTTTTGTTAGAGGCTCTAGACTTGTGACTCCGGATCTTTGGGAGTGTTAGTATTTTGTTCATTATTATTATTATTGGAGTTCTTTGACTCATATATTCTTCTTGGAATGTCCATTTGGGACTGATAGTCGTTGTGATAAGTAATAGTTGGTTTGGCTGGCCTAGCTTAACTGTTGGGCGCCATCACGACCGGATTTTGGGTCGTGACAAATAGATAATACGAAAATACAAAAAAATACAAAACAATTCAAGGTATAATACAACATACAAATACAATATACAAAGAAATTGGGCCAATTACAATTCATTGGCCCAAATGATATAATACAATATACAGACCAGGCCCAAAATAAAAATGACATGTCAGGCTTAATACTAAATCAAACAACATCGTTCTAAGTAGTTGAATCTGGACCATTGAAAAAACTGATCAAACGGCCCATAAGTAATAATAGTTTAATATCAAAACGATGTCGCTTCTTGGATTTAATCTGAACCGTTGGTGACCTTAATCTAAGGGCTACAATTAAAAGACCATTTAATAAAAATGGTGTCATAATAGGGTTGATTGAATCTGAGCCATTGGTACATTTAATCCAACGGTCTAAAATCAATCAAAGGTATTAAATATCTAAAAGAGTGTTACAACACATCACTATACGTCCTTCGTCTCCAAATGAAAACCCTAGCCTCCCTATCATCCTCTCCACTATCGGCGGAACCCTACTGGCGGTGGTCGTCCACCACCTCCGCAAATTAGTTCATCCTTGACCCATTTCACCATCTCCCTATCCTCTATCACCATATCTTATCAGATCTCCAAGAAAACTACTGAAAAACTTTAAATAATCCAAAAGGTGTCGCCGGAACCATATTCCGGTGACCACCACTTTTGAACAAGTGTCCGTCGTTAACACCATACGACCATCTCCTCATATTTTTCAACCCCCACTAGTTAGATTTCCTCGAATTAACCCCAAACCTTTCGAATATCCAAAACTATTTCACCGGAACCCTACTCCGGCGAACACTCCTAACCCCAAAAATCACCATATTAAACCCCTGTCCCTTCCTAAGAGTCTTTCTTACAAAAAAAAAGACTCGAGGAGTCTGCTCGAGGATCAAAAAGACAAGAAAATGGTCTCTGGACTTCTGATGCCGGAAAAGCAAGAAAAGAAAAGATAAATGAAGAAAAAGAATTAAAAAAAAGACATAAAAGAAAGAAACAAGAATGAAAAAGCGAAGTACCCTAACCCTAACTTTTCTACTTGCATGTTTGTTTCCTAATTTTTACTATATCTTCTATTTCTTTGCCTTCCTGAGTATGTTGTGATGTCTATTACATGTTTAGTCATCTTCTGGTTATACTTAGTTGTGAAAATCTTGACTGTGATTGTGTAGTTTTCTGATCTTTCTATTTTGGAATCGCATGGTTATAGGTTTTTCTTTTCTGGTAAAGTTTTAGTCAAATCACATGGTTTGTTATTCATAGCCACATTTAGGGTTCTTACTTGATAGGTTCGAAATTAGTGACTGAGTATTCTGTTATTTTGATTCAACCTATTATCAATTTGTTTCCCTGAATCTTGTTAATTGAGTAATTAATCTTAATGTGACTCTATCTGAAAGTTGTCTAGTGTTGGCTATTTTTGCAATTCAATTTTGACTTTGACTTTTCTAAGCTTCTGATTGAATAAAAGGGTTAATTGGGTAAATAAAAGAAAAATACAGGTTAGGGGGAAAGGATAAATGTATATTGTACATAAACCAAAGGGTTAAGAGTATGAAAGGCAATACTGCATGGTTAGTGGGTAAATAACTTAGGAATAAAGGGTGTTTTGGGTATAATAAAAAGGTGAAAAGGTAGAAACTGAAAGCAAGTGGGGGTAATAGGGACAATTAAGGGTAATAAGAACAATATGGATGCCATTAGAACCTTCTAGCAGGGGTTCTAGTGCATTTACGGTTAGATTAAGTGTATTAATCTGTAAATAATACCTAAGATAGGGGGTGGGAAATCTGAATATTAATTTCAAATTTCCCTCCCATTTTGTTCTATAAATAGGTCTCCTTTGGCCACATTTTAAAAGGCTCAGAAGTTGGATAAGTCTAAAAATACTCAGAAATTGTGAACTATTACTGTTCTATTGGTTTTGATCTCAATTCGAGTGGAAATCTCTTGAGTTCTGGTGTTTTCATCTACTGTTCTGAATCGATAGTTGAAGTTGTTGGGTTTAAATTTTGGTTTCAAGTCTATTGCTTTGTTATTGCTGTGGATTTGCTGGTTATTTCTTTGAATCCTGTTATTTGCTGATCTTCTTCTTTATTTTCACCTTAGAACTCATTGAGTTTGTTTCATATTTGACCAGGTATACTTCTGATCTTTGAATATGTCAATTTTGTGTACTTCATAGACGATAGGATTATATAGTTTGATATGTAATTTGTTAGGATTGTATTTATAATTTGGACTATGGACTGTAGTACCTCCAAACTTGAACTAATAATTATGTAAAGTAGTTAGTTTAGATTCTCATGTAGAGATCATATGAAGTAGAAAACAAGTTACTAGATTATAGATAAAAAAAACTTGTTAAAGCCCGTTAAATTGAGATTTTTAGATCTTCATTTATTATTAAATCATGAAATGTAATTAAAATGCATTTGTTAGTATATATATAATTTTCGCATTAATCGTTGATATAGATATAAATATCGTTAATGGTTCTGAGTTGTTTAAACTAGCTTTGGTCCTTAAACTCATGTAGTATGGTGTAGAACAGGAATTTAAGTATGAACGAAATTCAGGTTGCAATTCAAATATGTTTGTTGAGAAGTTAGACTAACGTTTCCAGTTAAACAAAACAATAAGATAATTATGCACTTGAATAAGTATATGTTTTAATTGATAAATAATATGTAAATCAGACTTACATAATCTGAGTAACTAAACAGTAGTATCCAAATAAAAATTAGTGAATGTTTTCTAGTTAATTTCTTATATTGAAGTTACAATATTCGTTTACATATATGATTAGTTCAATGAAAACGTTTGAACCAGTTTTGGGTTGATTAATGATTTAGGCCTGATCAGACAAGGAAGCTAGATTCAATCATGATGGCTTATCGGCCCATAAGAGATGAACTTGTAAATGAGAACCGGGTTCTAATAAGCCCTATGCACCACTGTGCATTTCCCCTGTTAGTCCGAATTCCAGGCCCACAACACGTAACGGCATGTATGTGAGTGAAATACTAATTATAATTAGACAGCATTAATGGTTATCTTATATAAGGCAAAAACAATGATAGAAAACATAGTACACTATAGGTTTGGCCCTTAAAAATGAAATGAGATGAGCCTCGTTTTATGGCAAGAATGCACGGGGTCCTCAACTAAATATTATAAAAACCTTAGACTCGGAAGAACCGTTTAGCTAATTTCATGGTCTTTCCCAAAGTAATAAGACGTAGATATCTTAGGCACAATTTTAATATACATTTTGAAATACGGGTGCACATTTATGTGACCCAAATATTACTCTCAACGAAGTCGAAGGTATTTATAGCCACAGGCGTACTGGTACGGTGAGGTTAAAAAATGCATTTTCATGACGTTGCAATTCCTTAAAATTGAAAAAGCGGAATACTAATGCACATAATTGAAATATATAACTAAAATCAGATAAAAGCAAATATAACAACTGAGTGACCGTGCTAAAACCACGGAATTCGGGAGTGCCTAACAACTTCTCCCGGATTAACAGAATTCCTTATCCAGATTTCTAGTTCGCAGACTATAACAGAGTCAAACTTTCCTCAGTTCGGGATTAAACGGTGACTTGGGACACCATTATATTCTCAAGTGGCGACTCTGAAAATACTTAAATAACTAATCCTGTTCTGGCTGTCCTTAAATTGGAAAAACTTCGTTCCCTTCTTTATTATATCTCTTCCCGAGGTGTAGTAAATAAAGGGGTAAGTAAAAAAGGAGGTGTGACAGCTCTGGCGACTCTGCTGGGGATAAGAAACCCAGAACTTTGGTTCAGGGTTAAAGAATTTGACCTCGGTTAAATTGTTGTATTTAATTATATTTGATTTCCCTATATGTTTTTGATTAATGTGCTATATGTTTACCGTTTTGATATTACGTAAACTGTACAAAAAATTGTGCCGAAAACCCTTCTCTTCTTACCTTCAGGGATGTGCTTACTGGTTGAGACTCCCCATTCTGTTAGTGTCATACCTAAACAAGAAAAGAGGCCGGACAAGTTACTAAGCCGGACGATCCCGCAGGTCCCCAGTAAGTATCCCCCTCCTCGACTCGAGTCGTCCGCTCGGGTGGACAGTCTAGAACCAATAAAACCAGGATATTGAGCCTAGACTTAGGACGATTATTTGCATGCTGACTTAGGGGACATAACACAGGGGTTGGGTCCGTCTAGGACAGGTGACCTGGATATGAAAAGACCGTCATGATTATATGTTGCATTTATTTATCTTGGTCAATTATGCTGACCGGCTAAATAATTGAGGGAAATAAAAGAGAAAACTAGCAATTTTTAGAAGAAATCAATGCCTAAATACTAACGAAACTCTGTCAAAAATTTATGGAAATTATAAAAAATAGTTGGAATAAGTCAATTTTGTCAAATTTAAAAAATGGTTGGTCTAAAAAATAATTTGACCGAACTACGCTGGTTTGGTTCTCACCACTAGGAGAGATATGTAGGCAACCCTAGACGGGTCCAACCACACCTTTTTATAAAAAACATCCAAAAATGTTAATTTTTAATAAATGAAAATGATGCCATTTTGACAAAATAGCCAAATATCCCGAAAGGGCACTGGGAGGCTGTTTGTGCAAAAATGGGCACTCTTGAGTTTTTCCTAAAAACGAGTAACATCCTTAAAATCTTCAGCTGAGGTGTAGAAAGGTCGTATTTGAAAAATTGGGATTTTTGTTTCAAATATTTTTGAAAGAAAATACATTTGTTTTTTGGGGGTCAAAATAACATGTGATTAAATCACCTTTAATAAATGTGTGGGATGAGCACAATGCAAAATGAACCTTTTTCATTAATGATAAAATCCATTTGGTGTTGCGTCTATGGTGGAACGATTTGGGTCAAGACGGACAAGACGAGGTCAAGAAATATTTGAAAAGTCTTACCGGGTTTCTTGATATTATACCCCAGGGAGACATCATTAGAGCCTTGGTCATTTGCTAGGATCCCGTACATAATGTGCTCCATTTCTCGGACTTCGAGCTTACTTCGACACTAGACGAGATTGCCAGTTATATTGTTAAAGATGAGGTTCCCTTGAAAGACAAATATCCGGTTGCTCTGAGACATGTCACCACTCATAGATTCCTAGATTCCTTGAAAATTGTCCGAAGCATGCATAGTGAAGATTTGGCCCATGGGTTTTCCATTATGAATTTCATATACAATAGCTATGGTCACATCGGAGGTTTTAATAACCCGGCAAACAAACTCTACAGCAAAGAAACTGTGCAAAATGGGAGGAACATAGACATTTTGCTTTCATGGTGGCCTTTTTGGGTTTAATACTGTTTCCAAGGAAAGTCAGGAACATCGACATAAGAATTGCCAGAATTGTCAGTACTCTCCTCACGCAGAATAATAGTACTTTGGTGCCTATGATAGTAGCTGATATCTTTCGTGCTCTTACAGCTTGTAAAGATGGAGTAGATTTCTTCGAGGGATGCAATTTGATATTACAAATGTGGATGATCGAGCATTTGTGCCATCGTTCTCAATTTCTGAGTTATGGGTCTTCGAAAAGAACTTGCATAGAAGAATTCTACACGAGGATAAAAGGGGTAAAGTCGGCAGAAGGGTTTAAGTGTTGGATCACATACTTTCCATCTCTGACTGCTAGCCAGATAGAATGGACATTCGGGTGGCTACCTGACAATGAAATTATATATATGCCGGCAGAAGGATCGCACTTTCTCTTAATGGGCTTAAAAGTATTCAACCCTATGCTTCATATCGAGTTTACGGCAACTCGGATAATATCAAATAGTGCCAAAAGATGGAGACCTCAGCACTCAAGTAATTGAGATTAGTCCTGATGGGCAATTTCCTTATGCAAAAGTCCGTCAAATTTGGAATGAGTGCCGATGCTTGAAATCAGACACTTGTGTAAAGGATCAGGCCAAAAGTGAAGTGTTACTTGCTTATTCCGCATGGTATAGAAGAGACTGTGAGAATGAAAGACCAGCGAAGAGAACTCACATCCAAGAATTTGCCATGTTGTCAAAATACTAATGGGATTGGTTGGAAAAAGAAAAGGAATACCGAGCAAAAATCAGTATGCTAGAAAAACAAGTTCAAGACCTCAAGTTCTAAAATAGCATACATATAGCAGCTGATGAGGCTGAAAAGAAGCAACTGGTTAAAGAAAATGAGGCCCTAAGAGCTCAAATTCTAAAAATGAGAACAACAACTGAAACCCCTCTTCGAAATGTCCGGGACGAAAAATTGATATACAATTTGCGGTGAAAGGTAAACGATTATAGTTTTTACCTGGATAAAGCCGAAAAAGAATTAATCGAGGTTAGGAAGCAATTGACTAGGAATGCAGAATAAAGGGCCCGTATGATTTAACAATTGAAGGAAGAACATAATGTCGAAGTTGCTCGGTAGAGGAAAAAGATTATCACTGTTGAGGTCAAAATTAGCAAACAAGTGAAAGAGTTTTGTATGGAAAGAGAACATTGCTTTACAGCCTTGGCACGATAAGAAATGGAACTACAACAGCTTCAAAAGAAAAGCCAACAATCTAGATGCTCGTGCTAAACAAATAGGGAGGTTACTTCAAGAAAAGGGAATGATTAGAGAGAGGATTATCAACATTTCTCATTATATCACTCGGAAATGCCAGATATGTGAAGATATGACCCAGACCAGATTCTTCGCTTCAGCAATGATATTCGTGAAGCAAGTAATGGGTGATTTAGACAAACTCCAAATGGGACTTGCATATAGACCCGCGGTGAGACCGAACGATGTCCCGCGGGCACTAGGGTCTTTGATGTATTCTTAGGTTAAGCATTTGAGTCTATATTTTTCATTTTTCTACATTATTAGAGGATTGTAGTACAATTATCATCTTAGAGTTCATCTTTGTAATCAATGTTGGTTATTAATAAATTAAAAAATTCCAAAAATATGTGCTTGTGATCTTTGGCTTTCTTTTTCTTTAAACACATATGCGGCAGGCAAATTTATAGAGATCGACCAAAGAAACAAAAAAGAACGTTGGTGGTGATAAAAATGAAAAACAAAAGAGAAGAAAAACCGAAATAAAAGAATTGGCAAAACGAAAAAGGCAAATAAATGAAAAATAATGAAGCCGGGATTACGCATATTGCCAAACAAGTTATGAATGTGCTCCCAACATGCAATTATTTGAATCAATTATAGCCTAACCGCTAATGAGTATTGTTGTTGTTGAGTCCAGATAGGTGGTTTGTAGCTGGCATTCTGGCAATCCATCATTACAACACTCGTTCTAAAGACATGACAAAGGCAATCACTCAGGAAATTGAGGCTACGATTATGGACCCAGTCCGAAAAGATGAGGTAGTAGACGTGGGTATTATGAAAGAAGAGATGTACAAGCTCAAGCAATAGATGGCCGAGATGTACCAGGCCTGGGCGAAGGGACAACCTTTACCCACATGCCCAACCAATCCTGCTTATATCCCTCCATCAGTCCCAGCACAGGACCCACCCACCATGAATTCATCCTCTACTTACCCCACATACCCACCTTACTATGCAACTACCTCACAAGCACTACCACCCCCTCCACCACCTAAACAAATTCCAACACCACTACCACATGTCGCTCCCGTATATGCGGCCCCTCCACCAGCCACATTATATAAATCATCTAGTGAACCATTGTTTCATGTCCAAGACAATCATTATTATCCTCCAGAACCAACTTTCCGATAGCATGATTCTTATAATCCACTCATCGACATGGCCGAAAAGGAAAAACTACCCAATAATCCCGAACAGGAAGAGATGATCCAAAAGATGAAGAGCCTTGAACAATCATTCCGGAACATGCAGGGCCTTGGAGGCCAAGTGAGCGTAGCTTACAAATATTTATGTCTATTCCCGAAAGTGCAGCTACCGGCAGGTTTCAAGCTACCGAAATTTGATATATATGACAATCACAGCGACCCAGTATCACATTTGAGAGGCTTTTGCAGAATAATGCTGGGTGCTAGAGGTAAAGATGAGTTTCTCATGGCTTATTTTAGCAAAATCCTTAGCGGATCGGCCCTAGAGTTGTACACCAGGCAAGACCATGCTAGATGGTTTATTTGGGATGACCTGGCCTAAGCATTCGCTAATCATTTCCAGTACAACTTGGAGATCGTTTCGGACATGCTTTTATTGACAAAGATAGAGAAGAAGCCAGGAGAAAATTTTCGGGAATATGGCTTCAAGTGGAGAGAACAAACTGCTCGGGTAGACCCACATATGAAAGAATGAGAGATGGTGGACTATTTTCTACAAGCTTTACCGACATACTATGGGCATTTTGTATCAGCCGTCAGGAAAACATATAACGAAGTCGTTAAGATGGAGAGCATGGTTGAGGAAAGGTTAAGATGAAACAACATTATGAGCTATTCAGCCATAAAAGCAACAACCCAGGCAATTCAAACAGTCACCGGTGGAGCCCTTGGGAAAAAAAAAAAGAAAGAAGAGGTGGCAGTTGTAGAAGGGAGATCGTGGTCCAGGAATCCTAATCATACTACCATCAACCTCGCCCACATCATCAACCCTACTCACCAGCACCATATGGCCCACCACAACACTACTACCCTCCCTATGTTCCACAATTTTCTATACACCATGCTCAAACCTACCCACCACCGCTTACACCATGGCGAGCACCAGCACCTCATAATACCTACCACACTCAGAACACATACCCACCACCCAAAACATATAAAAATCCCGGTGGAATAGGTTTCCGTCCGAATCCTGGGGTCAGGAATGATAGGATGCAAAAGAAGAAAACATTTACTCTCTTGGGTGAGTCACATACCAGTCTATTTCATAGACTGAGGCAGCTCGGAATCCTAAACCCCATTCAATCCAAAATCCCTAACCCGCCACCAAGGAACCTGGACCAATCTGTTAGTTGTGAGTACTGTTCAGGGGCTCCAGGACACAACACTGAAAATTGTTGGCATCTGAAAACCATAATATAGGAGCTTATTGATTCAAGAAAAATTGAAGTTCAGGCTCCCGAGGCTCCCAATATCACACAAAACCCTCTACTTTTTCATCATGAAGCCCATATGATAGAATTGATACAAGGGAGAGGTTGCAAGAAGCCTTCTCAAACTGTAATGATGATTAGGGCAAGTGGAGGCAAGGTAGAAGAAAAATCAGTGGGTGAGAAAGCGGTGATTGCGGTCAAGCAAGTGGAAAATGAGACAATGGTGGTAACAGAGTCAGAGCCAGTGAAGGTGATAGTTCCAAGGGTAAGTGCAAAACCTGTGTTGACTGTGAAAGGGGCACAAATAGAGCCGGTCATTATCAAGCCGGTAACTAAAATGCTCGTTGTGAATGTTAAAGTTGTGCCATGGAATTACAACAAGGTGACTGTCATGTATCGAGGCAAGGAGATTAAATATGAAATTTTTGACATCCACAGGTTGACAAGGTCGGGGAGGTGCTTTGCTCCCGACAAATTGAGAAAAGAAAAACTCATTCGAGATAATACAGCTAATGTAAAAAAAGCTGTTACTGAGGAGAAGACCGAGGAATATTTGAAGAAAATGAAAGCGCAAGACTATTCGATATTAGAACAATTGAGAAAGACATCGATGCAAATATCTCTGATGTCCTTGCTGATTCACTATGATGAACACCGTAGTGCATTAATGAAAATCTTGAATGAGGCTCATATGCCTGAGAAGATTATAGTGAGTCATCTTGAAAAGAGCACAAATAAAATCTTTGAGGTGAACAGGGTAACATTCTCAGATGATGAATTGTTGATAGAGGGAACGGAACATAACAGGGCATTGTATCTTACTATGAAATGTGAAGATTCAGTAGTGACCCGCGTGTTGATTGATAAGGGGTCGAGTGCCAATATATGCCCTTTGTCTACTCTGGGAAAGCTCAAGATTGATGATGAAAGAATCCATAAGAACAACATTTTTGTAGGTGGATTCGACGGAGGTGGAAAGAATACTGTTGGAGATATCGTGTTGGAACTTACCATCGGACCTGTAGAGTTTACATTGGAAATTCAAGTCTTGGATGTTGCTGTATCCTACAATCTCCTATTTGGTCGACCATGGATTTATGCGGCGAAGGCTGTACCTTCCTCACTCCATCATATGGTAAAGTTCAAATGGGACCGTCAAGAAATAGTGGTCCATGGTGAACACAATTCATGTAACACCATCATTCCTTTTGAAGAGATTGAGGGCGATAAAGGCCCCTGGGTATATCAAGCGGGTGGATACTATATCTGTTGATAAAATTCTGGAAGGTGAGCATGTTCCGGTGCCCAAGATAGTTTTTGTATCAGTTATGGTTTTTACGGAGATGTTAAAAAATGGGTTTCTCCCTAGGAAAGGATTGGGAGCTGCAGTACAGGGAATCACACAGCCAGTATCTCTTCTGGGAATCATTGACACTTTTGGGTTATGTTTTAAGCCAAACATTGCTGATATAAAAAGAACCCGAAAACTGAAAATAAAGGTTGGACCCTCCCTAAGCCTATCCCCACTCTCCCATTCATTTATCAAGCCTGGTACGAAGAGGCGTCCGACGACGGTTATGACCAACTTAGCAGAGATAAAACCAGACATGGAACTGCTTGAAAGATTTGAAAAGCTATTTGAAGGAGTGAATATGGTAGAAGCCGCTGAGGGCACAAGTAAAATTGATGTCCAATTTATTGGATTCCAAACCAAGCTGAATAACTGGGAAGCTACTCCTCTTCCAACTAGAAGGGAGTTGTAGTAGTTAGCTTTGTTGCTTCATTATAAATCTATATTATTTCAAGGATGTAATACAAATTTTATGTTCCTTCCAATCGGACGTATCAAACCTTGTTATCTTTTTAAATTTTAATGAAATGCAATTTCTTTCTTCCTCCATTCCTGATAGCCTTATTTTTTTTAATTTTTCTTGTACAATTTACGCTGATTTCAATGATGTGTCATGCATAAGGAATTCCCAGCCCGGTCTTGATAATCAAATAGTAATACAAGAAATTGAATTCGATAATGAGGCGTAGTATGATGACGAGGATGTTTTGGAAGAAATTAGTAAGGATTTGAGCCAATATAAGGAAAAGCCCAAACCAAACATAAATGAGACGGAGGCCATTAATTTGGGGGATGAGGAAAATATTTGGGAAACAAATATAAGCGTCCATTTGGAATCCTTATTCAGAGAGGACTTTACAAAGTTGATGCATGAATACAAAGATATATTTGCAATAAGCAGTTTGAAGCAAAAGTTATACGGGTTACCAAATATCCCACTTGGTTAGCCAATATTGTACTAGTTCCGAAGAAAGACGGGAAAACTAGGGTGTGTGTTGATTATCGAGATCTTAACAAAGAAAGTCCGAAGGATAATTATCCATTGCCAAACACCCACATATTAATTGACAATTGTGCCAAATATGAGGTTGGTTCTTTTATGGATTGTTATATGGGTTATCACAGATCCTGATGGACCAGACGAGGAAGATGCGGAAAAGACAGCATTCGTTACGCCGTAAGGAACATATTGTTATAGGGTGATGCCGTTTGGACTGAAAAATGCTAGAGCAACATACATGAGGGCAAAGACTACCATGTTCCATGACATGATAGATAGGGAAACTGATGTTTATGTGGATGATGTTATTATCAAATCCAGAAAACGACAAGACCATGTTAAAGACCTGAGGAAATTTTTCCAGAGGCTTTGTAGATACAATCTCAAGCTCAATCCAGCAAAATGTGCTTTTGGGGTACCGTTAGAGAAATTATTGGGGTTTGTGGTGAGTCGACGGGGTATTGAACTAGACCCGTCCAAAATCAAATCCATTCAATAATAGCCTCTGCCAAAGAGCAAGAAAGAAGTGATGAGTTTGCTCGGTAGGTTGAATTACATCAGCAGATTTATTGCTTAACTTACATTAACTTGTGAGCCTATTTTTAGATCGCTGAAGAAAGATATTGCATTGAAATGATTGATGAATGTCAAGATGCATTTGATAAAATCAAGGAATACCTAGCCAATCCACCTGTATTAGTTCCTCCAGAGCTAGGAAGGCCTTTAATCCTTTATTTCACGGTATTGGATAATTCCTTCGACTGTGTATTGAGAAACATGATGAAATAGGAAAGAAAGAACAGGCAATTTATTAACTTAGCAAGAAATTCATGTCTTACAAGGTGAAATATACTCAATTGGAAAGAACGTGTTGTGCTTTGACCTGGGTGGCATAGAAGTTGAAGCACTACTTGTCAGCTTATACCATTTATCTCATATCCCGGTTGGACCCATTGAAGTACGTCTTTCAGGAGACTATGCCCACAGGGAGGCTTGCTAAATGGCAAATCCTGCTCACAGAGTTTTTGTTTATGTAACTCGCACTTCGATGAAAGGGCAAGCAGTTGCCGATCACTTAGCAGAAAATCCAGTTGATGACGAGTATGAACCACTGAAAACGTATTTCCCTGATGAAGAAACAATGAATATTAAAGAACTAGAAAAAGATTAAAAGGCGGGTTGGAGGTTATAGTTTGATGGTGCTGTTAATAACAAAGGTGTTGGGATTGGGGTTGTGCTTATTTCAGAGACAGGTCAGCATTATCCTGTCACCGCTCAACTTTGTTTCTTTTGTACCAACAATATGGCTGAATATGAAGCATGTATATTGGGATTGCGAATGGCTATAGATATGGGTGCCCAAGAGATTTTGGTCATGGGTGACTCGGATCTTTTGGTACATCAGATTCAAGGAGAATGGGAAATACGGGATTTAAAACTCATACCATACCGACAATGTCTACATGAACTATGCCAGAATTTCAGTCCATAGAATTCAAGCATATCCCGAGAATCCACAATGACATGCCGAAACTAAGCACCGATTTGGTAGTCCATAAATTGCCCACTTACTCGGAATGCCCGCCCATCAAGCAAAAGTTGAGGAAATTCAAGACAGACATCGGTGTGAAAATAAAAGAAGAAGTCAATAAGCAGTTTGAAGCAAAAGTTATACGGGTTACCAAATATCCTACTTGGTTAGCCAATATTGTACTAGTTCCGAAGAAAGACGGAAAAACTAGGGTGTGTGTTGATTATCGAGATCTTAACAAAGAAAGTCCGAAGGATAATTGTCCATTGCCAAACATCCACATATTAATTGACAATTGTGCCAAATATGAGGTTGGTTCTTTTGTGGATTGTTATATGGGTTATCATAGATCCTGATGGACGAGACGAGGAAGATGCGGAAAAGATAGCATTCATTACGCCGTGAGGAACATACTGTTATAGGGTGATGCCGTTTGGACTGAAAAATGCTGGAGCAACATACATGAGGGCAATGACTACCATGTTCCATGACATGATAGATAGGGAAATTGATGTTTATGTGGATGATGTTATTATCAAATCCAGAAAACGACAAGACCATGTTAAAGACCTTAGGAAATTTTTCCAGAGGCTTTGTAGATACAATCGCAAGCTCAATCCAGCAAAATGTGCTTTTGGGGTGCCGTTAGAGAAATTATTGGGGTTTGTGGTGAGTCGACGGGGTATTGAACTAGACCCGTCCAAAATCAAATCCATTCAATAATAGCCTCTGCCAAAGAGCAAGAAAGAAGTGATGAGTTTGCTCGGTAGGTTGAATTACATCAGCAGATTTATTGCTTAACTTACATTAACTTGTGAGCCTATTTTTAGATTGCTGAAGAAAGATATTGCATTGAAATGACTGATGAATGTCAAGATGCATTTGATAAAATCAAGGAATACCTAGCCAATCCACCTGTATTAGTTCCTCCAGAGCCAGGAAGGCCTTTAATCCTTTATTTGACGGTATTGGATAATTCCTTCGACTGTGTATTGGGAAACATGATGAAATAGGAAAGAAAGAACAGGCAATTTATTAACTTAGCAAGAAATTCATGTCTTACAAGGTGAAATATACTCAATTGGAAAGAACGTGTTGTGTTTTGACCTGGGTGGCATAGAAGTTGAAGCACTACATGTCAGCTTATACCACTTATCTCATATCCCGATTGGACCCATTGAAGTACATCTTTCAGAAGACTATGCCCACAGGGAGGCTTGCTAAATGGCAAATCCTGCTCACAGAGTTTGATATTGTTTATGTAACTCGCACTTCGATGAAAGGGCAAGCAGTTGCCGATCACTTAGCAGAAAATCCAGTTGATGACGAGTATGAACCACTGAAAATGTATTTCCCTGATGAAGAAACAATGAATATTGAAGAACTAGAAAAAGATTAAAAGCCGGGTTGGAGGTTATAGTTTGATGGGGCTGTTAATAACAAAGGTGTTGGGATTGGGGTTATGCTTATTTCAGAGACAGGTCAGCATTATCCTATCACCGCTCAACTTTATTTCTTTTGTACCAACAATATGGCTGAATATGAAGCATGTATATTGGGATTGAGAATGGCTATAGATATGGGTGTCCAAGAGATTTTGGTCATGGGTGACTCGGATCTTTTGGTACAACAGATTCAAGGAGAATGGGAAATACGGGATTTAAAACTCATACCATACCGACAGTGTCTACATGAACTATGCCAGCAATTTCAGTCCATAGAATTCAAGCATATCCCGAGAATCCACAATGAGGTTGCTGATGCTCTGGCCACGCTGGCATCTATGTTACACCCGTTATAAATCCATGTTTGTGATCAAAATGCTTATTGTAATACATTAGAGAAGGAACTTGATGTTAAACCATGGTTCCATGACATTAAAGAGTATCTCAGAAAGGGGGTGTATCCGGCATAAGCCGTAGGAGATCAAAAGAGAGACATAAGACGATTGGCGAGTGGATTATTCTTTAGTGGAGGGGTTTTTTACAAAAGAACCCCTGATCTGGGTTTGCTAAGATGTATAGACGCAAAGCAGGCTATAGCAATTATGGCTAAGGTACATGCAGGAGTCTGTAGACCACACATGACTGGGTATGTGCTAGCAAAGAAAATACTCAGAGCGGGATTTTACTGGCTTACTGTGGAGCGGGATTGTATCAATTATGTGCGCAAAGGTCATAAATGCCAGATACATGGAGATTCGATTCATTCTCCACCATATGAGTTGCATACGATGTCGGTACCAAGGCATTTCATTGCTTGAGGCATGAATGTCATTGGGTCAATAGAGCTAGCAGCATCTAATGGGCACAAGTTTATTCTGGTTGCCATTGATTATTTTACTAAATTGGCGGAGGCAAAGACGTTCAAAGCAGTAACCAAGAAGGAAGTGGTTGATTTTGTACATGCAAATATCATTTGCTGGTTCGGAATTCTGAAGGTGATTATTACAAATAATGGGGCCAACCTTAATAGTCATTTGATGGCAAGGACATGCCAGAAGTTTAAAATTATGCATCGCAATTCCACACCATATCGTCCTAAGGCGAATGGAGCAGTTGAAGCAGCCAATAAGAATATTAAGAAAATTCTTTGGAAAATGGTGGAAGGATCGAGGCAATGGCATGATAAATTACCATTTGCTTTGTTGGGATATCGCACTACCGTTCGCGTTTCGGTAGGTACAACCCCTTATTCATTAGTGTATGGAACAGAGGCAATAATACCCGTGGAAGTTGAAATACCTTCCCTTCGAATCATTGCAGAGGCAGAGATTGATGATGATGAATGGGTTAAAGCCCGGCTAGAACAATCGAGTTTGATTGACAAGAAAAGACTGGCAGCAGTATGTCATGGGCAACTATATCAATAGAGAATAGCCAGAGCCTATAACAAGAAAGTACGCCCGCAAAATTTTTAAGTCGGCCAGTTGGTATTGAGGCACATCTTACCTCATTGAGCAGAGGCGAAAGGAAAGTTCGCTCCTAATTGGCAAGGGGCATTTGTTGTATCACGAGTGTTGTCTAATGGAGCATTATATCTAACAGATGTAGAAGGAAAATGCGTAGAGATGGCCATCAATTCCGACGCGGTCAAAAGATATTATGTATTATTTTTTTCATGTATCTAACTGTATTTGTCATATTTTGAAATTGAAATGATGAAGGCATTTTTTTTCGCTATCCAAACACTTTATCCATTGCTATCCCTTTGAGCCTTATTACTTTATTCTTTCATACCCCACTTTCAGAATAAACAACAAAGTCAGAAACGGGATGATGAAATGTCAAAGAAAAGAAGAAAAGAAGAAGATGAAAAAAAATGAAAAGAAAAAAGAAGAGGAACAAAAAAAGATGAGAAAAATGAAAAAGGGGAAAAGAAAAGGAGAAGAAAAAGAAAGAATAATGCAAAAGAAGAAAGAATGGGAAGAAGTAAACATCGCAACAACAAAGCGATCTTATGATCCGAACTACGTTCTGACTTGACCCCGAAAGGGTACATAGGCAGCCTCACTGAGGTTCAGTCATAACAGAAAGAAAGTCCAAGATTCCCCAAAGATTGAAACTGGGGCAGAAGTTGTGTTTATTGTGGAAAATATGATTCTGGAAGTTGTAATTTTTAAATCCAATTTGGAAATTTTGAGCATGTATACCTTTCTTTCTAAAAAAACAATTCAGAAGCCACATTACGGTCCAAAGAAAGACCTTTTGATTAATTTCATGAAAATGGCAGTACAAGTAGGTGAAGAAAGACATGCTATGGACAACACTCAGGTACCGGAAGATGAAAAATAAAATATGAAAATGAGAGAGTCTTATTGGTGAAAACCCTCACGGGCACCATAAGGCGATGTGAGGTGTGAATTAAAATGAGAGAGTCTTATTGGTGAAAACCCTCATGGGCACCGTAAGGCGAAAGTGAGAAAGAAGTTTATGGGTGATAGAGTGGCAAAAGCAAGAAAAATTGGGATTTGTTAAAACCGGGTGATGAAATATATTAGCAAAAATGGCAATTGATAGTTGATTGGTTGGACGGATTGGGTCGATTAATCCGAATGCATGGCATGATCAAAGGAATCAGCCTTCCCACTCAGATAAGTCTCGTCCTTTCATTTTTAAAGTATTCTTACCCTCTAAACTTTGGCGTCATTGCATTTCATTTTTGCTTGAAATCTGTCTATAAGACATTGTCAGTCGAAGCTAATTACTAGCTTCTCAGTTATATGGCACAACAAGATTTGGGTTCATCAAAAGACAATTGAAACAAAAGAACAAGGAAAGAAACAACAAAAGATAGGCATAAGGAAAATAGTTGGGTCATTGGGATCAGAGAATTTTGAAAGACAACCAGAAGTTATGGCGAGGCAATATAAGAAGCAAGACAGAGCAAACTCAGCAGTGGAAGCAAGGACAACAAGAATGCCAGTAGCAAACCACTGTTTTATACTAACAAATTGTTCTTTGATTAGAACAGGGACAAAAGATTCAAAGTCTTACTAATCACTTTATAGTGAATGTGACCAATGTGGAATAACAAGGGAGCACAAATTTTGGCAATCAGGCACCCACCTCAAGAATAAAGGAATATTTTTCAAAGTTTAGCAAGCAGGCGCCCACTTGAATAATAAGGGAATATCTTTTCAAGTAGCAAGCAGGCACCCACCTGAATAATAAGGGAATATTTTTCAAAATTAGCAATCAGGCGCCCACCTGAATAATAAAGGAATATCTTTTCAAAATCAACAAGCAGGCGCCCACCTGAATAATAAGGGAATATCTTTTCAAGTTCAGCAAGCAGGCGCCCACCTAAATAATAAGGGAATATCTTTTCAAGTCCAGCAAGCAGGCACCCACCTGACTAATAAGGGAATATCTTTTCGAGTTCAGCAAGCAGGTGCCTACCTGAATAATAAGGGAATATCTTTTTGAGTTTAGCAAGCAGGCGCCCACCAGAATAATAAGGGAATATCTTTTCAAGTTGTAAGCAGGGGCCCACCTAAATAATAAGGGAATATCTTTCCAAGTTCAGCAAGCAGGCGCCCACCTGAATTATAAGGGAATATCTTTTCATGTTCAATAAGCAGGCGCCCACCTGAATAATAAGGGAATATCTTTTCGAGTTTAGCAAGCAGGCGCCCACCTGAATAATGAGGGAATATCTTTTCAAGTTGCAAACAGGCGCCCACCAGAAAAACAAGGGAATAATTTTTCAAATTGAAAGCAGGCACCCACCTGAAAAACAAGGAAATATTTTTCAAGATTAGTAGTCAGGCAGCCACCTGAAAAATAAAGGAAATACAGCACAAGTCAATATTCAGCAACATCTTGCCTAGTTACCATACTGGGACAGAAAAAAATTTCTTTGTTTTTAAGTAAGCAGGAACCCACCTGAAGAATAAGGGAATATCTTTTTTTAAGTAAGTAAGCAGGCACCCACCTGAAGAATAAGGAATTATCTTTTCAAGCTGAAAGCAGGCGCCCACCTGAAAAACAAGGGAATACATTTTTGCAAATTCAACAAGCAGGCGCCCACCTGAATAATAAGGGAATATCTTTTCAAGTTGCAATCAAGCGCCCACCTGAATAATAAGGGAGTATCGTTTTCAAGCTGAAAGCAGGCGCCCACCTGAAAAATAAGGGAATACATTTTTGCAAATTCAATAAGAAGGCACCCATTTGAAGAATAAGGGAATATATTTCAAAGAATGTTATAAGCAGGCAGCCGCCTGAAAAACAAGGGAATACTTTTTCAAGCTGAAAGCAGGCGCCCTCCTGAAGAATAAAGGAATATATTTCAAAGCGTGTTGTAAGCAGGCACCCACCTGGAAAATAAGGGAAGTATTATTTGAAATGCAGCTTTATATTCTGATATTTAGCAACATGGTATGCCCAAGCACCATACTGGAGCAGAAAATGTTTCTTTGTTTTTAAGATGACAGCAGGCACCCACCTGAAGAACAAGGGAATACTTTTTCAAGATAAAAACAGGCGCCCACCTGAAGAACAAGGGAATACATTTCAAGCAAGATTTGTAAGCAGGTGCCCACCTGAAGAACAAGGGAATACATTTCGAGCAAGCTGTAAGTAGGCTCCACCCTGAAGAACAAGGGAATACATTTCAAGTAAGCTATAAGCAGGCGCCCACCTGAAAAACAAGGGAATACTTTTTCAAGATGAAAGCAGGCGCCTACCTGAAGAACAAGGGAATACATTTCAAGCAAGCTGTAAGCAGGCGCCCACTTGAAGAACAAGGGAATACATTTCATGTAAGCTATAAGAAGGCACCCACCTGAAAAACAAGGGAATACATTTTTGCAAATTCAACAAGAAGGCGCCCACCTGAAGAACAACGGAATACATTTCAAGCAAGTTGTAAGTGTCACGCCCCAAATTGAGGGATATGACCGGTGCCTAACCAGGAAGCCCCAGTCAAGCGGACCTGGATGCCTTTCCTAACCCACGTGTTGCCCCTATATTGTTTATTACTTATAAACCAAAGAATTAACCAATTCATAATTGAAATCACACTTTTAACAAACATAACTACACGCTTAATTTCTTAATAAGTTTACAATTTACAACACGCGACATATATTTACATAAGACCATGATCACACAATTTACTGTCTACGGAGCCTCTAAGATATAATAGGATGATACAATACTTGCCGTTAATAAGGCTCCGGATATTCCTTACACAAAACCAAAGTAAGAATCCAAAATAAAAGTGGCATGAGCCACGCAGGGCCCCGAGAGGAAGGGGGCTCACCAAAACGGCCAGTGGAAGATGGGTAGTGCTATGCCGATGAGCTGAAGTACCTGCTACGGATCCACCTACAATCATAACATGAATGTAGCACCCCCGGAAAAAGGGATGTCAGTACAATGGAATTGTACTGGTATGTATGGACAAGCTATGTCCCAAGTAAACTCAAGCCGTAAACAAATAAATCACGATAATAAAACAACCAATAGATACACCGAGAAATAACAAAGCGAGCCAATCACGTTCCCACACTTACTTTGTTTGAAGTAGTCCTCAGCCCATGTACAGGTAGAGATCAACAAGGAAGGCAACAACAAAACATACACGGAAAGCACAATCAAATCAAACAAAGGGGCAATCAGTGCCCCACAGGTTGCAAACTCTCATGTTGTCTCCTTTCACAATTTCACATCAATGATTTCACAATTGTATTCATATCAATTTCAATGGCGATTTCGATCGCTTTCCACCCTTATTACCTCGGCCACCCTTATTACCTCAAACACCCTTATCAACCCAACCCACACATAATTACTTCGTGTTGTGGCGCGCAACCTGATCCCACCATACAGTTTCAAATCACAACAATCATAAATAACAAACAATAACACTTCACAAAATTTGCAAACAAGGGCAATAAGCAACTTACAATTTGTTCATGTTTTCCAAATACTTTTCAAGCCGGTACCACAACAATGTTACTATGTTTCCATATCCAAAGTACCAATCCCATTCTTTTCAACAGTTTATCAACAATTCGAGTTGTTTCATTAGTTTCCCACAAGAAGCCAAGTATGTCATCACTACTATTGTCCTTAATTTCTACCAATTATGGTTTCCCTTTTTATCATTCGGTTTGCATCTCATACCACACAACACATAGTTACCAATCGAACACCCACAACTAAATCAAAGAGTTACACAACTATTCTCATAACTTTCACATACCAAATAATTTGTACACATAAGAGCGATTTCACGAGGATCAAGCCATACTTACCTGAAGTCGAATTTACTTCCTTCAATCTCCTACTTTAAGTTCACCCAAGTTATCTTATGTTGCCAGCTCCGCTTTTGCAACTCTTACTCATACCCACTCCTTTTTACTAAATTTCAAGTTTAAAGAGCATGGATGAGTGTTAAATTTCTATTTTCAAAAGCTAATGCATGAAAATCTTTCTTTCCCTTCAAAACTAAAAATCAAGGAAAAATGGCTAGGGTTTTTACCTTTAGAATTTGGGGAAGAAGACACTTTCCCTAGGACTTTCTGGACCAAGCGATTAGAAAATGATCCTTGAAGACATTAGGTTCTCTCTCAAGAATCTCTCTTTCCTCTCTTTTTTTTTGCTAATAAAATATGAAGAAATGAAGTTTTGGGGTGTTTTATTAAAGAATAGATTAGGTTAAAATTTTAGAAAAATCAGGGCCGACTCAAATCTGCGGTCGCACCTGCGATCGCAGAATCAACATAGGTCCGCATAATGGACCGTAGAATTGCTCCCAAAAATCATATGTTCTGTTACGATATGCGACCAGAATGCGGTTCGCATTCGTGTTCTGCAGTCGCATAATGCACCGCAGAATTGACCTTCAAAAATCCTTAAGAAATTATGCGATGATTTTGCGGTCTGCATTTTCATTATGCGATCGCATATTGGACCTCATTTTCAGCACCAATTTTGCAAAATATTTTATTACACTCTACGGTAGGAATGCGGTCCGCATAGCAGATCTGCGACTGCATTCTTGACCGCAGAAATTACATTTTCTGGAAAATTTTATTCTTTCAATTTTTTTAAAGCTTAGATCACTACCAAGGGTCTGAACCGCACATATTCCTAACATATTATTCGGGCCATGACACCACGGGCTACTAGGTTTTAAGCACAAAAATTTTACGGGGCCTTGAAGTAAGCATGCACCCACCTGAAGAACAAAGGAATACTTTTCAAGCAATAGTAAGCAGGAGTCCACCTGAAGAATGGACACAACCAAAGTTATGCAAGATACAAGTTCAACGCAAGAACAAGCTGGAAGACATAGAAGGATTTTTGTAAATCATAGAGCATATATTAGGCTAGCTTCTTTTATCTTTACCATGGTGTAATAAGGAGATCAACAAGCAGTGACAATAAGAAACATCAATAAGATCACAGCTCCCTAGTAGTCTCAACTACCAGATATTACTGAACTACACTGACCTGATTCCTGTTTAGCCCAGGATATGTAGGAAATCCTTGAAGTAGGATGCGATCAAAACTTTCAAAAATGCTTCACACGGAATATGCGAATGGGAAAAAATCCCTCATTACTGATCACTTATCTTTGCACTGAAACTCTGCATGTTCCCGAGCAAAGAGAGGCAGCTGTGAGCACATGATTTTTGCCTCAAGTAAATTATTCCAAAATATATGCAAAAATAATTTTTTGTGTGGAAATATGTTGATAATTGTGTTGAAATACCAGGATTTTTTCTAATTTTTTAAAAGAAAAACAAAACAAAAAACCATTTTTTTATTAATTAGAAATACTAAAAGTAGAAATTAATTACTCTTTAATTCTAGAAAAAATCAGAAAATTTATAAGAAATACAAGGAAAATATAAAGAATAATAAATACAAGAGTAAAACATAAAAAATACAGAAAAGAAAATAAATAAAAATATATAATGCAAAAATACAAAAAAAATAATACAAGGTATAATACAGAGTACAAAAACAATATACAAAGAAATTAGGCCAATTACAATTCATTGGCCCAAATGATATAATACAATACACAGACCAGGCCCAAATTAACAATGACCGGTCATGCTTAATACTAAATCAAACGACACCGTTCTAAGTAGTCGAATCTGGACCATTGGAAAAACTCATCAAACAGCCTAGGAGTAATAATAGTTTAATATCAAAATGTCATCGCTTGTTGGATTTAATCTGAACCGTTGGTGACCTTAATCTAAGGGCCACAATTAAAAGACCATTTAATCAAAACTGTTTCATAATATGATTGATTGAATCGGAGCCGTTGGTACATTTAATCCAATAGTCTCAGATCAATCAAAGGTATTAAATATCTAAAAAACATTACAACACATCATTATACATCCTTCGTCCCAAAATGAAAACCCTAGCCGCCCTATCATCCTTTTCACCATCGTCGGAACCCTACCGGCGGTGGTCCACCACTTACGCTAATCACTTCAACATTAACACCATTTCACCATCTCTCTATCCTCTATCACCCTATATTATCAAATCTCTCAGAAAACTACTCGAAAACTTTGAATAATCCAAAAGGTGTCGCCGGAACCCTATTCCGGCGACCACCACTTTTGAACCAATGTCTGTGGTTAACACCATAGGACCATCTCCTCACCCTCTTCAACTGCCACTAGTTAGATTTCATCGAATCAACCCCAAACCCTTTGAATATCCAAAAATATTTCACCGGAACCCTACTCCGGCGAATACTCCTAACCCTAAAAACTACCATATTAAGCCCATGTCCCTTCCTAAGAGTCTTTCTTACAAAATAAAAAAGACTCGAGGAGTGTGCTTGAGGATCAAAAAGCCAAGAAAAATGGCTTCTGGACTTCCAATGCCGGAAAAGCAAGAAAAGAAAAGATAAATGAAGAAAAAGAATGGAAAAAAAAAACAAGAATGAAAAAGCTAAGTACCCTAACCCTAATTTTTCTACTTGCATGTCTGTTTCTTGATTTTTTCTATTTCTTCTGTTTCTTTGCCTTCCCGAGTATGCTATGAGTTCTATTACATGTTTAGTCATCTTCTGATTATACTTAGTTGTGAAAATCTTGACTGTGACTGTGAAGTTTTCTGATATTTCTATTTTGGAATCGCATGGTTATAGGTTTTTCTTTTCTAGTAAAAGTTTTAGTCAAATCACATGTTTTGTTATTCATAGCCACATTTAGGGTTCTTACTTGAGAGGTTCGAAATTAGTGATTGAGTATTCTGTTAATTTGATTCAACCTATTATCAATTTGTTTCCACGAATCTTGTTAATGGTGTATTTAATCTTAATATGACTCTATCTGTAAAGTTGTCTAGTGTTGGCTATTTTTGCAATTCAATTTTGACTTTGACTTTTCTAAGCTTCTGATTTAATAAAAGGGTTAATTAGGTAAATAAAAGAAAAATACAGGGTTAAGGAGGAAAGGATAAATGGTATATTGTAAATGAACTAAAGGGTTAAGGGTATGAAAGGCAATACTGCCTGGCTCGTGGATAAATAACTGGGGGATAAAAGGTATTTTGGGTACAATGAAAGGGTAAAAAGGAAGAAACTAAAAGTAAGTTAGGGTAATAGGGACAATTAAGGGTAATTAGAACAATATGGATGCCACTAGAACCTTCTAGCAGGGGTTCTAGTGAATTTACGGTTAGATTAAGTGTATCAATCTAAAAATAATTCCTAAGATAGAGGGTGGAAAATTTGCATATTAATTTCAAATTTCCCTCCCATTTTGTTCTATAAATAGGCCTCCTTATGCCACATTTTAAGAGGTTCAAAGGTTTGATAAGTTTAAAAATACTCAGAAATTGTGCACTATTACTGTTCTATTTGTTTTGATCTCAATTCGAGTGGAAATCTCTTGAGTTCTAGTGTTTTCATCTACTGTTTTGAATCGATTGTTGAAGCTGTTGGGTTTAAATTTTGGTTTCAAGTCTGTTGCTGTGTTATTGCTGTGGATTTGCTGGTTATTGCTTGGAGTCCTGTTATTTCCTGATCTTCTTCTTCATTTTCACCTTCGAACTCATTAAGTTTGTTTCACATTTGACCAGGTACACTTCTGATCTTTGAAGATGTAATCTGAATCCTAAAGTTATAAAGTTATTCAAAAAGTTTTTTCTAGCTTTCAATTTTGTTTAATTCATAGACGATATGATTATATAGTTTGATATGTAATTTGTTAGGATTGTATGTATAATTTGGACTATGGACCGTATTAACTGCGAACTTGAACTAATAATTCTGTAAGGTAGTTACTTTAGATACTCGTGTAGAGATAATAAGAAGTAGAAAACAAGTTTCTAGATTATAGATAAAAAACTTGTTAAAGCTCGTTAAATTGAGATTTGATCTTCATTTATTATTAAATCATGAAATGTAATTAAAATGCATTTGTTAGTATAATTTTCGCATTAATAGTTAATAATTTGAAAAGTATGAGTTTAGATTTAAATATCGTTAATGGTTCTGAGTTGTTTAAACTATGGCCCTTAAACTCACGTAGTATGGTGTAGAACAAGAATTTAAGTATGAACGAAATTTAGGTTGCAATTCAAATATGTTTGTTGAAAAGTTAGATTAACGTTTCCATTTAAACAAAACAATAAGATAATTCTGCACTTGAATAAGTATATGTTTTGACTGACAAATAATATATAAATCAGACTTAGTTAATCTGAGTGGCTAAACAATAGTATCCAAATAAAAATTAGTGTTAATGTTTTCTAGTTAATTTCTGAAATTGAAGTTACAATATTCGTTTACATATATGATTAGTTCAATGAAAACGTTTGAACCTGTTTTGGGTTGGTTAACGATTTGTGCCTGATCAGGCAAAGAAGCTAGATTCAATCATAATGGCTTATAGGCCCATAAGATATGAACTTGTAAATGTGAACCGGGCTCTAATCAGCCCTATGCACCACTGTGCCATTCCCCTGTTAGTCCGAATTCTAGACCCACAACACATAATAGCCTGGATGTGAGTGATATATCAATACAAATTATAATTAGACAGAATTAATGGTTATCTTATATAAAGCAAAAATAGTGATAGATAACGTAGTAAATTATAGGTTTGACCCTTAAAAATGAAATGAGATGAGCCTCGTTATAAGGCAAGAATGCACGGGGCCCTCAAATAATTATTATAAAATCCTTAGACTCGGAAGGACCCTGTCACGCCCCAAATCGAGGGACATGACCAGCGCCTGACCGGGTTGCCCCAGTCAAGCGGACCTGGGTGCCTTTCATTCCCACGCGTTAACCCCGTGTTGATTGTTTCTCATTAACCAAATATTTTACCAATAATGACTGATTTCATAATGCATAAACATAACCATGTGATTGATTCACTAACAAGTTCATAATTTATATTTACAACGCCCCATATATATATACATAGGCCACAATCCCACAGTTTACATGTCTACGGAGCCTCTAGGATACAAAAAGGGAAATACAATACTTGCCGGTAATAAGGCTCCGGCTATACCTTACAAAACCAAAATGAAATCTAAACCGAGTGGCATGAACCACACAAGGCCCCGAGGAAGAAAGGGGCTCACCAAAACGGGCAGTGGAAGGAGAAGGATACTACTACCGATGAGCTGAAGTGCCTGCTACTGATCCACCTACAATCATGACACGAATGTAGCGCCCCCGGCAAAAGGGACGTCAGTACACTTGAATTGTACTGGTATGTATGGACAAACTTTGTCCCAAGTAAACTCAAGCCATTAAATTACATCAACAATTAATTAAGCCAACCAACCATGTTTCCACATTTTCCTCATTTCAAATAATTCTCACACAAAGCACTTTCTACGATCAACCAATTTAACAATAACCAATCAATCACGTAAAGCACAAGTAGTCAAACAAAGGGGCAATCGGTGCCCCACAGGTTGCAAACTCTCCTGCTGTCTCCTTTCACAATTTCACATTATTGATTTTTGTATCAATTTTCAATAGCGATTTCGATCGCTTTCCATCCTTATTGCCCCCGACCACCCTTATTACCTCGGCCACCCTTATCACCCCAACCCACACCTTATTTCCCCACGTTGCGGCGCGCAACACGACCCCGCCTTACAGTTGAAAACACAACAATTTCAAACAGCAGATAAGGTACTACACACAATTTCGACAAGTTCAAATAAGCAACTTACACATTGGTTCATGTTCTCAATTTCTTCTCAAGCCAATATCAAAACCAAGTTACAAGTATTCCAAAATCAAAAATGCCCACATAATCACGTTCAACAATTTACCACAATTAAGGTGTTTCAAATTCCTTCCACAATAAGCCAAATATGCCATCACAATGGTTGTTCCCAATTCTTTACCAATCTCGATTACCTTTTTATCTTTCAATTCATATTTCATACCACACCACACGTAGTTCAACATCAATCAAATGCTCAACAAGGAAATCAAAGAATTACGTAAAATTTCTCAATTTGACACATGCCAAAACAATTCGCACACATTTGGGCGATTTTACAAGAATCAAAATTAGCCATACATACCTGGTGATGAGTTTTCTTCCGTTAACTTCCTACTTTATGCTTACCCAAGCTATCTTACTCTTGCCAACCTTGTTCTTGAAGACTCTTACTTCTACTCACTTCTTTTACTAAAAATCAAGTTCAATAATCATGCATGAGTGTAAAAATTCTATTTTCAAAAGCTATTATATGCAAACCTCTCTTTACCCAATTAAAACTGAAAGTCAAAGAAAATAGTTAGGGTTTTTACCTTGAAAAGATTGGGGAAGTTGAATCCTTGCCCTAAGATCCCTTGGAATTAAGATGGTTGGAACAATCTTTGAAGATGAAAGATTTCTCTCTCTAAAAACCCTCTCTCTCTCTCTAATTTTGGTAAGATGATATGATAAAATGAAGAAGAAGTGTGTTATATTAAAGAAGAGATCGGGTCAAAATGTTACAAAAATCTGGGCGGGGTCAATTATGCGGTGCACTATGCGACCGCAGAATCAACATGCGGTCCGCATAGTGACCGCAGAATTGCCCCAAATTTTACACAGGTTCTGTTAAGGAATGCGGCCAGAATGCGGTCCGCATGCTTGATCTGCGGTCGCAAAGTGCACCGCAGATTTGACATGCGATCGCATATCGACCGCACTTTTGACACGATTTTTGGGAAACTCTTTGGAACGTTTTGCGGCAAGAATGCGGTCCGCATGTTAGGTTTGCGGTCGCATTCTTGACCGCATATTTGACATTTTTCGGAAAAATTAATTCTCTACATTTTTGAAACTTAAATCACTACCAAGGGTCCGCGAAGAATTCTACGCATTCCTAACACATTATTCGGACCATGACACCACAGCTACTAGGTTTTATGCACAATATTTTTACGGGGCCTTACATCCTCCCCCCTTAAGATCATTCGTCCGCGAATGAGGATTTTGAAATAAATGAGTTGGTTTTGAAAGACATGATATGCAACCATCAAAATTTTGACTAACTCTTATATTTTAGAAAAATTTCGCCGGAGTTTCCTTTGTATTATGGACATATCCACCTGTCAGAGGGCCCCCGAAACACATTACCAAACAACAATACACAAATACAACACTTTTCACAACCGGTATACACTTTCTTACCTCAACGAATGCACATATTCTATCACATTGTTACAATTGCACATAAACTAGTCACTTCAATGAATTCTTACCTTATTTAACCATTTTAACACACCATGTACCGCTTAACAAACCATTACCGATCTACACTTACTATTAGTAAGAGGGAAACAACTTAGACAAGATGACAGTTACTAAGAGTAGGAGGGTCACCTAATTTCTTCTAGGCTTGATCAAACAAATGGGGGTACTTTTCTTTCATCTCTTTTCTGTTTCCCATGTGGCCTCCTCAACTTGTTTACTTCGCCACAATACTTTAACAGAGGCAACTTCCTTATTTCTCAACTTACGGACTTGCCTATCAAGAATGGCAACTGGAACCTCTTCATATGACAAATCTTCGTTAACCTCTATAGCTTCGACTGGCATGGTGGTGGATGGATCTCCAATCACTTTCTTCAACATGGACACATGGAATACCGGGTGCACTGATGACATCTCAGGAGGCAACTCTAGCCTATAAGCAACTTGACCAATCCTTTGAACGATCCGATATGGCCCGACATACCTAGGACTCAATTTCCCTTTCTTTCCGAATCGCATGACTCCCTTCATAGGAGATACCCTCAAGAACACCCAATCATCGACTTGAAACTCCAAATCCCTTCGGGGAACGTCTGCATAGGACTTTTGACGACTTTGTGCTGTTTTCATTCTCTCCTGAATAACCTTGACCTTTTCCATAGCCTCGTACACCATATCTGGCCCTAGCAATTCCGCTTCACCTACCTCAAACCACCCGATTGGCGATCTACATCTTCTCCCGTACAATGCCTCAAACGGGGCCATTTGAATGCTAGCATGATAGTTGTTATTGTAAGCAAATTCTATCAGTGGCAAGTGTTCATCCCAATTACCTTTAAAATCTAAGACACAAGCCCGCAACATATCTTCAAGCGTCCGAATGGTCCGCTCGGCCTGTCCATCGGTCTGTGGATGGAAAGCTGTGCTGAGATTCACCTGAGTTCCCAAACCTTGCTGAAACTTCTTCCAAAAGTTAGCGGTGAACTGAGCCCCGCGATCTGAGATGATAGAAAGTGGAGTGCCATGAAGCCTTACTATCTCTTTGATGTACAATCTTGCATATTGCTCCGCAATATCAGTGGACTTGACAGGCAGGAAGTGAGCTGATTTGGTGAGTCGATCTACTATCACCCATACTGAATCGAACTTACGCCGAGTGCGAGGTAACCCCACCACGAAATCCATATTGATCATCTCCCATTTCCACCTTGGTATTTCTATAAGCTGAGTTAATCCACCAGGCCGTTGATGCTCGGCCTTCACTTGTTGACAGTTCGGACATTTAGCTACAAAGCCCGCCACATCCCTTTTCATACCGTTCCACCAATAAATCTCCTTGAGATCGTGATACATTTTCGTTGAACCAGGGTGCACAGAATACCTGGAAGTATGAGCCTCTGCCATCACTCTTTCCCGAAGCTCGTCCACATCCGGAACACATAGCCTATCTTGACACCGCAATACACCATCTTCGCTGCCGAGTACAAATGCTGAGGTCTTGTCATTCATGACTGCTTCCTTCACCCGAACCAATGCTGGATCCATGAACTGTTTTTCCTTGATTTCCGCGACCAATGATGATTCTGCTCCATTATGCACCAAGATATCCCCCTCGTCTGACGCCGAAATACGAACCCCCAAGCTGGCTAATTGGTAGACCTCTCGAGCCAGGGGTCTCCGATCCACACCCAAATGAGCCAAACTACCCATGGATTTCCGACTAAGAGCGTCAGCTACCACATTTGCCTTCCCTGGATGGTACAATATGTCCATATCATAGTCCTTGAGTAGTTCTAACCACCGCCGCTGTCTCAGATTCAGCTCTTTCTGCTTGAACAAATACTGGAGGCTCTTGTGGTCCGAAAACACATCTACATGAACCCCATAAAGATAGTGTCGCCATATTTTCAAGGCAAACACAACGGCTGCAAGTTCCAAATCATGCGTCGGATAATTCTTCTCATGGTTCTTGAGTTGTCTGGAAGCATAAGCTATAACCTTTCCGTGCTGCATCAATACACATCCCAAACCGACTCTGGAGGCATCACAATAGACTACAAATCCCTCTGTGCCTTCTGGCAAGGCCAATACTGGTGCCGAGGTCAATCTTGACTTCAGTTCTTGGAAACTTTTCTCACATGCTTCGGACCACCGGAACTTAACTGCTTTCTGCGTCAATTTAGTCAATGGGGAGGCGAGGGTTGAGAATCCCTCTACAAAACTCCGATAGTACCCTGCCAGACCCAAAAAGCTGCGAATCTCTGTCGGGGTCGTGGGTCTAGGCCAATCTTTCACTGCCGCAATCTTCTGAGGATCCACCATAATTCCCTCACTGGAAATAACATGCCCTAGAAAAGCTACGGACTCCAACCAAAACTCACATTTTGAGAACTTGGCATACAATTGATGCTGAAGAAGGGTCTGCAATGCTGCTCTGAGGTGAACGGCATGATCTTCCCCGCTCCGAGAGTAGATGAGAATATCGTCAATGAATACAATCACAAAGGAATCTAGGAATGGCTTGAAAACCCGATTCATAAGGTCCATGAAAGCTGCTGGGGCGTTGGTTAGCCCAAAAGACATAACCAAAAACTCAAAGTGATCATAACGAGTTCTGAAGGCGGTCATAGGAATATCCTGCTCCCTGATTTTCAACTGGTGGTACCCAGACCGTAAATCAATCTTTGAGAAGAACTTCGCTCCCCGCAATTGGTCAAATAGATCATCCACTCGAGGCAAAGGATATTTATTCTTGATGGTGACTTTGTTGAGCTGCCGATAATCAATACACATTCGAAGTGACCCATCCTTCTTTCTGACAAAGAGAACCGGAGCACCCCACGGCGACACACTCGGTCGTATGAACCCTTTCTCTAATAAATCCCTCAGCCTGCTCCTTTAACTCCCTTAACTCTGCTGGCGCCATTCTATATGGTGGAATGGATATTGGCTGAGTATCTAGCATTACATCGATCCCGAAATCAATCTCCCTATCCGGCGGAATGCCTGGAAGCTCATCTGGAAACACTTCAGGAAATTCATTCACAATTGGCACGGACTCGAGGGTAGGCACATCTGAGGTGGTGTCCGTTACCCAAACCAAATGATAGATACACCCCTTCTTAATCATCTTCAAAGCTTTAAGGTAGGAAATAAACCTACCCCTTGGCACCACACCATTTCCTCTCCATTCAATGACTGGCTCGTTAGGGAACTCGAGCCTCATAACTCTCATTCGACAGTCAAGTTTGGCAAAGCACGAATAGAGCCAATCCATCCCCATAATTACATCAAAATCTACCATCCCAAGCTCAATAAGATCAGCTGTGGTATCACGACCACCCACCGTAACAACACAATTCCTATAGACTCGTGAGGCTGTAATAGAATCACCAATAGGAGTCGACACAGAGAACGGCTCATGAAGCTGTTCGGGTTCTATCCCAAAGCTTGAAGCAATGAATGGAGTAACATAAGACAAGGAGGACCCTGGATCAATAAGGGCATAGCAATCAATAGTTTGAACAGACAGGATACCCGTAACAACATCTGGAGAAGCCTCGGCATTCTGGCGGCCACTCAATGCATAAAATCGACTAGGTCCACCCCTACCCTGAGCTCCACCCCTAGCTGCACCACGCCCTGCTGCTGCTGGAGTACGCGCTGATGATGTAGCAGCTGAAGAACTGGATGACTGAGCAGATCCCCTACCTATACCCTGACGGGGTGCACGGCAGTCCCGCCGAATGTGACCTCTCACCCCGCACCCGAAGCACACTGAAAGGTCAAGGTAGCAAGTTTCTGTATGAAATCTCCCACACTTGGGGCATGTAGGTCTCCCCTGCTGCTGGGATCTCACCCCAGGATGACCAGACCGACGAGACCTCCTGCTGTCTGAACCAGGTCTCGAGTAACTGCCTTGCTGATGACTGTGCACGGATGGCGGTGCACTCGCGGAGGACTGAGCATATGACTGGGATGGCCCTGATGACCCCCTCCCCGGAAGTGATCTCCCTGAACGACCCATTGACCGGGCCCTGCTGCTACTTTCTCTTTCTGCACGAATCTTCAATTTCCTGGCCTCTGTGGCCTGAGCAAACCCCACAATCCTCCCATAGTTCATGTCTGAGTGCAAAGCTGCTGTGGCGGCCTCATTCACTACCAAAGGGCTAAGGCCCTGAACAAACCGTTGAACCCGGGCATCCATGGTCGACACTAAATGAGGAGCATACTTGGATAACCTTACGAACTCCATGTGATACTCCCAAACACTCATACTGCCCTGTTTGAGAACCTCGAACTCAGTGGCACGGGCTGCCATTGCCTCAGCAGGTAAAAAGTGGTCCATAAATGCATCTACGAACTCATCCCATCTGGCCGGAGGGCTCCCTTCCTCACGGGAATCCTCCCACATTTCGAACTATGAACGTGCCGCTCCCTTCAGCCTGTAAGAGGCCAACTCTACCCCCTCTATATCTGTAGCCTTCATCACTCGAGGGTCTTGTATATCTCATCAAGGAATTCCTGTGGGTCAGCCTCTGGATCGGTACCTGAAAATTCTGGAGGGGCCAATCGCAAGAATTGATGGACTCTGGAGCCAAAGGAATCTCCCTGTCCGCTGGAGGATGCAGGGGCATCATGGGATCTCTGGGCCTGGGCGGCCACTAACCGTGTTAACATATGGATGGCTCCCCTAAGTTCTTCATTAGAGATACCAGAGCCCGAAGCGGGAACTGTATCTGAGTCAGGAACACCGGCAGGAGGAATGGTGGCATCCTCTGCCGCAGCTGGAATAGGGACACTTGGGTTTTGAACAGATGGGCCAGGCAAATTCGGGACTGGTGGGTCATTCTCTCCCACGGCATCGGGTACATGATTAACAACTGCACTTGGGCCGGCATTGGCCCTAAGGCCGAGTCTAGCCTTCTTCTTAGGTGCCATATTCTGAAAATTTGGGAACAAGGCGCGAATTAGACATAGATATTTCCACATTGCACTTTACCGTACGATATAGATTAACAAAGAAGTAGGTAAATTCCTAAATGCACGTGTAGCCCCCTACTCATATGATGTGGTCGACAACACACCTATAAGAAGGGCACTACTAGACACGGCTCCGAGACATCCTAGGACACTTTAAAAACCATAGGCTCTGATACCAAGTTTGTCACGCCCCAAATCGAGGGACATGACCGGCGCCTGACCGAGTTGCCCCAGTCAAGCGGACCTGGGTGCCTTTCATTCCCACGCGTTAACCCTGTGTTGATTGTTTCTCATTAACCAAATATTTTACAAATAATGACTGATTTCATAATGCATAAACATAACCATGTGATTGATTCACTAACAAGTTCATAATTTATATTTACAACGCCCCATATATATATATACATAGGCCACAATCCCACAGTTTACATGTCTACGGAGCCTCTAGGATACAAAAAGGGAAATACAATACTTGCCGGTAACAAGGCTCCGGCTATACCTTACAAAACCAAAATGAAATCTAAACCGAGTGGCATGAACCACACAAGGCCCCGAGGAAGAAAGGGCTCACCAAAACGGGCAGTGGAAGGAGAAGGATACTACTGCCGATGAGCTGAAGTGCCTGCTACTGATCCACCTACAATCATGACACGAATGTAGCGCCCCCGGCAAAAAGGGACGTCAGTACACTTGAATTGTACTGGTATGTATGGACAAACTTTGTCCCAAGTAAACTCAAGCCATTAAATTACATCAACAATTAATTAAGCCACCCAACCATGTTTCCACATTTTCCTCATTTCAAATAATTCTCACACAAAGCACTTTCTACGATCAACCAATTTAACAATAACCAATCAATCACGTAAACCACAAGTAGTCAAACAAAGGGGCAATCAGTGCCCCACAGGTTGCAAACTCTCCTGCTGTCTCCTTTCACAATTTCACATTATTGATTTTTGTATCAATTTTCAATAGCGATTTCGATCGCTTTCCATCCTTATTGCCCCTGACCACCCTTATTACCTCGGCCACCCTTATCACCCCAACCCACACCTTATTTCCCCACGTTGCAGCGCGCAACACGACCCCGCCTTACAGTTGAAAACACAACAATTTCAAACAGCAGATAAGGTACTACACACAATTTTGACAAGTTCAAATAAGCAACTTACACATTGGTTCATGTTCTCAATTTCTTCTCAAGCCAATATCAAAACCAAGTTACAAGTATTCCAAAATCGAAAATGCCCACATAATCACGTTCAACAATTTACCACAATTAAGTGTGTTTCAAATTCCTTCCACAATAAGCCAAATATGCCATCACAATGGTTGTTCCCAATTCTTTACCAATCTCGATTACCTTTTTATCTTTCAATTCATATTTCATACCACACCACACGTAGTTCAACATCAATCAAATGCTCAACAAGGAAATCAAAGAATTACGTAAAATTTCTCAATTTGACACATGCCAAAACAATTCGCACACATTTGGGCGATTTTACAAGAATCAAAATTAGCCATACATACCTGGTGATGAGTTTTCTTTTTTCTTCCTACTTTATGCTTACCCAAGCTATCTTACTCTTGCCAACCTTGTTCTTGAAGACTCTTACTTCTACTCACTTCTTTTACTAAAAATCAAGTTCAATAATCATGCATGAGTGTAAAAATTCTATTTTCAAAAGCTATTATATGCAAACCTCTCTTTACCCAATTAAAACTGAAAGTCAAAGAAAATAGTTAGGATTTTTACCTTGAAAAGATTGGGGAAGTTGAATCCTTGCCCTAAGATCCCTTGGAATTAAGATGGTTGGAACAATCTTTGAAGATGAAAGATTTCTCTCTCTAAAAACCCTCTCTCTCTCTCTAATTTTGGTAAGATGATATGATAAAATGAAGAAGAAGTGTGTTATATTAAAGAAGAGATCGGGTCAAAATGTTACAAAAATCTGGGGTCGGGGTCAATTATGCGGTGCACTATGCGACCGTAGAATCAACATGCGGTCCGCATAGTGACCGCAGAATTGCCCCAAATTTTACACAGGTTCTGTTACGGAATGCGGTCACTATGCGGACCGCATGTTGATTCTATGGTCGCAAAGTGCACCGCAGATTTGACATGCGATCGCATATCGACCGCACTTTTGACACGATTTTTGGGAAACTCTCTGGAACGTTTTGCGGCAAGAATGCGGTCCGCATGTCAGGTTTGCGGTCGCATTCTTGACCGCATATTTGACATTTTTCGGAAAAATTAATTCTCTACATTTTTGAAACTTAAATCACTACCAAGGGTCCGCGAAGAATTCTACGCATTCCTAACACATTATTCGGACCATGACACCACAGCTACTAGGTTTTATGCACAAAATTTTTACGGGGCCTTACAGACCCTTTAGCTAATTTTATGGTCTTTCCCAAAGTAATAAGATGTAGATATCTTAGGCACAATTTTAATATACATTCTCAAATACGGGTGCACAACTATGTGACCCAAATCTTACTCTCAATGAAGTCGAAGTGTATTTAAAGCATAGCCGTACTTGTATGCTGTGGTTAAAAAATGTATTTTCACGATGTTGCAATTCCTTAGAATTGAAAAAGCAAAATACTAATGCACATAATTGAAATATATAATTAAAATCAGATAAAAGAAAATACAACAGTTGAGCGACCGTGCTATAACCACAAAATTAGGGAGTGCTTAACACCTTCTCCCGGATTAACAGAATTCCTTATCCGGATTTCTAGTTCGCAGACTATAACATAGTCAAACTTTCTTCAGTTCTTGATTAAACGGTGACTTGGGACACCATTATATTCTCAAGTGGCGACTCTGAAAAAACATAAGTAACTAATCCTGTTCCGATTGACCTTAAATTGGAAAAACTCATTTCCCTTCTTTATTGTATCTCTTCCCGAGGTGTAGTAAACAAGCGGGGAAAGTAAAAAAGGAGGTGTGACACTAGTTATTCGATTGGTGACTGCACCTTTTAGGCCATTCACATAGTGCTCGTTCTCACTCGAGTGCCAAAAGAGCCTTTCTGCCTTTTTATTTATCGAGAATGTATCCTTTTACTTTCTTTTCAAGGATACATTCCCTTTATGCAGGGTTTTCAGTGAGAAGAAATTCATCATGTTTTCAGCTGCGTGCTTTAAGCATCTATTTTTAATAGTCCATCGCAGTCTGCTTCCTCTCACTACTCCCTAATCATGCACATTAAGGGTTAGATTTAGGAGCCCGGACTAGTTTGGGTCCCTTATTACTATAAAAAGGATGAATGGGGGATTTCCTAGTCCATGCAGGAAGCATCCACTTTTTGCGAGTAGTACATGGTCCTTTGCTAGTATTCACTCTATCAGAAAACACATTGTTCTTCTGAGCAGACTGAGCCCTAGCCTGGAAATTGTTTTTAAAATTCCCATTGTTCCCACAGTGAGTATAGAAACCAGTTATCAAGTAGAGTGACATACTTGTTGTGCGGGTTGTAGGGAGTTTTCTCCTTTTGGAACCTAATGCACTGCTTGCTTCTACTATTGTAGAGATACATGGTAGTGATGACATCTGAACACCGGGTCCATTTCAGGGATTTCTCAAGATCATTTCTTACTTTCTCAAACTCATCTTGGAGTTGTTGATTCCTCTCGAGTTTACTATAGAGACTAGTTTTTACAAGAGTTAACTCATTTTCAAGAAAGATGTGAGACTCACTATCTACTTCTTACATTCCAATGTTCTCTATTAGGTCCCTCAACGGTTTCCTCTAGATAAGTGCATATTATTAACAAGTCATCCCTTTCTTCTTCATTAGATGCGACTCTTTCTTCTAACATGCGTTTCTCATTGTTAAGGGCTTCTATTGTTTCTTTTAGATCAACAAATTTTACCATCAGATCGTCTCTCATTCTCCACACTAGTTATTTTCTCATTCAAGTCTTCCTTCTCTTGTTCATGATTAGCTATGGTTTCATTTAAGTACACTACACAAACCACAAGATTTTCTCTAGATTGTTCATCCTCTCCTAGTTCAATGGTCAGGATCTCTTTATCATTTTCAAGACTAAAATAGGCATCAATTAGGACATTTGTTAAAGACCTTAGCTTCTTAGAAGAATATTATTTCAGTTTTCTCTGAACATCCCTGAAATTTACCTCAATATCTTCATCTTCATCATCATCATCATCTAATTGGGCCATCAACGCGAACGATAAATCGTACTTCATTGCTTCAGTTTCTACTACCATCATGGAACTGTTTTCTGCATCTGATTCCCTTTCACATTCATTCGAGGAGCCTCCCCAAGCAGCATGAGCCTGCTTAATGATATTGTCTACAACACTTTTTCGATTGAATCTTTTCTCTAAAATCGGGTTCCTTTTACCTGCTTTGTTAGGATTTTGTTTGTAATGCTCCTTTTTGCGAGAGGACAGTCTGTGATGAAATGTCCCGAGTTTTCCACATCAGTGACAGATATCGTTGTTCCTTATTTTACTTGAACTGCCCCACTTTAGTATGCCACCATTTCTTTGAACGAGTTTTTGAAATCTCTTAGTAAGATATGCCATGTCAATATCTTCATCACTTGAATCACTGCTTTCAGCCTTAAGCACCAGGTTCTTTTCCTTCTTAGTCTATCTTCTTTTACTATCTTTCTTTCTTTTCATCTCGTATGTTTTTAGATTACCAATCAACTCATCCGAGTCCCCTGAGATCTCATCCAAACATACCAACAAGTACCAAAATATCATACGAACACGCTCTAGCATCAAATAACATCAACCGACATAAAACCACGTATCACACATCGATTCAATCGTAATAAACTTATGAACTTCTAACTTTCGAAACTAATGCCAAAACATAACAAACCAACTACGATTAACCTCAAATTTTACGCACAATTCAAAAATGACACAGCGAACATATTCTAACTTGCGAAACCAAAATTCGACTTCGGTAACCACAAATCCAACTCTCGATCAAACGTTTCAACTCTCCAAACTTATATTTTTCCAACTTTCTCCACGTCAAGCCGAAATAACCTATGGACCTTCGAATAATATCCCGATACACTCATAAGTCCAAAATCATGCTAGAGTTATTGGAACCATCAAAATTATATTCTACTCCATTTACGTATAAGTCAACATCCGATCAGCTCTTTCAACATAGGCTTCCAACCTTAGGACTAAGTGTACCAATTCATTCTAAAACATCCCCGGAACAAATGCAACTACCCCAACACGTCACATAAAAACAAATGAGCAATGCAAGCTTGTAAGCCACCTCTCTAATCCTCTTAAGCTCCTCAAAAGGTTCAATATATCGAGGGCTCAGTTTGCCTTTCTTCATGAACCTCATAACACCCTTCATGGGTGAAACTCTGAGAAATAGCTTCCCCTCCCCCCATTATGTAAGCAATATCGCGAACCTTCTGATAGGCGTAACTCTTATGTGTAGATTTTTCCGTGCGAAGCCGATCTGAATTTAAACTTAACCTTGTCCAAAGCATCCTGAACCAAGTCAGTAACCAATTTCTTTGCCTCACTAGGTTTAAACCAACCAATAGGAGACCATCACCAACTCCCATACAAAGCTTCATATAGAACTATCTGAATACTTGATTGGTAGCTATTATTATTATAGGAAAACTCTACAAGCGGCATAAGTTAATCCTAGGAGTCCCCGAAGTCCATGACACAAGCGCGTAGAATATTATCCAATATTTGAATAATGCACTCAGACTGTCCTCCATCTGAGGGTGAAATATTGTACTCAATTCAACTAGTGTTCCTAACTCTCACTACACTGTTCTCCAAAACTTCAATGTAAACTATGTGCCCATCTCAAATGATGGACAGCAGCACAATGTGAAGGCGAACAATCTCGCGGATATTGATCTCAATCAACCGCTCCAAAGAATAGGTAGTCCAAACTTGAATGGAATGCATGGACTTGGTCAACCAATTTACAATTACCCAAATAGCATCAAGCTTCCTCAAAGATCGTGGGAGCCCAATGTAAGGCCCCGGAAAATATCGCTAAGTAATATAGGATTCTGTGGTGCCACGTAGGCTAATTATTATATTTTATGTGCTATGAACATTATGGACATCAATTAGACTTGCTAAATATGAGTATGAGTCTTATGGAAAGTGATATGAGGTCCAAATGAAAGCCCAAGTGTAAGCCAAATAGGAAAACTTTCGAAATAGGCCAAAATTCCAAATGGATTCACATAAGGCTCCACTTTAAACGACCATAGATAATTATGTATAAGGTTTTATATGGTGAATAGAATATCAAATGAAATCCCTTTGAGTCTAATTTCCAATGCTTCAAACCGTTCGTCATTTGGACATTCCTACACAAAGTTATGATCAAATTACCAAAGGCTAGAAAATGCGATCGTGTGTCAAGTCAAATCTGCGATCCGCATTTCTACTTTGCGGTCCGCATATTCGTTCTGCGGTCCGCATTTTGACCGCAGATTGAACCAGTGTAGCTCATTTTTGGCTGCCGATTTTGCGGTGCATTTTGCGACCCGCATGTCCATTCTACGGTGCATTCTGCGATAGCAGAATTGACATCGCAAGGTTATTTGTTTTATTTTTATAACCCGACCCCATTTCAATATATAGGCTTTGGGGTTCATTTTGGGGTCATTTCTTACTGATTTTAGAGAGTGGTGAGAGCATTTTAGAGAGAGAAGGAGGAACCCAATATTTAAATCATCCAAATCTTGCATCAATCTTCAAGAATCAAGAACCCAATAGCAAGTTCTTCATCTAAGAGGTAAGATTCTATACCCTAGGGTTTTAATTTCGAGTTTTTGTGTATAAGATGAGTTATTGAGGTATGATTCTTGGGTTTATTAGTATTGTGTATACATGCATGTACAACTTAGGTTTATGGGAAGATTGTTTAACTTAATTAAGTAAGATTGGGTTAGGGAAAGAAGGAAATCTTGAAAAGGGGATTTAAAATCAAGATGCTCAACTAGTATTTGATAAAATGCTCAAAATGAGCTAGTTTCATGAATATCTTTCTAATATATGTTTAATTTTGCTATGTCTCAAAATAGATTGAAGTTGCTAAAATTTTCGGAACGTTGTAGTAACTTAAGGAAAAGATCTTCGAGGTATGTATGGCTAACTTTGATTCTTGTGAAATCGCCCTTATGTGTGCAATTCGTTTGGCATGTGTTAATTTGAGAGATTGTGTGTAATATGTTGATTTTGTTGTTGGGTATCTAATTGATGTTAAACTACATGTGGTGTGGTATGAAATATGAATTGAAAGATAACAAGGGAATTGGAATTGGTAAAGAATTGTGAATAATGGTTATGATGGCCTATATGGCACCTTGTGGAAAAGAAACGAAACACTTGAGAATTGGTTTATTGTGGAAAGAGATGAAACACTTGAATTGTGGAACATTGTTGAGCATACTTGTGTGAATATTCTTGATTATGGATATATTGTAACTTGGTTGTGATATTGGCTTGATAAGTAATTGAGAACATGAAACAATGTGCAAGTTGCTTATTTGAACTTGTTGAAATTGTGTGTAGTGCCTTATCTGCTGTTTGAAATTGTTGTGTTTTAAACTGTAAGGTGGGATCGGGTTGCGCGCTGCAACATGAGGAAATAAGGTGTGGGTTGGGGTGATAAGGGTGGCCGAGGTAATAAGGGTGGTCAGGGGTAATAAGGATGGAAAGCGATCGAAATCGCTATTGAAAATTGATACAAAAATCAATGATGTGAAATTGTGAAAGGAGACAACAGGAGAGTTTGCAACCTGGGGGGCACTGATTGCCCCTATGTTTGACTACTTGCAATTTATGTGGTTGATTGGTTGTTGTTCTATTTGTTTACCTTGAACGTGTTTGTGTTGAGGCTTATCTGAAATGAGTAAAAGGTGGAAAACATGGTTGGCCGGCTTGATTAGTTTTGATGTAATTTAATGGCTTGAGTTTACTTGGGACAAAGTTTGTCCATACATACCAGTACAATTCAAGTGTACCGACGTCCCTTTTGCCGGGGACGCTACATTCGTATTATGATTGTAGGTGAATCAGTAGCAGGTACTTCAGCTCATCGGCAGTAGCATCCTTCATCTTCCACTGCCCGTTTTGGTGAGCCCCTTTCCTTTCGGGGCCCTACGTGGCTCATGCCACTCTTGTTTAGACTTTATTTTGATTTTGTGTAAGGTATAGCCGGAGCCTTGTTACCGGCAAGTATTGTATCGTCCTATGTATCCTAGAGGTTCCGTAGACATGTAAACTGTGGGATTCGAGGCTCATGTATATATGTATGTCGGGCGTTATAAATGTAAATTGTGAACTTGTTAGTAAATCAATCACATGGTTATGTTTCTGCATTGTGAAATCAGTCATTATTGGTAAGATATTTGGTTAATGAGTAATAATCGACACAGGGGTAACGCGTGGGATATAAAGGCACCTAGGTCCGCTTGACTGGGGCTACTCGGTCAGGCGCCGGTCATGCCCCTCGTTTTGGGGCGTGACTTGGTATCAGAGCCTAAGGTTTTTAAGTGTCCTAGGATGTCTCGGAGCCGTGTCTAGTAGTGCCCTTCTTATCGGTGTGTTGTCGACCACATCATATAAGTTGGGGGCTGCATGGGCATTTAGGAATTTTCCCATTTCTTTGATATTCTAGATCGTGCGATATGGCTCAAGATATGGAGCTAATTTCCTCTCTAAGTATTACCCTCAATATTGGTAATTTTGATACCATAATATGTGAATTTGAAGCATGTAAGGTGAGATTTATCTCACCATTGAGTCCAAGTGGATTACCCAAGGACTTGTTAGGAGAATGTGTTGAGTCATGGAGTGATTGGTAGAAGTTGTTGTTAAGGAGAGTACCCTCGTTCTTACTAATGTCACTGTACCACCAGATCATGTAGTATTTCATCAGTATGTACGGCTAAAATCCCTTCTCTTAGAAAATAAGCTTCCATGGTGCCCACATAAATGTTGTAGGTTCAAAATATAATTGATGCGGTACCCGTTTTGTTATGTTAAGCGAATTATTACTGTGAAAATATATGTTGGAGGTACTTCTTCATTTGTTTAATATATTATTCTTGGTAGATGAGGATATGTAAAGAATGTGAACTATGTGCTAAAATGTCTAGACTTCAAGTCAAGTTTGAATTGATATTTTGATGCCAAATTTTGTGAGAAAACTTGTTATGGTTGATTCTTCCAAAATGTTCTTACGTGTACCAAAGGTATATGATTGATTGCGTCTAGTTGTTGGTAATGTATAAAGATGTTTGGAAATGAAGTAAGTGACTGTGTAAATGTGGTAAGACTAAATGTTGGATTCTAGCTGTGATTGATACTTTACATGAATTTGTGTTGTGACCCGATGTTTTGTGAAAGATGCTTTCCAATATGATCAATGTGCTATTATTGACAACTTAAAATAGGTTTTAGAAGTATGAATCATGTATTCAAATGTGAAGTCCTCTATGCATAGAGATGTTGAAATAAGTCAAATGCTTTTGAGAAATAAAGTATAGACAATGTGTCGAGAACTCAAAATGAAATTGTACCTAGTGATACTTGTGACATGAGGGAATATGAAACAGATTATGATGTTGATGTGAAATATGAGAAAATGATGTGAAATGCGAGGAAGAAGAGATTGTGTTATGAAATGTGGCCTAGTGCCAAGTCTGATGTGATAATTATGGCCCCAAGAGTCGATGGACTAATATACGTAAAAATGGCATGATTCTTTTATTCGATAATGTGGTGAATGTTTAAAGTGTTTGATTTGTACTTGTGATTTCCTTATTATTGTATGAAGCGCGTAGGTGAATAATTTTATATGTGAACCCTATGGAAGGGCTATGAAATGCAGCCTAGAGGTATGGTAATTATGTAAAAAGCTATGTGATCCATTTTATTTGGTAATGTGGCGATTGTTTAAACTTTTTGTTAAACCCTTATGATTTCCTTGTCCTTGCATAGATATGTTCTTAAAAAGAATCTAAATTACAAAACATCTCATGCACTTGCTCTTTGAATGAGACGTATTATTTACAAAGTCTCCCGATCACAGTTCTAGTATTTACAACCTCCTATGGAATTGAGCTCTATAATTATGTTCCAGAATTGAGTTATAGCACTATTGATAATTCCTACTTGATTTTCCTAAATTCTCAACAAAGGACTATTCCCGATGAATTTCTTACAGAAACGTCTCATTTAAATGAACAACATCTACTCACTTGTGCCTATACATGCATCGTCGTAAAGTTTGTACATGTGGTGTCAAGTTCCATGCAAAGTATCCAAGATTTGTGATCCTTCTCGAGTCACTCTTTTCTCAGTTGTGTATATGGCTTATATGGCTTGAACATCCAATCCACTCTCTTGCAAGTAACATCATGAACACCTTTTTACTATCAAGAAACGTGAAAGCATGCATCTACACTTATCCTACAAGTACATGTCAATTGAAATGGTCAATGTGTGCACAAAGTTTTTCTAAAAATTCAGATCCTCACATCCCATCATAGGAAAGATCTTGTGTCGCCATAATTTTTGTTTCCACTTGAGATATCCCGTAGTAAGTAGCTCACTTGGTTTCTAGTATTGTGGTTGCCCGTGATGTAGAATTGTATTGTAGTTTGGAAGATAGTATAGCATAGGCATGTCCAACTCATAACGAATGATTATTCTCTCTTTATGTCTCCACAATGTGTTAATTGTATTCCTTATTTAGTGAAGTCGTTGTGCTAGAACCCAACACTTGTACGATAACCATAAGAGAACATGCCCTTCTATGTATCACTATGACATTTCCTTTTTCGAGTCAAAACCTATGGAGATCTCTTCATGAACATTTGCAAACCTTCAGCGATTATTGTGCATTGTCTCATTGTGTTTGGTTTTCTTCACACCCTCAACTTCTAGAATCATGGAATATGTCATTGTCATGTGTGGAGAGTTTACTACCCTTGGTATCTCACCTTCTTGGCTAGATATGAGTGTTATTTGCCTTTTCCCTGGAGCGTCGTGTTAACTATTAGAACCATCTAACCAATTCATGATTTTGTCCCAATATCAAGATTTCATAGCTATTGAGTTTCACTCGTGAAAGGTAGAAATTTGATGACTTTGGATTTTTGTACATATCATGAACATGTTGATTTGAATGACAAATGGTCGTAATTTTTAGTTCCCTCATATATGATCAATTACCAAGAAGTGTTAAGTTGTCTAGAATATGGTAATCTCATAAGCGTCCAATTATTTTCATCCTTATAGGCTTGTGGCATAGATTCTGTGTGTCAAGTAATGTTAAGAGTGTAAGTCAACTTCGTGTATTTTGAATCCCATATCACATTCAAGGTGCTAGAGTATTCCTATTCGGGGTCGACGGATTTTTCCTACACTTTAGGAAATGAGTGGTTCACGTGGTTGAGTATTCCTCCTTAATGATTCCTATTTCCCATGTACTACTTACTCCTATTCCTCATTTATGTATTAATTGAGGTAGTCACAATGATTAACCATGTCAGTATTGTTAGTAGTAACATTTTGTGTCTCTTAGTATACGACCTCATATAGTACTCTACCCAGTGCATTAATGGATTCTTGAAGAACTCTAGCCTGATCTTGAACTCTGTTGTTCCTCATTGTATTAGATCCATTGGGAATTTTAAGTTCAGACAAGTTAAAGATAAAGCTTCATAGTGTGGTCACATATATATTGGATAGATAAAGTTATAGCCAGTTTATGGTATCACATCTTAGGGTAACTATTAAGGGTCATCACGGGTTTAGTGTGAGTGTACCCCTAAAAATATTATGTGAGTTGCTAATAAAGGTAACATGACTGTATTACACATTAGGTTGCAATAGGTGTATGATATTCCTCGTAAATGTTCCTCATGTACTTTGTGTTTCCATATGCTTATGTCTAAGAAGATAGTGATAAAAAAAATGTGGGTACGAATTGACTCAATTGCATTGTATGATCATGATGCACTACTAGCAAGACTCGTGATGTCTTGATTTCATATGGACTGTTGATTGAAATGAAATTATATTCTTGTTGATGAACACCTTTGCGATTACATTAATGGTTGGTAAGGACTATTATGAACACATGATTGTTTGTTTACTATGAACTGACATCCTTGATGGTATGATGCCAAGTTATGGAATTGTAGGTTATTGTTGTTATCATGAATTGCAATATCCAGTGGAGTGTAAATTGTACAGTGGAAGTTATCAAAAGGTAAAGTCAATGGATAGTTATCTCATGCAAGATGTTTATCTGTCATCCTTGTTATGTATTTTTGGGAGTTGATATTACTTCTGAGAAGGTGTTATGACAATGCTTGTAAGTCAATAATGTCGTGTGGAAGGATAAATGTGTCGTGGAAGGAAAGTACTTTCGTTTGATTGAATACCAGTTAGTTTTGACTTGGAATGTACCATATAGGTGTTTTGATCTAAAACTGTGCAGTCCATGTTCTAGTATCCTTATGATAATGTAGTGCTTGTAATACTGGGATTAGGATTGGGGATATATACATTGTGGTGCTATGTATAATTGTGGATGTGTTGTTGAGACGAATTTGGTGATTCCCTGGCAGGAGGATAGGCCTAGTTACAAAGGAAACTCTGCCGAAATTTCTGAAAAATTTAGGAGTTAGTGAAAATTTTGAGACTGAAGGTAGGTTAGAAAAGAGATGTATGATGTTAAAGTGTTTGGGAAAGACTATACTCCTCATTCGAGGACGAATGATCCTAAGGGGGGGAGAATGTAAGGCCCCGGAAAATTTCGGTAAGTAATATAGGATTCTGTGGTGCCACGTAGGCTAATTATTATATTTTATGTGCTATGAACATTATGGACATCAATTAGACTTGCTAAATATGAGTATGGGTCTTATGGTAAGTGATATGAGGTCCAAATGAAAGCCCAAGTGTAAGCCAAATAGGAAAACTTTCGAAATAGGCCAAAATTCCAAATGGATTCACATAAGGCTCCACTTTAAACGACCATAGATAATTATGTATAAGGTTTTATGTGGCGAATAGCATATCAAATGAAAGCCCTTTGAGTCTAGTTTCCAACGCTTCAAACCGTTCGTCATTTGGACATTCCTACACAAAGTTATGATCAAATTACCAAAGGCTGAAAAATGCGATCGTGTGTCAGATCAAATCTGCGATCCGCATTTCTACTTTGCGGTCCGCATATTCGTTCTGCGGTCCGCATTTTGATCGCAGATTGAACCAGTGTAGCTCATTTTTGGCTGCCGATTTTGCGGTGCATTTTCCAGCCCGCATGTCCATTCTGCGGTGCATTCTGCGGTAGCAGAATTGACATCGCAGGGTTATTTGTTTTATTTTTATAACCCGACCCCATTTCAATATATAGGCTTTGGGGTTCATTTTGGGGTCATTTTTTACTGATTTTAGAGAGTGGTGAGAGCATTTTAGAGAGAGAAGGAGGAACCCAATATTTAAATCATCCAAATCTTGCATTAATCTTCAAGAATCAAGAACCCAATAGCAAGTTCTTCATCTAAGAAGTAAGATTCTATACCCTAGGGTTTTAATTTCGAGTTTTTGTGTATAAGATGAGTTATTGAGGTATGATTCTTGGGTTTATTAGTATTGTGTATACTTGCATGTACAACTTAGGTTTATGGGAAGATTGTTTAACTTAATTAAGTAAGATTGGGTTAGGGAAAGAAGGAAATCTTGAAAAGGGATTTAAAATCAAGATGCTCAACTAGTATTTGATAAAATGCTCAAAATGAGCTAGTTTCATGAATATCTTTCTAATATATGTTTAATTTTGCTATGTCTCAAAATAGATTGAAGTTGCTAGAATTTTCGGAACGTTGTAGTAACTTAAGGAAAAGCTCTTCGAGGTATGTATGGCTAACTTTGATTCTTGTGAAATCGCCCTTATGTGTGCAATTCGTTTGGCATGTGTTAATTTGAGAGATTGTGTGTAATTTCTTGATTTTGTTGTTGGGTATCTAATTGATGTTAAACTACATGTGGTGTGGTATGAAATATGAATTGAAAGATAATAAGGGAATTGGAATTGGTGAAGAATTGTGAATAATGGTTATGATGGCCTATATGGCACCTTGTGGAAAAGAAACGAAACACTTGAGAATTGGTTTATTGTGGAAAGAGATGAAACACTTGAATTGTGGAAAATTGTTGAACATACTTGTGTGAATATTCTTGATTATGGATATATTGTAACTTGGTTGTGATATTGGCTTGATAAGTAATTGAGAACATGAAACAATGTGCAAGTTGCTTATTTGAACTTGTTGAAATTGTGTGTAGTGCCTTATCTGCTGTTTGAAATTGTTGTGTTTTAAACTGTAAGGTGGGGTCGTGTTGCGCGCCGCAACGTGAGGAAATAAGGTGTGGGTTGGGGTGATAAGGGTGGCCGAGGTAATAAGGGTTGTCAGGGGTAATAAGGATGGAAAGCGATCGAAATCGCTATTGAAAATTGATACAAAAATCAATGATGTGAAATTGTGAAAGGAGACAACAGGAGAGTTTGCAACCTTGGGGGCACTGATTGCCCCTATGTTTGACTACTTGCAATTTATGTGGTTGATTGGTTGTTGTTCTATTTGTTGACCTTGAACGTGTTTGTGTTGAGGCTTATCTGAAATGAGTAAAAGGTGGAAAACATGGTTGGCTGGCTTGATTAGTTTTGATGTAATTTAATGGCTTGAGTTTACTTGGGGCAAAGTTTGTCCATACATACCAGTACAATTCAAGTGTACTGACGTCCCTTTTGCCGGGGACGCTACATTCGTATTATGATTGTAGGTGAATGAGTAGCAGGTACTTCAGCTCATCGGCAGTAGCATCCTTCATCTTCCACCGCCCGTTTTGGTGAGCCCCTTTCCTTTCGGGGCCCTACGTGGCTCATGCCACTCTTGTTTAGACTTTATTTTGATTTTGTGTAAGGTATAGCCGGAGCCTTGTTACCGGCAAGTATTGTATCGTCCTTTGTATCCTAGAGGTTCCGTAGACATGTAAACTGTGGGATTCGAGGCTCATGTATATATGTATGTCGGGCATTGTAAATGTAAATTGTGAACTTGTTAGTAAATCAATCACATGGTTATGTTTCTGCATTGTGAAATCAGTCATTATCGGTAAGATATTTGGTTAATGAGTAATAATCGACACAGGGGTAACGCGTGGGATATAAAGGCACCCAGGTCCGCTTGACTGGGGCTACTCGGTCAGGCGCCGGTCATGTCCCTTGTTTTGGGGCGTGACACCCAACTACAAAGTTCATACTGACAATTTAGGCACCGATCTAGAAATAACATTATATCATTCTTGATCCTCCTCTACCAATAGTACTGCCTCAAGTCCTGATACAACTTTGCGGCACCTGGATGAATGAAATATCGCGAATTGCGTTCCTTCTCAAGAATCAAATCACATAGCCCATCCACGTCGGGCACACAAATCCGTCTTTGCGTTTGCAACATCCCATCTGCAACACCCTATCATCCCTAATGGTGACCTCCCTTGCATCACCATTTTGAATCATGTCCTTAAAGATAAGCAATTGGGGAGTCATAATACTAAATCTCTCTGATGCAATCATATAAGGAATATCGAGAAACCACACACACTCGACTAGGCGCTGAAGCATCTAACCTAATGAGCTGATTGTCGAAGGCCCGAACATCTAATGCAAGTGTTCTCTTACTGACCGAAATAAATACAAGGCTTCCCATACTTATTTCCTTTCTATTCAAGGCATCGATCATCATATTGGCTTTCCTGGGATGATACAAAATGGTGATATCATAGTCCTTTAAATGCTCTAACCATCTCTGCTTCCTAAAATTTAGATTCTTTTGTTTGAATAAGTACTGTGGCTCTGATGATATGTAAATACCTCACAAGACACACCGTAGAGATAATGTCTCCAAATCTTCAATGCATGAACGATAGCCGCCAACTCCAAATCATGAACAAGGTAGTTCTTCTCATGAGGATTCAACTGACGTGAAGCATAAGCAATTCACCCTCCTAAAGACACACCCAATACGAATCGATAAAAATTAAAATACAGTGTATAAGAACGCGGTGTAGAAGGCAAAACTAGAATTGGAGTGGTGGTCAATGTTATCTTGAGATTTTGAAAGATCTCTTCACACTTATCTGAGCACCTTAATGGAGCACCCTTCTGGGTTAACCTGCTCAAAGGCGTTGCAATTGACAAGAAACCCTCCACATAGCGACGATAATATCCGGCCAAGAAGAAAAAACTCCGAATCTCAGTAGCTAAAGACGGTGTAGGCCAACTCTTAACCGCCTCTATCTTCTTTGGATCCACATTAATCCCCTCACTGGAAACAATGTCCCTAAGTACGTCACCGAACTGAGCTACAACTCATACTTGGAGAACTTGACATAAAGCTTCTCCTCCCTCAACCTTTGTAGTACAATCTGTGAGCATCAATTCTTGCCTCACAAAAAATACTCCCAAAAAAACAATAAATAAATTTTTTCTTAATTGTTTTTAATGTTTTGTAGATTTTGTTTTAGGAATTATTGGAAATTGTTTGTATTTTCATGCATTTTAACATTTTTAAATCATAAAGAATACAAAAAAAAAAATCCAAATCTTCATTACCTAGCACTTTTAGGTCCTAATTATATTTAGAATTTAATTACATAAGTTTAATTGCATTAATAAATAAAAATTACAAAATAGTCATTTTTCTAGCTTTTAGTTTTACAAACAACTAGTATTTTTCTTCTTTTAGTTTTAAGTTAATTAGGTATTTTAATATTAGAAATAGTAAATTGGGTAATTTTACATATTAGATTGTTTTAGAATTAATTTCGGTTACTAATTAAATGTTTTATTAGGATTTTTAAAATCCCTTTAAACTCATTCTGCCCAGCCCATTCCTATACTTGGTCCGGTCCAACCCCCATCCAAACCAAACGACCCCATTTTCCCTCACCTAAATCACAACCATTGATCTATCTTGATCCGATGGTTGAGAACTAATTTTCCCCTAAGAATATAAGTATCCTAAACACCCCCTATTCCCCCATCCCCAAACCCCTCACTCTCTGTCTCTCTCACCTTTCTTACCCCTCTCTCTAACCACCATTCTCAACTGTCATCGAAAATTGCCCACGGCTGTGGTGCACCTCTAAACCTCCTGAAAATCACACCTTATACCCCTCTCTTCATCCTCAACCTAACCTGTTACCAATTTCCGCAGAATCCCCACCAAACTTGGCTAATTTTAGATATGAAGTAGCAAAAAAAAAACTTAATTTTTACGTTTTGATTCCTTTGAAGTTTCCAAGAATGATCGACCCAAAACTTGTGTTAATCGGTTTGTGTAAACAAGAATATTCGACTAATATTTGTTTTGGCTCATATCGTAGAGCGTCCGACCCCTTTCAAGTTACCCGCCTTTATTTTCCTATTTTGGGTTTTTAAGAGGTACATTTGTTCTTTTTTGTTTGTTTGTTGTTGTTTGTTCTAATTCTTCTCTTTCTTCCTGCCGTTTTCAGAAAGTGCGTGACCAATTTGTTTAGCTTAGGTTACTTATTAATTCTAGTTCAATTAGTGTTTAGGTTTGAGTTTAGTGATTAATTAACTTTAGTTCCCCTTAAAACTTGCTAAAATTATTTAATTTATTAGTGGGTTAATATTTTCCTTTGCATATCTAGCTTAATTAATTCATGGAATAATCAGTTCAATTACATGTTGTTTAGTTTAGTCGCATAAATTGTTAGTTAAAGAGATTTTTCTTTGTTTGTGTGTTTTGATTCTGATCCATTTATTCCATTGCTAGGGTTCCTTTATCATATACCAAATTTCTGGGAATAGAATAGATAGTCGAGTATATGATTCGTGCATTGGATTGTGTCCCATTATGGTAGTTATTTATGGTAGCTACTGTTTGATATTATTGCATGCCATTTTATGTATAATTCTTATGTTTAGATAACTATTTACGTGATTTCTGCAGGAATTACTAATGATCTTTTATTTTTGTTTTTGTTGTTGCTTTCCCTTTCCTTCTATAAGTCGAGGGTCGATTGGAAACAACAACTCTGCCCTTTTGGGTAGGGGTAAGGCCTGTCTACATATTACCCTCCCCAGACCCCACCTTGTGAGACTATCCTGGGTAGTTGTTGTTGCTGCTGCTCTTTAGGTTGACTCTTGTGATAATGCAAATTTAAGGGGGCTAAAAGGAATAAGAAAATAAAGGAATTCTTCTGCTTAGCTGTTGAGAAAGTTCTAAAATAGAGATAAGGTACTAAATAATAAAAGGTGAATTAGATCTGATTTTGGGGTTTAGAAGGTTTAAAACCAGAAGTAAAAGGGTTGCAAAAATGTGAGTAAATATCTGAATGGACGGCTGTCCTAATAGCTGTCCATTTTCTGTTAAAAAGATGTTTTTTTCCTAAAATTTAGGGACTACAATTGTCAGATTATTCCCTCACCCTTTGCCTGTTTAAGAGGCCTCATAGTCCCTTCACTAGACAAATTTTCACATACACTACACATACTGGCAACAACAACAACAACTACCCAGTAAAATCCCACAAAGTGAGGTCTGAGGAGGGTAATATGTACGCAGATCTTACCCCTACCCCGAAAGGGCGGAGAGGTTGTTTCCGAAAGACCCTCGGCTCAGAAAAAGAAAAGGAAAAGAGAAGAAGACAATTCATTAGTCACTTCAGTCGAAACCATAATAAGAACAAAATTATAACAAGCAACAGATAAATGACATGCAATAGCATTAACCAGAAACTAAGGTCCGATGCTAAGATAGATCAAGGACACTACACATACTGAATACCCTAAAAATACACTGATTCTGCACTTATTTTTTAGTGTTCTTTTCTTCATTTTCATTTTAGCAAAGAAAATTCTGGAAAACCAACTCTAGGATTTCAGAAACAAAAACCAAAAAACACACTCTATACAAATCTAGAATTTCGCACCTTAACGAAAAAGAAGTTTCCAAGCTGTTTTCTTTTCTTTTTTTCAATTCCCACTGGTATCATAAATGTTGTCTGGATTTCTGAGTTGAGTTTGAGGCTGTGTTGGTTTTCTGCTTGGTGTTCTTGCTACTGTTCTTTCTTCGAGTTTCAGATATTTATTTTCTCTTCTATTTTCTTTTGCTGATAATCTTTCTATGATTAATAATTTAATACAATCAAATTGAGCTTGAAATATATGAATTTTAGATCGTTGTTGTGCTTACATAATGTTAAATCTTCTTGTGAAATGTTCTAAGTATATAAATGACCTAGATTGATGCTATTCTACCTCTTATCTGTTTTGCTGCTGCTATGTATGTCTTTAAGCACATGTATTACTATTAATTTCTATTATTAGCATAATCTGTTAATCCTGGCTTTCAATCTAAAAAGATTTTCAAATGGTTTGTTAAGACAACATGCCAAGTATTTGTGAAAGGTTGAGGATGTTATTGTTTCAACTTATGGGGTCTGACCATCAATAGGCCAGATTTGTAAGCTTCAAACCCTAAAAGGAAGACCACAGGAGTATTCTAGTTTCTTTTCTTCACAGTTTAGTATTCCAATTGAAGTTAATTATTTCTAGCTTAGTGGTATGATATTAATCTAGATAGGAACATATTTGAACCCAACTGATTTTATGCCATGTAATAGTATGGAAAACAAGTTTATTATTTCTGTTGTTTACTTCAAGATTAGAATGTGATATAAATGATAAGCAGTTTTGGGAGCACTGTCAAGTCGTGGATCACTAGTCACAGGCAGATTCAAAAACAATTTGATTTCGGCCTGCTGACTGCATCTCCTAACTTAGTTCCATGCATGTAACTACTTATAAAGTGTAATTAGGTCATTTATTATTGATTTTTTATTTAGCTCACAAGAAATAGAAATTGTAATTCAAAATCTGGTTAACATGTATTTATGTATCTTTATATCAGTCGAATAATTGATTGTATATATATATTGTATAAACGATTGTATAAACGTTCTTTTGGGCCTGGCAATGAAGTGGCCCAGTTGGCAAGCTTCTTTAACAACCCTTGTTTCCGGGCCTATTTCATGGCATCTTGAAAACACTGGGTTTGGGCCAGCATTTTGTCCACTGTTGTGAATTAGTTCAAAAGGCATCTGTATGAATGTTCGAAATGATTAGTTTGGTAGAAGTTTATTTGAATCTGGCTTCGAACAAGAAGAAATAGATAATCCACTTACTGATATTGATAAGACATTTTCAAGAGCGTATTAATTAATTTATCATGACCAAGGTGCATGTTCGCATGGCCATGGCCATATATTATTAGTAATAATAAAATGTTATTAATTGTGTACACATTTGCTTGGCACAAGTACGAATTTAACAATTGAATACTCGTAAAAATGCTTTTAGGCGTAGCTTAAGTTATTATTGTGATTGTGTACACATTCGCATGATAAAATTACTGTCACGATCCTAGTTCACCAATCGTGGACCTGTCATGACAGCGCCCAGTCTTCGCGGCTAGGTAAGCCTAACACGATGTGAAATGTACAATTTCATGAAACAAGAGATAAAATAATAGGTGGATGATATAAAAGAAATGTAATAAGTGTCGCTCGGCATATAACACACTAAATAGCATACTACCAAGATCCGGAATCCCACGGGCAACACAGACTACAAAAAGAGTACAACTGTGGCTCTATACATCAGGAATGTCTAAACAACGAGAATAAGGGAAAAGTAACTGCTATCACTAATGAGAATAGAAGGAGACCCTCCGGATCCGCGGACGTAGCAGATCATACCTCAAGTCTCCTGAAGCGCTGCTAAATCACCTGAGATGAGTCTGACCTGATGTACCTGGATTTGCACAACAAAAGTGTGCAGAAGAGTAGCATGAGTACACCACGGCGGTAGTCAGTAAGTGCCAGGCCTAACCTCAATGGACTAGTGACGAGGAAGTTAAGGGTCCTAACAACAACAACAACAACAACCCAGTATATTCCCACAAGTGGGCTCTGGGCAGGATAATGTGTACGCAGTCCTTACCCCTACCCCGAGAGGCAGAGAGGCTATTTCCAGGAGACCCTTGGCCGGGATCACGACGAGTATGTTGTTTATTTTTTATTTAAATTTAAATAGTAATAATATTAAGTTATTGTCTAAAGTAAGTTGTGTAACTTAGCATAAATAAACTCAAATCAACAAGTCCAGAACCTATGGGAATTGAACCCACAGTCCCTCTCTATATTTCAACAACTCAGGATCTCCGGGAATTTAACCCGTAGTCCCTACAGCAGTATCTCTGGGTCTCCGGGAATCGAACCTGCAGCCCTAGGAACTCCGGGAATTTAACCCGCAGTCCGTACCACAATATCTCAGGTCCCCCAGGAATCGAACCCGCAATCCGTATCTCAATATATATCAATAAACTCCGGATCTTCTGGAATTGAACCCGCAGCCCTTGGATCTCCGGGAATCGAACCCACAGTCTACAAACACTACAACTTCGGGTCTTCGGGAATCGAACCCGCAGCGCTTGGATCTCCGGGAATTGAACTCGCAGTCCACCAACACAAGCAATTAAAAAAAAGCACAGAGAAATATGGTATGCAAACTTATGATTCACCAAAGCCAGTATCAACAAATATTAAGAAGTTCAAGTAAGACAGTTAGGCACTTAGACAGATAAATCCTATCTAACCATGCTTTTCTAACGAATAACATGTATATATCACGATTTAATTAGCTAGGAACATAGATATCACGAATTGAACAATTCAAGTAAGGTGGGTTCCAACAATCTGCGCATGTACACACCCGTCACCTCGCGTACAAGGCTTTTAAATTAACACATAATATCCTAGGGGTGAAGGTTCCCCCACACGAGGTTAGACAAGCCACTTACCTTGACTCCGGTACGAAATCGCTAAGAGACAACTTACTTGAGGAGAGTATCGGCCTCCACAGGTGTAGTATCTGATCAAAATCAATAGAAATACATCAAAATAGTCCAATTGGGCATTACCCAATCGAAACAATTCGAAATACACCAAAAAACCACAAGTTGTCAAAACCTGACTTTCGGTATACTTCTCGAAAAATTACAAAAGTTACATATTCGGATTACTTATCTCAACACGAGTCTATGCATATAAAATTTACCAAAATCGGACTCCATTTGCCCATTCAAATCGACGATTTACCGTAATTTAGGCCTAAGGCTAAAACCCCCCATTAATCATCCATTAACAGTGAAATACTAAAAGATTCCATGATAAAAATAACGTAATTAGGACATAAAACTTACCTCCGACGAAACCCGATGAATCTCCAACAATTTCCCGTGAGTTTCTCTCTCTAACACTCAAAAATGGTGTTTTTGTGTATAAACCCGCGACTGAACTGCTTCTGGAATTTAATTCACTGCCGGACGAATTTACTCTACGCGTTCGCATTACTGTTCACGCGTCTGTGATGCACAGCTCAATTTTCCTCTACGCGAACGTGACGCCTCCCACGCGTTCGCGATGAATAACTCTTCAGCCATCCGGAATTTCTTCTACGCGAACGCGTACGCTGTGACGCGAACGCGATGCTTCCCTTCCTTCTTCTACGCGAACGCGTTGCCTGAGACGCGAACACGATGACCAATCCCGCCTTGCCTACGCGAACGCGGCCTTTGCCTCGCGAACGCGAAGGCTAAAAAATTCTGCACAGATTCTACAATTAATCTGCAGATTTCTAAGTTCCAAAATGCCCGGATGATGGTCCGAATTCACCCTGAGTCCCCCGGAACCCCAACGAAAACCACCAACATAATCAAAAACACGATAAAAATTTCTTCCAATCATAAAGACACGTCCTTAAACACCGAAATCATCAAATTATAGCGGATTCAAGCCTAAGTTCATCCAAAACTTCGGAAACCTACATGCTTTCAAAAACCCGACCAAACGACGCCCGACTGACCTGAAAATTTGCAAACATATCCAAAATCATATAACGAAGCTACAGAAATTGTCGGAAATCCATTTCGACCCCCGGATCAAAATCTCATCTACTGTTCGGATTTCGCCAAAATTTCAAACTTCGGCAATTCAAGCCCAATTGAGCTACAGACCTCCAAAATACATTGCGAACGCGCTCCAAACCCCGAAATCACCTAACGGAGCTAATGGAACCATCGGATCTCCATTCTGAGGTCGCTGTAACACTGTTCCGAATATGGGCCATTTTTCAATTACAAAGCTCTTATTTAGGGACTAAGTGTCCCAAAACACTCCAAATTCTAGAACCGACCCTCCCGACAACCCACAATAGCAGAAATGAACTTAGGGGAACAGTTAAATTGGGGATCGGGGCATAAATTTAAAAAACGACCGGCCGGGTCATTACAATTACTCTTTCTAAAATTAAATCAAAGTATGTGTTCGTGCAATTTTGACCGAACAATCTCAATACTAATAAAACGTGATTAGTTGTGTATACGTGGCTTTACACACATATAATTCGTTTCAAGATAAATCCATAAATGCCAGAATTAAAGGTAGTAAATGATAAAATGCACACAGGTTCTAAAATACGTAATTAATATAATTGACTAAGCCAGGTTTTATTAAAGTGATCATGCTAAAACAACGGAACTCGTGAATCCTAAGACCTTCTCCCAGGTTAATAGAATTCCTTACCGCAGACTTTTAAATGGAGTTAAACTTTCTCGATTTGGAATTTAAAAATAAATGGTGACTCAGAGCACCGTAAATAAACAATTTTGAGTGGCAACTCTTAAATAAATAAAAAAATTCAATTCAAATAATGTCACTTAAACTGGAAAAACTCCCTTATCCCTATCCCCGTCGGAAAAAGAAGGTATGACAGGTCTGACAACTTTGTTAGGGACACGAACCTAGAATCTCTTGTTCTGGTTCTGAATTCGAGCTTGTTAATTGATTTATATTTGAATTTATTTATTGTTGATATTACTACGTTTTTGGGCCTAATGTGCTAGTTGCCGCTTCGATATTATTTTAACTGTAATAAGTTATTTTTTATGCTTCCCTTCCGAGTCTTCTAAAAATACAGTGCACACGTATGCGTGGCCCACTTTTTTGTTTGAAGTCATACCAAATAGACCGAGGATGGGTCGACAACTAGACAGGATAGACTTTCATGCTCCCAATACATTGCCCCCACCAAGGCACGAGCTTTCCGCTCGAATAAGCCATATCTAGAACACAACCCCAAGTTTAAACCTAGAATAACATAGCCCCACGCCTGATTCCTAGTAGGAACTCTTGTTTGCATCTCATGTTTTTAACTTTAGGGACTTAACACAGGGGTCGGGTCCGTCTAGGACAGGTGTACCCGAAATAAGATACCATCCTGATGCATCTTACGTGCTATTTGTATATTTATTTGCTTCGACTTGCAGTTGATCGACTAGGAAAAGAAAATCAAGAAAAAAAAAACAAGAGTGAGGTATGACAGAAATTAAGTCCGGTTCTGAAAATTTCAGTATTTGAAGTTGTCCTAAAACTCTATGAAACTTTCAAAAAACATGATTGAAAATTGAAAAAAGTTCATTTTAAAAATGGGTCAATAACATGTTTTCCTGATTATGTTAAACTGACCAAACTACATAGGTTTGATTCTCACCGGATATGAGAAATGTAGGTAATCTACATAGGGTACGACCTCAGTTTTGTAATAATAACTAAAAATAAAATAAATATATCAAGTGCTTTGGTCAAGAGAATATTCCGACCTGGCTTCAATTGCACCTTCATCCATTTTTATCGTTATAGCCTTAGAACATCTTTAAACTATCGGAGGGATATTATTGAAAAGAACGGACGTGTCTGCCAAAGGAACATCACTTTTTCCATAAAGTACCCTTCTCCGGCCTCAAACTATATTTGAAAGCATGAAGGGGACACAATTACAAAAATAGTCACTTGTTGCTAATATTGCATAAGTAGCCACTTTATTTTAATTTTTCTTTAGAAAATTTAAAACTTGTTTTGCAAAAAGAGTCCACTGGTGCCAGCCCTAACCTTAATCATTAACAGGTATAAAATGAGCACTCTTCAGAATTTGCAACTAACGGTCATAGAGCTGGCTCCGCTGCAGCTTCAAATGTGATGGTATGACTTAGAAAACGATTGTCAAGATTGGATAACAAAGAATTTGGGAAGTCTCATCGACATTATGCATGTTAAACCGCAGAATGATCTGTTTAAGGCCTTAGTGACTTTTTGGGATCCCACCCACAATGTCTATCATTTTTCCAACTTTGAGCTTACTCCTACCTTGGAAGAAATAGCCGGATATTTTATTTTGGCCGAGACTTGAGAAATCAGCAACTTATATTCCCAAGGCCTCCCTCCGTGCATCATTTCTTTGATGTCTTGAACGTCAGTAAGCAAATAATGAAGACCAATATACACAACGGATGTCGTTCCTTTTACTTCCTGTATTCCAGGTTTGGGCACTCAACTAGATTTGAAACACATGAAAAGGGGTTAAACAATAAGAAAAATAAGAATACCTTTAAAATTCATCGTCGCTTTGCTTTCAGAATGGATATTTTTGGGAATTATGGTCTTCCCAAATGCAGAATGGACAATAGATGTTCACATGGCCCAAATTGCGCAAGTCCTCATTGCCAAAAAGGATCACACGCTTGCTCTGTTGATACTGGCGGATATATATCGAGCATTAACATTGTGTGAAACATTCTTATGCAAATGTGATTGATTGAGATCCTCCATCATCACTCGAGCAAGAACAATTTCACTGGGAGTTATGAGGAGAACGAGAGAGATAACAATTCTCCAGAATGGTTTGAAACCTAGGTCTTCCATTTAAGAACTCTAAAGGAAAGCGAGACTGAAAGGACTTTGGGATGGCTTCTGATAAGGGAAGTCATACACATGATTTTTACGAAAGCCTATTTGATGTTGATGTGTTAAATAAGTGTCCAACCATACACACCGTGGAGAATTTCAAGACGGTTGGAAAGATATCAAGCGGTGCCCATGAAGAGTTGAGTACCCAGGTCATTGAGCTACACCCATAAGCTCAATTACTCGAGGCTTTTGTCCAACAAGATTGGAATGGTTGCCGGTATCTGAAAGAAGACACCCAGGTACCAGATCCCATAGAGAGAAAGTGGACCCAAATTATGCCATGTGGTTTGAGAGAAGGTCTTGTTCTAAGGATGGACCAAAGCCCGAGCCTAAAAGGCATGCCAAAAGACCTCATGTCTATGATTTTGATGATAAAATCTGAGAAAGTTTGGTCTGGGTATAAAAGGAGAAGAAATATCAAGCCATCATTCAAGCCCTTGAACAAAAGTTGAGAAATGTCGTATATTATAATGACTTACATGCACAAGAAAATGAAAGTATAAGGAGAAGGTTGACCCGACAGAACGAGGTGCTCCAAGCCCTATTACGGGACATGAGAATAGCTGCTAAAATGCCTCTGAGGAGCAAGAAGGATGAAAAACTCATAAGCAGTGTAAGGTTAAAAGTAAAGGCTTATGGGTTTGACCTGGCAAAAACTCGGGCAAAATTGGCAAATAATGCAGAAGAATGGACAATGTTTGCTCAACAGTTAAGGAAAAAGTATGACAAATGAGTCACGTTTTAAAGAAAAAGCTGACTACTCTTGAAAATGAATTGGCGGAGCAAACAAAGAATATCAAAGTGGAAAGAGTGCATTGCTATACATTGATGTCCCGATTGGAAGAAGACATGCATCAATTGCAAGATCAAAACCATTTGGCCACACAAGTGTTGGAGGCCTGGTTTAAACAGCAAATTGGACGCCTACTCCAGGAAAAAGGGCGTCATTAGAATGAGGATTAAAGAAATGGATAATTATGTTACAATAAAGTGCCATAAATGCGATGATATGACAAGGTCCATGTTCTTTGCTGCTATGATGAGCTTTGTCCATCAGGTGATGGCTAATTTAGAGTATCTCCAAGAAGATATTTCATGCATTCCCGCGTCGAGACCAATTGATGTCCCGTGGGCCCCCGGAGTAGCATTGTAGGCTCTTATGTATTCCTGATTTTCTTTTGGGTTTGAGTTTATATTTCACCTTTTCAAGTCTGTTTAGTCTTTTCCAAGTTTGTTTTGAGTCTGTATTTTAGATTCTTTATAATAGAACAATCCAAAAAGATTTCTATTTATTGAAATCTTGAAAATCCAATCTTTTTTCATTTTGCTGTCTACGGCCAAAATCAGAGAGCTCGATTTTATGATCATTATGACATCCCATAGCTTGTCTCTAGAAACCTCAAGGCATAGCTCGAGGTTGGACCCTAAGGGTTCCCTATGGTTGATCTCGGGGAAACCCAAAATGGTTACAATCATGGACAAGCGGAAAATTCCCAATGCATGTGGTCAAAGCTGACAATGTATGTGAGAATGGTACAAGTCTGTACACCATTAAGTAGCTGTACCAGCCAGGTTTATTTGTAATAATTATACATGTACCATGTTAGGATTACCCCTCCTATATAAAGGAGGACCCTTGTTATGTCTTAGACACATGATATTCTATGCTAGAACAAGAATATTCTTATATTTTCAACTTAAACATAGTCCACTATCATTCCCTTGATTTTATTGCTTACATTTATTGTGTTTTATTGAGAGTTCTTCATTTATTACTTATAATTGATCATAAAGAGCCATTATCATAGTTCTTAGAACTGTTAGTTCTTCATGAACCATCCCTGGTCCGACACTTTAGCTCGACCTCGAGGCGCAATGTAGGCCAGCTCGAGGCCCCGATTTATGGCCATTCGATTTGCATAACATACTATCCTAAAGCTCTTATTTCCTTTTCTTGACTCACACTTCGGTTCTATCGCTTAACAATTAGCATTAAAATAAATCATGTATTTTTAGAATCACTAAATCAAACTTAATTGTAATTACTATTTTCAAGGTAAATAGTTTGGCACCCACCGTGGGGCTAAAGATAAATGTAATTTTTTTTCATGTTGTTTTATTGAAAATGTCACACCTCCCTTTTTACTAGCCCACAAATGGGCTTTGTACCGATCCGTTTGGAAAGATACGTAGGGTATACCTCAATGTTCAAATACCCGAGACGGATATAATAACAAAGAGGAAGGAGTTTTTCCACTTAAAGGACAGTCGGAACGAGATCAATTCATTTAATTTTTCAGAATCGCCACTTGGGAAAATAATAGTGTCCCAAGTCACCGGTTTAATCTCGAACCGAGGAAATTTATGACTCTGTTATTATAGTCCGCGAAACAAAGACCTGGATAAGGAACTCTATTAACCTGGGAGAATGTATTAGGCATTCCTGGATTCCGTGGTTTCAGCACGGTCGCTCAATCATCGTTCTTGAATCTTACTTGACTTGTTATAGATTTTAACAATACGTATGTGCTTTTACTTTAATATTTTACCAAACTGCGACATCGCGAAAACGCACCTCGAGTCACACCGCAACCAGTACGCCTGTGACTTTTGGTACATTTTGGCTTTGCCGGGATTTAGGATTTGAGTCGCACCAAGTGCACACTCACTCATAAGGGAGGTATATTATACCGTGCCTAATAGAGTCCATCGGCTTTTAATTGTTTTAGGAGAAGCTATGAAATTTGCTAATAGCCTCCCCCGATTCTATTTATAAATTATTTCATTAATAAAGGGGGCCCCGCTATTTTGTGTTGTGCGAGGCTCGTCCCACTTTAATTTTAAAAGGTTCAATCTTAATGTACACATGCTATGTTATCTATTTTGGTTTTTCCTTAGTCATATTTCAACTTCTCATTTTCAGACTTGGGCCCAGGCCATTGTCATATCTTTGTTTGGGCCTGGGCCTCTGCATTCATACTTAACCAGCACCGTTCCTGCCCAGGTCTTAGAGACCCGAGCTATCTTCAGGCTTCCGCTTGACAGCCTAGTTATTTTCGTATCATGATTCAGGCCCCCGTTACATGTTGGGCCCAAACCAATGGAAACAATAGTGATAAGAATAGAGATGGTAAACATATAACAGAACAATCATAAATCACTGCGAATGAATTCAATTGCATTTTTATTCATCAAAAGGGACAATCACAGTACAAGCTATTAATGTTAACTATGTATCACAACTATCTACTGTACACGAGGCTTAAATTAACATACTGTTTCTAACTTCAATCTCTACTAATGAATTTACACTAACATCTGAGTTATTTACTAGTTGAAAAAAAGTTAAGAAATGGTTCGATTATATATAAGGCTTGATCAAATTGGAACAATTCAACTAATAACTTATGGTATCTAGATTATCTAAAACTAAGTCGAGTTATTCACAGATGTGCAATTACATTACTAGTTTCATCATGAGTTAAGCCTTTCGACATCACAGATCTAGTTCTAATTGAGTTGTTATGTTATCTAGTCGTTTTCCCTTTTAAACTTATTTAAATCTAAACTTTTGATCCTTTAAAACTAACTGGCTACACGAGCAATGATTACACAGTCTAATCACTCAATTGTACAATTCGAGTATCTACATTCAAGTGGCTCAGAACTTAAGCATAATTAAACTACTGATTTTACTACGACTTAGCTCATTACAATGTTATAACCCAATGATGAATGAATCATGGTTTGATCTAACATTTTTCTATTTTTGGAAGCTTACCTAAGTTTAAAATGCAGATCTACAATATATGATTAACTATGTGATTAAGACTTACGATACTACTGTGAACGAACAATTAGCGATTTGAAACTATGATTAGCTAACTTATATTTTAAAGTTTTACCTATATAAGATTGGTGATGTACTATCTACAACTACACTACCAACTATTAAGCTATTACACCGTTTTTGTCTTTGTTTTTCTACTATTACATACTATACTACGATTTAAACTACAGATCTATACTAATACTAAAGCTAATAAAAGAGTAAATACAAAATACATGAGATCATATGAATTAAAAATAATAGATCTTCATTTCATTTCAGCACTTCACCATTACAGCTTCGTTTGAATAGAAGTGTACCTGAATCAGCAAGTAGAAACCAATGAGTTCTAGGGGACTAAGCAAGTAATTCAGCAACAGATTCAAGCAGTAATGCAACAGCGGGTGATTGAATATCAACGAACAAAGCCAAAGCAAAAGCAAACAGAGATCCAAGTGAATACTCGAGCAGAAAATCCGCACACAAATAAGCTTAACCAGTGACTGCCACATCCAATGCAGGAAAAACTACTAGCTATTAATATATTTCTTCTTTGAACTTTTTCTTATCAAAAACCAGCCCTTATTTCACTCTTTTTGGGGGTATTTATAGGTGTGAGAGTGGCAGATTTCTTGGGAAGAAAGAATGGGATTAAATCCCACGTCTCCCCCTTTAAAATTGCTAAACTTATACTTAGACCCTATTTTCAGTTAAATGATCCCTTCCAGCATGTGCTGGAAGGTTCTATTTGATTCCCTTTTAAGGCTTTTTCCAAAGTATCCCTAAGGGTTAAAGATTTTTACTGATTTCCCTTTTTAGGGAGACCATTATACCTTTTAATCTTTGCAAAATTGCAGAAATCAGGGGTACAAATGACTCCCATATCCCTATGTGTTCTATATAATTCACTATTTTACCAATTTGACTTCCTTTTATACCCTTAGTGACTTTTCTGATTTACCCGACCTACCTAGGTCAGATTTTCAGCATTTTGGGGTTTATTTAACTAATGGCCAGTCCTTGCATTGGTATTTAAGGACTGGCCAGTTCTACTTTAAGGAACTATTTCAAACTTAGCCAATTTTGTTTCATTTCAGTTAATTAAGACCTATTTATTTCATTATTAAACTAATTGCAGGACAAGCCTGCATTATTGTTGTATTTAACCTATTTAATATTTAGCCAGTCTCAAGTTGAGACTTGGTTTGGGTAATTGAACCCATTTGCTGAACACAGGCTGGGCCCAAGCCTTTGCAGACTTGGCCACCTGTGATTCAGTGCTCAAATGAGCCTTGGTAGGTCTGAACTTGCAGACTTGCACCACTTGTTGCACAACTAGCCTTTTTAAGGTGGGCCAGTGTGCTGGACCTTGTAGAGTTGGTCTATTTGCAAAATTGACCACTTTTTGGTCACTTATTATCTTATAACCTATGGTTGTTTGATTTTCAGTTTTAAACCTATTTCAAAACTAACCATTTTATGGAACTTAGTACTATGACAACTATAACCAATCCCCTAAAGTTAATGAGTATTAATCATATGCTCATACTAACAAGAACTATTGCAAACTCAGTCATTTTCAACATGTAATTGCACACATAGCCACATGAGACCAAACATTGTGTATCAATTAATTAAAACTGAGAAAGGGGAAATTTGATAGTATTGAATCTCAATCAATCAATTCACATAATCCAAATTCATGTGGCAAAGTGTCAATCAATATCAATTAGACTTAATTACAACTAATTCATGTTAGATGATACATTAAAAAACCCAAAAATCTTCAAAGTTCATGAGCATAGACATACACAGAAGCTAAACTCTCACAAACAGTCAGTAAGAGATGAAACATGGCTTAATCAGACATAAGGATCAAAGGATCTATAAGAATGATCTCATTTAGACCCACTAGATCAGCCCAATTTCAGTATAGAATATGACAGACAAGATGAAGGTGCAGAACAGAAGGACATGGAGAAAATAATGAAGGAAAAATCCTAAATCTATCATGCCAAAGGATAGGAGAGAGAACATGGTCACTAAAATACATGTGAAAGACCATAGAGGGTGTTATTAGAGTAAAAACCCTTGAGTAGGCATGAGAATTAAACTGCTAATCCTAGAATTAAACTAAGCATGAAAAGAACCAGAAGAGAAGAATCATTCAACTATTGAGAGTTTAAAAAAGATAAACTAATACAGAATGAGAGTCCAAAAATTTAAACATGCAAAGAAGATATCTAAAACCAACAAGATGAAGAAGCCTAATACTAACGGAGGATAAAAAAGAAGAAAGATATCAAGGTCAAGTCTTCAAAATAAAGAATCAGAACAAAAATCCAAACAAACAAGATAATCCTAGTATAAGAGATGAACAACGATGGCTAAACAACTAATCATGTAAAGAATCATAAAGAGAGGAACAATCATGCTGTTTGAAAACTAACAGATCGATAATCACAAAACCAAGAAGATGAAGAAGAAAGGGTGAAAGATAGATATTTTTAACTCAGAAGAAACAGAACATGATTTAAAACAAACAAAACAGATGAAAGATATGAACAATGACCAAGTTAGAAAAACCCTAATACTAACAGATGAAGCACAAGATATCAAGATCTAGAAAAACGAAAAACAGACAGAAACATCAAGACAAGAGCAAGAAAAAACATGAATATGAACAGACAGGGGGAATTAAAATAATCACAGAAGAGGGTAAGGGTACTTAGCTTTGCAGGGCCTGTCCCCTGAGCTTCCGGTTCACTCTTCTCACTCTTTTTTAGTCTTTTTCAGACCTTTTCTTTATTTCTTTTTTTCTTTATTTCTTTCTGTTTTCCCCTTTTTAGACTTCAAGACGAGATCTTTAATGTTTTTGTTTTGGAGAGGGGTGTTTGGAGAGGTTATTGGAGAAGGTTTGGTTTCGAGTCGCCGAAATTAGGGGTTCGGCGACTTCTTTTTGGATATTCGACGGGATCTAGGGATGTTCGAAGGAAACTAATGCTATGGGGGGTTAGATCAGGTCATGGCGGTTCTTTTGGTGTTGGTTTGGAGAAGGATCTCGTAGTTTGGTGGTCACCGGTGGTAGATTCCGGTGACCGGCAAGTCAAGAACTAGGGGGTTCTTATGGTTTTGGGGTAGTCTGAGGGTTGTTTGAGTTGAAGGAGATGAAGAAGAGAGGAGGGGAGGTGAAGGGGTGGCCGGAGACACCGTGGAGGGTGGTGGCCTCCATGGCCGATGAGGGTTGCAGAAGAGGTGAGGGAGAAGATGAAGATGGAGAAGAAAGGGGATTTGGGCGGCTAGGGTTAGGGGTTTCTAAAAATGGCCGGTCTTCAACACGATCGAAGCCTTTTATAGGCGAAGGGGCTAAGGTGATCTGGGCTGTTGGTTTGATGAAGATCAACGGCCACCAATCGCATTACTAAAGCGGCGTCGTTTTGTGATAAATGAAGCCGAGGCTATTGACTATTAGATCAACTCGAACGGACGGATGAGATTCGATCTCACACTTACCTAATTGAATTAAATCAGGATTGGTTCTCAGCCGTTGGATTTAGTGCAACGAACGGCTGAGATCACTAATCACTTGATGGCTTGGATCGGACTCTTTGGGCTTAAGGACTGGGCCACTATTTTGGAATTCCTTTGGCCTAGTCTCACTATACTATGTATTTTTTGTGTTTTCCTGATGTTTTATTTATTTTTTATGTATTTTCTTTCTGTATTTTGTTTTATTTTCTTTTCTATTATTTAAATTATTCAATTTCCTGCTTGCACTAATTTTCTGATATTTTTTTGGCAATTTTCTACTATTTTTTGCATAATTTCCGCTATTAATGCTCTTTTTGTTTATTTTCTTTTAACTACTTAATTCAAAATGCATGTATTTAACCTATATTTTTTGATTTTCTAATTTTAATTATTTAAACAAATAAAATGAAATTAATTTCAAACAAGACATGCAATTACACTCAAAAATATTAATTTATTTTAATTTTGGAATTTTGTTTTCCTAGTGCAAAAAATCATGTGCTCACAACTGCCCCTCTTTGCTCGGGAACACGAAGAGTTTCAGTGCAAAGACAAGTGAGCAGTAATGAGAGATTTTTGCACGTTGGCATATTCCGTGAAAGCATTTTGGAAAACCTTTTGACCGCACCCTGCTTTAGAGGTTTCCTACATATCCTAGGGTAAACATGAATCAGGTCAGTGTAGTTCGGGAAGGTCTGGCAGCTAAAAACTACCGGACTCACTGTTGCATTGACATTGTTGAGACTTGCTGACTTACTCCTTATTACACAGGGGGAGGGTAAAATGTAAAAATGAAGAAGCTATTCTAAACTATGATTCTACAAATTACAATAGTTCCTATCTAGCTTCTTCTTTGCTCTTCCTTGTCTCTTTCTCTTTGATTTTCTGTGATGCTGACTTTCTCTTTTTTGTTAATTTTGTTTTCCTTTCTTCCCCCACTTTTTTTTTTATTTTCGATGATAATTCTTACCTTCAAACTGATGCCTGCTCAAAACAAAACAAAACAACAAACTTTTTCTTCTGCCCCAGTATGGGCTTTTCATGTTACGGTGTTACTCATGTTAGCTAACACAAACCAAAGTGGCACGGCATTAAAAATTTGCAGAAAAAGATTCCCTTGTTATCCAGGTGGGCGCCTGATGCATGAAATTAAAATTTTGCAGAAAAATATTCCCTTGTTATCCAGGTGGGCGCCTGATGCATGAAATTAAAATTTGCAGAAAAATATTCCCTTGTTATCCAGGTGGGCGCCTGACACATGAAATTAAAATTTGCAGAAAAGTATTCCCTTGTTATCCAGGTGGGCGCCTGATGCATGAAATAAAAATTTGCAGAAAAGTATTCCCTTGTTATCCAGGTGGGCGCCTGATGCATGAAATTAAAAATTTGCAGAAAAGTATTCCCTTATTATCCAGGTGGGCGCCTGATGCATGTAATTATAGGTTTGTAGAAAAGTATTCCCTTGTTATCCAGGTGGGCGACTGATGGATGAAATTAAAATTTGCAGAAAAGTATTCCCTTGTTATCCAGGTGGGCGCCTGATGCATGAAATTAAAATTTGCAGAAAAGTATTCCCTTGTTATCCAGGTGGGCGCTTGATGCATGAAATTAAAATTTGCAGAAAAGTATTCCCTTGTTATCCAGGTGGGCGCCTGATGCATGACATTAAAATTTGCAGAAAAGTATTCCCTTGTTATCCAGGTGGGCGCTGATGCATGAAATTAAATGTTTGCAGAAAAGTATTTCCTTGTTATCCAGGTGGGCGCCTGATGCATGAAATTAAAATTTTGCATAAAAAGTATTCCCTTGTTATCCAGGTGGGGGCCTGATGTATGAAATTAAAATTTGCAGAAAAATATTCTCTCAGTTTGATAACTGGGGTATGAATTTTAAAGATGATACCCTACTCTTGTTTTGGTATTTTCTTTGACTTTCATCCATGAATTCCTTTACTTATTGCCGAACTTTCTTTTTGATGTTTTTCTATCTTTCCACATTGGTCACATTCTTTTTAAAGTGATTAGTAACGATTTGTTCCTGTCTAAATCACAAAACAAAACTTATTGGATATAAGATGCTGGCAACTGGCCTCTGCCGTCCTTGCCTCTTATTGCTTTCCTCTTTTTGCTTTTTCTCACACTGTGGTATTTCATTTGACTATCTCCTGCAAGCTCTTTTGTATTTTCTTGTTTTTCACTTTTTGTTTTCTTTTCTTTTGGCTCTGTTTGCCAAACTCCTTTATTTCTTTCCATCTTTTCCTTTTCTTTTCTTTTCTGATCCAGTGTTATTTCAGCTCTTATCATCAGGAGCTGGTAGTTAGCTCTCAAAAGGCAAACAATGAAATGCAGAAAAATGAAAAAGGGTAGGGGTGTTTCGGAGAAGTGGTAGAATTTATCTGGGTATGTTGGCTGATTCCGTTGACCATGCCATGTATTTAAATTCTGACACAGTTCGTTCAACTTATTATTCTGACTCCGGATTGTTCTTGACCCAAACTAATACTATTTTTGTTGCCTTTTCTCTTTTCCATAGTAATCCTTACGATCGCCTTATGGTGCCTCGAAAGGTTTTCACTAATAAGACTCTCTCATTTATTCTCTATTGGCCTCACAATCGCCCTGTAGTGCCGTTAAAGGTTTTCACTGACAAGACTCTCTCATTTTATTTTCTCTCGACCTCATAGTCGCCTCACGGTGCCAGTTAAGGTTTTCACCGATGAGACTCTCTCATTTTTTCATTTTCCATTTTTCCTTTTGTCTTTTGTTTTTGTACCACTGACGTTGTCCAATGTTTCGTTCTTCCTTCGCTGCGTTTGTTATTCTCTTGAAATTGATCAGAAGGTCTTTCTTTGGGCTGTAATGTGGCTTTTGGATGGGTTAAGAAAGAAAGGTAAAAGGCTCAAAGTTTTACGAGGGTTCAAACATATTTACATCTCTCGGAATTATAAAACATAACTTCTGCCCCAGTTTCAATATGTGGGGAATTTTTGGATTTTTTCTTTATTGTGAATGAACCTATGTGAGGCTGCCTACGTACCTTTTCGGGATCAAGTCAAGCGTAGTTCATTACTACGCCATCCATTAATGAATTTCTTTGATTTTTTCTCGATTTCTTTGTCTTTTTCTTTTCTTTTCTCTTTTCATTTATTTTCATTTTTCTTTTTCATTTCTTTTTCTTTTTTTTTTCATTTTTCATTTATCATCATTTTTTTTCATTTTCTGTATTGTGCCATAAGCAATTCCGAGAGAGGGGTATGAAAGAATATATCGAACATGGCTCACAAAGGGTTGTCAATGGATAAAGTGTTTGGATAGAGAATAAAATGCCTTCATCATTTCAATTCCAAAATCACAACAAAATACAATCATACAATTGAAAAGGAATCATACATTATATCTTTTGACTGCATCTGAATTGATAGCAGTCTCTACGCACTTTCCTTCAATATCTATCAAGTATAATGCCCCATTAGACAACACCCGTGATACCATAAATTTTCCTTGCCAGTTTGGCGCAAATTTGCCCTTTGCTTCGGCCCAATATGGCAGGATACGCCTCAATACGAGTTGTCCAACTTCTAACTTTCGAGGACGTACCTTCTTATTATATGCTCTGGCCATTCTTTGTTGATACAATTGCCCGTGGGAAACTACGGCCAACCTCTTCTCGTCGATCAGACTTAATTGTTCCAGCCAGGCTTTTAGCCATTTTTCGTCATCTATTCCAGCTTCAGCTATGATTCGCAATGACGGTATCTCTATTTCTTCGGGCATGACAGCCTCTGTCCTATACACCAATGAATAAGGTGTGGCGCCAATAGAAGTGCGCATTGTTGTGCGATAACCCATAAGAGCAAAAGGTAACTTCTCATGCCATTGTCTGGATTCCTCCACCATTTCCTGAGGATCTTCTTTATATTCTTGTTTGCAGCTTCTACTGCCCCATTTGCTTTTGGCCTATATGGTGTGGAGTTGCGATGTGTGATCTTAAATTTCTGGCAAACTTCCGCTATGAGGTGACTGTTCAGATTGGCCCCGTTATTACCTTGGGAATTCCGAACCGGCATATAATATTTTCATGCACAAAATCCACCACAACTTTCTTTGTCACCGCCTTGAATGTCTTTGCCTCAACCCACTTGGTGAAGTAATCAATTGCAACCAAAATGAATCGATGCCCATTGGAAGCTACTGGCTCTATTGGTCCAATAACATCCATACCCCAAGAAACAAACGGCCAGGGTGCAGACATCGTATGCAATTCATAAGGCGGGGAGTGAATTAGATCTCCATGTACTTGGCATTGGTGGCATTTCCTTACATATCTGATGCAATACCGCTCCATGGTGAGCCAATAATACCCGACTCTCAAAATCTTCTTTGCTAAGATATACCCACTCATATGGGGTCCACAGGCTCCAGCATGCACCTCAGCCATAATCTTGTCGGCTTGTTGCGCATCCACACACCTCAACAATCCCAGGTCTGGTGTTCTTTTATATATGATTCCTCCACTGAGGAAAAAGCCATTTGTTAAACGTCTTACAACTCTCTTCTGATCTCGGGTGGCTTGCTCCGGGTATTTTCCTGCCTTCAAGTATTCCCTGATGTCGTGAAACCACGGTTCTCCGTCCAATTCTCCTTCCACAGCAAAATATTAAGCATTTTGATCACGCTTCTGGATCTAGAGTGGATCTATATAGGCTTTGTCCGGATGATGTAACATAGAGGATAGTGTGGCCAGAGCATCTGCAACTTCGTTGTGCATTCTTGGGATATGTTTGAACTCTATGGACTAGAATCTTTGGGACAACTCATGCAAACAATGCCGGTAAAGTATCAATTTCAGATCCCTTGTTTCCCATTCTCCCTGGATTTGGTGTATCAAAAGATCTGAGTCACCCATGACCAAGATCTCTTGAACGCCCATATCTATTGCCATCCTCAATCCCAAGATACACGCCTCATATTCGGCCATATTATTGGTGCAGAAAAATCGAAGCTGAGCGGTAACGGGATAGTGTTGACCCATTTTTGAGATGAGTACTACTCCGATACCAACTCCCTTGCTGTTGACGGCTCCATCGAAATACATCTTCCATCCTGGCTTTTCACTCTATTCTATTTCTTCGACATTCATTGCCTCCTCATCCAGAAAATATGTATTTAGTGGCTCGTACTCATCATCTACTGGATTCTCTGCCAGGTGATCTGCAACTACCTGCGCCTTCATCGCCGTACGAGTTACATAAACGATATCAAATTCTGTAAGCAGAATCTACCATTTAGCAAGTCTTCCTGTAGGCATGGGCTTCTGGAATATGTACTTCAGAGGATCCAGCCGTGATATCAAGTACGTGGTGTATGCTGACAGATAGTGCTTCAGCTTTTGAGCCACCCAAGTCAATGCACAATATGTTCTTTCTAGCTGAGTATACTTTACCTCGTAAGATGTAAATTTATTACTAAGGTAATATATAGCTTGCTCTTTCTTGCCCGTCTAATCGTGCTGCCCTAGCACACAACCAAATGAATTGTCAAGCACTATCAAATATAAGATCAAAGGTCTTCCCAGCTTTGGAGGAACTAGCACTGGAGGATTTGCCAAATATTCCTTGATTTTGTCGAAGGCTTCCTGACATTCATCGGTCCATTTCACTGCTGCATCTTTCTTTAACAACTTGAATATCGACTCACATGTTGATGTCAACTGAGTGATGAACCGGCTAATATAATTCAGCCTCCCTAATAAGCTCATTACTTCCTTCTTGCTCTTCGGCGGAGGTAGACTCTGGATGGCTTTGATCTTTGATGGATCTAGCTCAATGCCCCGCCGACTTACTATGAACCCCAACAGCTTCCCTGAAGGCACTCCAAAAGCGCATTTTGTAGGGTTGAGTTTAAGATTGTACCTCCGGAGTCTCTGGAAAAACTTCCTCAAATCCCTCACATGATCATGTTGCTTCTTGGACCTTATAATGACATCGTCCACATAAACTTCGATTTTTCGATGCGTCATGTCATGGAACATTGTGGTCATTTCCCTCATATAAGTAGCTCCGGCATTCTTTAACCCAAACGGCATCACTCTATTGCAATATGTCCCCCAAGGTGTAATGAAAGCAGTTTTCTCCGCATATTCTTCGTCCATTAGGATCTGGTGATAACCCGTATAGCAATCGACAAATGAACCCATCTCATGCTTGGCACAATTGTCGTTCAATATGTGGATGTTCGGCAATGGGAAATCATCTTTTGGACTGGCTTTGTTGAGGTCTCTATAATCCACACACTCCCTGGTTTTTCCATCTTTCTTCGGAACAGGCACAACATTTGCTAACTAGGTGGGGTACTTAGTAACTCGTATGACCTTCAACTCAAACTGCTTATTCACATCTTCTTTTATCTTCACGCTGATGTCCGTTTTGAACTTTCTCAACTTTTGTTTGATTGGCCGGCATTCAGGATAGATAGGCAACTTATGTACCACCAAATCAGTGCTAAGTCCGGGCATGTCATCATAGGACCAAGCAAAGATGTCCTTGAATTCATGCAGCAACTTCATTAACTCTTCCCTCAGAGAGGTTTCTAAATGAACACTGATTTTCGTTTCCCGGACATTATCTTCGCTCCCCAAATTGATGGATTCTGTTTCACTCAAGTTCGGTTTGGGTTTTTCCTCATACTGGTTTAGGTCCTTACTTATTTCCTGCAGGGTTTCCTCATCCTCATATTCTACCTTACTATCGTTCTCAATTTCTTGAATAATAATTCGATTGTCAGAACTGGGCCGGGAATTCTTCATGCATGACATATCATCAGAATCAGCACATATGGAACTGTACAAAAGAAAAGATAAAAATAAGGCAAAAAATGAAGAAAGAAGAAAACTGCATTTCATTGATATCTCAAAGATGAACAAAGTTTTGGGTACATTTTGATTTCCATGGGGGTAGGGGACTACAGAAAGTAAAATTGCTTTTTGGGGAAATGATGATGAATTTCAAAAGCTAACTACCAAGACTCCTTCCTGATTGGGAGAGGAGTGGCTTCCCAGTTGTTGAGCGCAACCCCAGATCCCACGAACTGAACGTCTATCCTGCTAGTACGCTCTCGCATTTCTACCATGTTCACGTCCCTAAATAACATTTCGAACCTCATCAAGAGCTCCTCATCAGGCCTGGTCTAAGCATACCTAGACGCAGCAGATGTCAGATGTCTTTTCGTACCAGGCTTGGCAAAGGTGTCAGACAGTTTTTGGATGGGTTTAGGAAGGGTCCAGTTTTTCTTTTTGGCTTTCTGGGCTTTTTAGATGTTGGCGTGAGTGGGTTTGAATCCCAAGCCAAAGGTGTCTTTGTTTACTGGCAGATGAACTGGTTGGGTTATTCCTTGCAAGGCTATTCCTAGCCCTTTCTCTGGTGTAAATCCATTTTTAAGCATCTCCTTGGCTACCATCACAGCGGCAGGTGCCACTGTAGGGATTGGCAATTTCTCACCTTCATCAATCTTGTTTACGGCTACAGTATCTGTCACCTGGTACACCCAGGGACCTTTGTCTCCATCAACATCTTCGAATGGCATTATGGCGTTGCAGGTGTCTCCCTCTCCATGCTCTGTGATTTCTTGCTGCTCCCATTCAAATTTGACCATTTGGTGAAAGGACGATGGCACGACTTTAGCTGCGTGGATCCATGGTCGACCCAGCAATAGATTGTAAGACACAGAAATGTCTAACACCTGAAACTCCATCGTAAAGTCTACAGGCCCAATGGTGACTTCCAAGATGATATTCCCCAAAGTATTCTTACTTTCTCCGTCAAACCCTCTCACATTCACACTGTTCCTTCGGATTCTGTCAGGATTGATATTCAGCTTTCCAAGAGTCGAAAGCGGACAAATGTTTGCACTTGAGCCATTATCTATCAACACCCGAGTGACCACTGACTCCTCGCTTTTCATAGTAAGATAGAGTGCCTTATTATGTTTAGTCCCCTCAATGGGCAATTCACTATATGAGAACGTAATCTTGTTGGACTCAAATATCTTGTTGGTAATCTTCTCGAGATGACAAACCGAGATCTTTTCAGGGACATGCGCCTCATTCAATATCTTCATCAGTGATTTTCTGTGTTCTTCTGAATGGATCAACAATGAGAGGAAAGAGATTTATGCAGGTGTCTTCCTCAACTCTTCCACTATGGAGTAGTCTTGAGATTTTATCTTTTTGAGGAATTCTTCTGCTTCTTCTTCGGACATAGGCTTCTTCATATGACTTTCTTTCACCACCTTCATTTTCCTTAACTCTTCCGGGGCAAAACACCTCCCGGACCAAGTTAGACCATTCGTCTCGTTGATCTCTCTAGTCATTTCTTTCACTTTGTACACTACTGCCACCTTGTTGTAGTTCCAAGGTACAGTCTTGGTATCTACCACCGGCATCTGTACCACTGGCCTTATAATTACCGTTTCCATACTTGCACCTTTCACTGTCAACACTGGTTTCACACCTGGCACTACAACTTTCAAAGTCTCCATCGATGGTTGCCTTTTCACTGGTACTTCAACTACTGCTTCCTTTTCTGCTTTGCTGCAGGCTTTTATCATCATGATCGTCTGGGATGGCTTCCGGCTGCTCTCCTATTGTGTCAACTTTATCATATGTGCTTCATGATGAGTTGGTAGTGGGTTTTGAGTAATGTTCGGAGCCTCTGTAGCCTGTACCTCAATCCTCCGACTGTCAATGAGTTCTTGAATAGCGTTCTTCAAATGCCAACATTTCTCAGTGTCGTGTCCCGGTGCCCCAGAGAAATACTCGCACCTGACCGACCGATCGATATTCTTTGGAGGTGGGTTCGGAAGCTTTGACTCGATTGGGCTCAGCATCCCCAATTCCTTCAATCGGTGATAGAGGCTAGTATAGGATTCCCCCAATGGGGTAAATGTTTTCTTTGGCTGGTTTCTGTTCCTCATCTCCGGGTCGGGCCTGAAGCTGGGTTTGTTCGGGTTTCTGTAAGTTCTAGAAGAGGGGTAGGTATTTTGTGTATGATAAACATTCTGTGGGGCCTGGGTTTTCCATACCTGTGGTGGTGGATAAGTTTGGGATTGTGGATTATGATAGTGTGGGGTAGTAGGTGGGTAGTATGGAGGAGGTGGGTTGTATGATGTTTGTGGGTTATATGGGGTTGGTGGGTACGGCTGATATGGTCGTGGTGGGTGATGGTATTAGCTACAATTCCAGGGTTTGCTCTCCACAACCGACACTTCTTCTTTCTTTTTCTTCCCAATGGTTCCTCCACTCCCTGTCTGGATGGCCTGATTAGTGGCCTTGATCGCTGAAAAACACATAATCTTGTTAGTTTTCAATCCTTCTTCCACAAAACTTCCCATTTTTACAACTTCATTATAATTCTTTCCAATGGATGACACCAAATGTCCATAGTAGGTAGGCTCCAAGGCCTGCAAGAAACAGTCTACCATTTCACTTTCTTTTATCAGCGGATCCACCCTCGCCGCCTGCTCTCTCTATCTAAAGCTGTATTCTCTAAAGCTTTCACCAAGTTTCTTTTCCATTTTAGTGAGTGACAACATATCCGGTATGATTTCCAAATTATACTGGAAATGGTTAGCAAATGCTTGTGCGAGATCATCCCAAATACACCACCTGGTGTGTCTTGGCGCGTGTACCATTCCAGTGCAGAACCACTTAGACTTTGGCTAAAGTATGCCATCAAAAGCTCATCTCTTCCCCCTGCGCCGCGCATGGGCTACCGGATCTCCGTGTCTACTATACATGTCAAACTTTGGTAACTTGAACCCGACAGGAAGTTGCACTTCTAGAAACAGACATAGGTCTTTGTACGCCACACTTACTTGTCCCCCTAGCCCTTGTATGTTACGAAAGGACTGCTCCAAACTCCTTATTTTCCTGACCATCTCCTCCTTTTCTAAGTTCTTGATAGGTTTCTCTTCGATTGCCTCCATCAATGGAGTGTGAGACTCATGCTGTCAAAAGGTTGGTTCAGGCGGGTAGTAGTAGGTGTCTTGTACATGGAACAACGGCTCACTGGATGACTTGTGCAAGGAGGCGGGTGGAGGTTCTACATATACCGGGGCAACCTGGGGTGGTTAGGTGGCACTTGTTTTGACAGTGGTGGTGGTACTTGAGAGGTCAAGGCATAGTAGTGGTGATATTCTAGATATGTAGAGGACGAGTTCATAGTGGGTGGCTCAGGGTTGGGATTGGTTGGAGGGATGTATGCGGGGTTAGCGGGATAAGTAGGTAAGGGTTGACCCCTCGACCAAGCCCGATACATATCAGGCATCTGCTGTTTAAGCTTGTACATTTCTTTTTTCATTCCCGTCACGTCCACAACTTCCTCCACTTGGACGGGGTCCATGACTGTTGGTTCAATTTCTTGTGACACGGCCATTATCATTGTCTTAGATCTTGTGTTGTAGGGATGAGTAGCCAGAATGCCAGTTGCCAGCTAGAATCTGAATCTCATAAACAGCAACACCCGTTAGAGGTTAGCACATAAAGAGATAAGATGCAATGATTTGGAATAATCACATTTTGCCTTTGATCGTCATGCATCATCCCGGCCTCTGTTTTATTTTGAACCAATCTTATCATTCTCTCTTTTTCTTCTTTTCTCTTTTCTTTTTCTTCTTTTTTTTCTTTCTTTCTCTTTTTTTTTCTTTTCTTTTTTCTTTTTTTTTCTTTTTCTTTTCGTTTTCCTTTCTCTCTTTTCTTTTTCCTTATTTTCTTTATTGATTCGCATTCCTATTTATTCGCCTATTGAAAATAAAGAATTGACATAAAGCAAAAGGATTGACAACAACTCTTGATTTTCATTGATAGTTCAAAACATCAGTTTACAAGATGGTGTTCTGCTATTAATGTAAAGAAATATAAATACAGAATGCATGCCCTAAGAATACATTAATGCTCCTAGTGCTCGCGAGACATCGTTCGGTCTTGCCACGGGCCTATATGCTAATCCCTTTTGGAGCCTATCTAGGTCGGACATGACTTGCTGTACAAAGAACTTCACCGCTGACACAAATGTTGCCTGGGACATGTCTTCACATAGATGGCTCTTACGGGTGATGTACTAAGCAATATGAACAATTTTTTCTCGAATAACCCCTTTCTCCTAAAGCAATCAGATGATCTTTTTAGTGCGAGCATCTAAAGTGCGTTGGTTCTCCTTTTGTATTTGTTGTAACTCAAACTCTAGCCGAGCCATAGTCGTGTAACAATGTTCTCTTTCTTCTTCTAGATCTTTGATGACCTTGTTACTTTTGACAGTGGCTGTAACAATCTTCTTTCTCAATCGAGCTACCTCAAACTCATGCTTATCCTGTAGCTGCTGAACCAACTTGGCTCCTTCCTCGGCATCTCTGGCCATTTGCTTCTGAGCCCTGACTAACTCCTTTTCTGCTTTGTCTAAGTCGAAGCTGTAGTCATTCACCTTGCGCCGAAGAGTTTCATTCAATTTCTTGTCTCGGGCTAAGCGAACAGGGGTCTCGGATGCAATTTTCATTTTAGCAACCTGAGCCTTCAGCATTTCATTTTCTTTTCTCAGCTGCTTTTTCTCTCCTTCGTCGGATGCTGCCTGCAAGCCACTCTCAAACTGGAGATCTCTCAACTGTTTTTCCAGAAAGCTGATCTTGGCCTCATATTCACTTTCTTTGGCCGCCCAATTCCTGTTTTCTTTAGATTGCTCCACCAGATCTTGCAAGTGAGGTCTTTTCGAAGGCCTGTCGTGCTCAATACCCCGTCGATACCATGCGGAATACCCGGACGACACTTCACCTCGAGTTCTGTTCTGCACACAAGTATCTACCTTCAAGTTCTGACATTCATTCCAAATCTGACGGACCTTTGCTTCCGGGAATTGCCTATCCGGACTAATCTCTATCATTTGTGAACTGAGGTCCCCATCCTTTAGTATAACTTGACATATACCAAGCTGTCGCAGTGCCCTGTACGGGGCATAAGGCTGGATACTTTTTAAATCCATGATCAAAAAGTGTGACCCTTGTGTCGGTATATAAATCACCTCGTCGAGAGGTAACCAATCATATTTCCAATCAATCTGGCCGTCGGTCAATGATCGTAGATGCAAAATCCAATCCTTTACTCCCTCTGGTAACTTCACTTCTTTTGTTCTCGTGTAAAATTCTTCAAGGCACATCCTTCTAGTCGGCCCATAGCTTGAGAACGAAGGATGATGGCATAGATGTTCTATCAACCATATTTGCAAAATCAAGTTGCATCCCTAAAAGAAGTTGGCCCCTGCTTTGCATGCAGTCAAGGCACGGTAGATGTCTGCTAAAATCATTGGAGCCAAAGTATAATTATCTTGTACCACCAAAGTGCTTGCTACCCCGGCAACCTTTATATTGATGTGCCCATCATTTCTCGAAAATATGATTACCCCGACAAGTGCCACTAATAAAGTGAACCGTCGATGCTCCTCCCATTTTGCTCGGTTGGACTTGCTACAAAGCTTGTTCGTGGAGTTGTTGAAACCCCTGATATGTCCATATCTGCTATAAATGAAGTTTAGGGAGCAAAATCCATTGGCTAAATCCTCGTTGTGGACATTCCTAGCAATTTTCAAAGAATCCAAGAAGCGGTACACCGTTACTGCTCTTGGGGCCACCGAGTATTTTTCTTTCAAGGGGACCTCGTTCTTCCCTATGTAGAAAACAATTTCCTCCAGAGTGGGAGTGAGTTCAAAGTCCGAAAGATGTAGTACATTGTGTGTAGGATCCCAATATGTGACCAAAGCTCTGATTATGTCGCCTCGGGAAATTATGTCCAATAATCCCGTGAGATCCTTTAAATAGCCTTTGATCCAATTTTGACCCTCTATTCCCATGTCGTTCCACCATAGTCTCAGCTCCAAAGGGATTTTATTCATTAAGGCGAAAGGTTCATTCTGTATTGTGCTCATCCTGCACATTTATTAAGGCGATTTTATTTAGAAAAGAGAAAAAATCTTTTTCAATGCAAATTTTCATTTTTGAAAGAGACATGACTCTCGAAGTGGCCATTTTTGCCAAAACAGCCTTCTGGCGTCCTCTCGGAACATTCGGCCTTTTTCAAAAATAGCGACCACTCCGATTATTTTAAAAGAAAATATTTTTGGTCTTATCTAAAAAGGTGTGGTGTGACCCATTCAAGGGTTGCCTACGTATCCCGCCTAATGGCGAGAATCAAACCTGCGTAGTTTGGTCAGATTAGTTGACCAATTATTTCAACAACAAAGCCATTTTTTTTTCAAATTTTCAGATTTTCCGGATACACTCTCTTTTTCATTAGTTCCAATTTCTTTCTCCTTTGTTTTGAACACTTTTCTATCCTTGGGAATTTTGCCGGTCCGCATAACGATCAAGGACAATAAAATGCAAAACATAATATGCTCGGTCTTTTAAATATCGGGTCACCTGTCCTAGATGGACCCAACCTCTGTGTTGAGTCCCTAAGTCAGATATGATGCAATCAATCATCCTAGACCTATGTTTAACATCTTATAGTTTCATAGAGTGCTAGACCGTGTACCCCAACGGACAACTCGAACCAAGGAGGGGGCTACGTACCGGTGACTCGCGGAGTCAATCGACTTTGTAACTTATCCAGCCTCTGTTTCTTAGTTTTGGTGTAACTTAACAGAAAAGGGGAGTCTCAACAAGTAAGCACATCCCCGGGGGTGAAGAAGAGAAAGGTTTTTTGGCACAGCTTTATATACAATCCACATAGTATCATAGTGGTAAAACACATAGCATGTTGTTCAAATCATATAACGAAGTCAAATAATATCAAGAACGACAATTTTAAGGAGCTCGAGTTCTTAAACCCTAAAACCAAAGTTCTGGGTTGGGTTTCCCCAACAAAGTCACCAGAGCTGTCACACCTCCCTTTTTACTACCCTACAAACGGGCTTTGTACCGATCCGTTTGGAAAGATACGTAGGGTATACCTCAATGTTCAAATACCCGAGACAGATATAATAACAAAGAGGAAGGAGGTTTTCCACTTAAAGGACAATCGGAACGGGATCAATTTATTTAATTATTCAGAGTCGCCACTTGGGAAAATAATGGTGTCCCAAGTCACCGGTTTAATCCCGAACCGAGGAAATTTATGACTCTGTAATACAGTCTGCGAAACTAGAAACCTGGATAAGGAACTCTGTTAACCCGGGAGAAGGTGTTAGGCATTCCTGGATTCCGTGGTTTCAGCACGGTCGCTCAATCATCATTCTTGAATCTTACTTGACTTGTTATAGATTCTAACAATACATATGTGCTTTTACTTTAATATTTTACCGAATTGCGACAACACGAAAACGCACCTCGAATCACACCGCAACCAGTACGCCTGTGACTTTTGGTACATTTCGGCTTTGCCGGGATTTAGGATTTGAGTCGCACCAAGTGCACACTCACTTATAAGGGAGGTATATTATACCTTGCCTAATAGAGTCTATCGGCTTTTAATTCTTTTAGGTGAAGCTATGAAATTTGCTAATAGCCTCCCCCGATTCTATTTATAAATTATTTCATTACTAAAGGGGGCCCCGCTATTTTGTGTTGTGGGAGGCTCGTCCCACTTTAATTTTAAAAGGTTCAATCTTAATGTACACATGCTATGTTATCTATATTGGTTTTTCCTTAGTCATATTTCAACTTCTCATTTTCAACCTTGGGCCCAGGCCATTGTCATAGCTTTGTTTGGGTCTGGGCCTCTGCATTCATACTTAAACCAATGCCGTTCCTGTCCAGGTCTTAGAGACCCGAGCTATCTTCAGGCTTCTGCTTGACAGCCCAGTTATTTTCGTGTCATGATTCAGGCCCCCGTTACATGTTGGGCCCAAACCAAATGGGAACAATAGTGATAAGAATAGAGATGGTAAACATATAACAAAACAATCATAAATCACTGAGAATGAATTCAATTGCATTTTTATTCATCAAAAGGGACAATCACAGTACAAGCTATTAATGCTAACTATGTATCACAACTATCTACTATACACGAGGCTTGAATTAACAGACTGTTTCTAACTTCAATCTCTACTAATGAATTTACACTAACATCTGAGTTATTTACTAGTTGAAAAAAAATTAAGAAATGGTTTGATTATATATGAGGCTTGATCAAATTGGAACAATTCAACTAATCACTTATGATATCTAGATTATATAAAACTAAGCCGAGTTATTCACATATGTGCAATTACATCACTAGTTTCATCATGAGTTAAGCCTTTCGACATCACAGATCTAGTTCTAATTGAGTTGTTATGTTATCTAGTCGTTTTCCCTTTTAAAATTATTCAAATCTGAACTTTTGATCCTTTAAAACTAACTGGGTACGCGAGCAATGATTACACAGTCTAATCACTCAATTGTACAATTCTAGTATCTACATTCAAGTGGCTTAGAACTTAAGCATAATTAAACTACTGATTTTACTACGACTTAGCTCATTATAATGTTATAACCCAATGATGAATGAATCACTGTTTGATCTAACATTTTTCTATTTTTTGAAGCTTACCTAAGTTTAAAATGCAGATCTACAATATATGATTGACTATGTGATTAAGACTTACGATACTACTGTGAACGAACAATTAGCGATTAGAAACTATGATTAGCTAACTTATATTTTAAAGTTTTACCTATTTAAGCTAGGTGATGTACTATCTACAACTACACTACCAACTATTAAGCTATTACACCATTTTTGTCTTTGTTTTTCTACTATTAAATACTATACTACGATTTAAACTACAGATCTATACTAATACTAAAGCTAATAAAAGAGTAAATACAAAATACATGAGATCGTATGAATTAAAAAAAAATAGAGCTTCATTTCATTTCAGCAATTCACCATTATAGCTTCGTTTGAATAGAAGTGTACAAGAATCAGCAAGTAGAAACCAATGAGTTCTAGGGGACTAAGCAAGTAATTCAGCAACAGATTCAAGTAGTAATGCAATAGCGGGTGATTGAATATCAACGAACAAAGACCACAGCAATAGCAAACAAAGATCCAAGCGAAAACTCGAGCAAAAAATCCATACACAAATAAGCTTAACCAGTGACTGCCACATCCAATGCAGGAAAAACTACTAGCTATTAATATATTTCTTCTCTGAACTTTTCTTATCAAAAGCCAGCCCTTATTTCACTCCTTTTGGGAGTATTTATAGGTGTAAGAGTGGAAGATTTCTCGGGGAGAAAGAATAGGATTAAATCCCACTTCTCCCCCTTTAAAATTGCTAAACTTACACTTAGACCCTATTTTCAGTTAAAAGATCCCTTCCAGCACGTGCTGGAAGGTTCTATTTGATTCCCTTTTATGGCTTTTACCAAAGTATCGCTAAGGGTTAAAGATTTTTACTGATTTCCCTTTTTAGGGAGACCATTATACCTTTTAATCTTTGCAAAATTGCAGAAATCAGGTATACAAATGACTCCCATATCCCTATGTGTTATATATAATTCACTATTTTACCAATTTGACTTCCTTTTATACCCTTAGTGACTTTGCTGATTTACCCGACCTACCTAGGTCAGGTTTTCAGCATTTTGGAGTTTATTTAACTAATGACCAGTCCTTGCATTGGTATTTACGGACTGGCCAGTTCTACTTTAAGGAACTATTTCAAACTTAGCAAATTTTGTTTCATTTTCAGTTAATTAAAACCTTTTTATTTCATTTTTAAACTAATTGTAGGACTAGCCTGCTTTATTGTAGTATTGAACCTATTTAATATTTAGCCAGCCTCAAGTTGAGACTTGGTTTAGGTAATTGAACCCATTTGCTGAACATAGGCTGGGCCCAAGCCTTTGCAGACTTGGCCACCTGTGATTCAGGGCTCAAATGAGCCTTGGTAGGTCTGAACTTGCAGACTTACACCACTTGTTGCACAACTAGCCTTTTTAAGGTGGCCCAGTGTTTGGACCTTGTAGAGTTGGTCAATTTGCAAAATTGACCACTCTTTGGTCACTTATTATCTTATAACCTATGGTTGTTTGATTTTTAGTTTTAAACCTATTTCAAAACTAACAATTTTATGGAACTTAGTACTATGACAACTATGACCAATCCCGTAAAGTTAATGAGTATTAATCATATGCTCATACTAAAAAGAACTATTGCAAACTCAGTCATTTTCAACATGTAATTGCACACATAGCCACATGAGACCAAATATTGTGTATCAATTAATTAAAACTCAGAAAGAGGAAATTTGATAGTATTGAATCTCAATCAATCAATTCACATAACCCAAAATCATGTGGCAAAGTGTCAATCAATATCAATTAGACTTAATTACAACTAATTCATGTTAGATGATACATTAAAAAACCCCAAAATCTTCAAAGTTCACGAGCATAGACATACACAGAAGCTAAACTCTCACAAACAGTCAGTAAGAGATGAAACATGGCTTAATCAGACATAAGGATCAAAGGATCTATAAGAATGATCTCAATTAGACCCACTAGATCAGCCCAATTTCAATATAGAATATGACAGACAAGATGAATGTGCATAACAGAAGGACATGGAGAAAATAATGAAGGAAAAATTCTAAATCTATCATGCCAAAGGACAGGAGAGATAACATGGTCACTAAAATGCATGTGAAAGACCATAGAGGGTGTTATTAGAGTAAAAACACTTGAGTAGGCATGAGAATTAAACTGCTAATCCTAGAATTAAACTAAGCATGAAAAGAACCAGAAGAGAAGAATCATTCAACTATTGAGAGTTTAACAAAGATAAACTAACATAGAATGAGATTCCAAAAACATAAACATGGAAAGAAGATATCTAAAACCAGCAAGATGAAGAGGCCTAATACTAATAGAGGACAAAGAAGAAGAAAGATATCAAGGTCAAGTCTTCAAAACAAAGAATCAGAACAAAAATCAAAACAGACAAGATAATCCTAGTATAAGAGATGAATAACGATGACTAAACAACTAATCATGTAAAGAATCATAAAGAGAGGAACAATCATGCTGTTTGAAAACTAACAGATCGATAATCACAAAACCAAGAAGATGAAGAAGAAAGGGTGAAAGATAGATCTTTTTAACTCAGAAGAAATAGAACATGATTTAAAACAAACAAAACAGATGAAAGATATGAATAATGAACAAGTTAGAAAAACCCTAATACTAACAGATGAAGCACAAGATATCAAGATCTAGAAAAAAAAAATAGACAGAAACATCAAGACAAGAGCAACAAAAAACATGAATATGAACAGACAGGGGGAAGCAAATAATCACAGAAGAGGGTAAGGGTACTTAGCTTTGTAGGGCCTGTCCCCTGAGCTTCCCCTTTCACTCTTCTCACTCTTTTTAGTCTTTTTTTAGACCTTTTCTTTGTTTCTTTTTTTCTTTATTTCTTTCTGGTTTTCCATTTTTTAGACTTCAAGACGAGATCTTTAAGGATTTTGGTTTGGAGAGGTTAAAGGCTATAATCTTTGAGAAGGTTTGGTTTTGAGTCGTCGGAGTTAGGGTTCCGATAACTTCTTTTTGGATATTCGATGGGATCTAGGGATGTTCGAAGGAAACTAATGCTGTGGGGGGTTAGATCAGGTCATGGCGGTTCTTTTGGCATTAGTTTGGAGAAGGATCTCGTAGTTTGGTGGTCACCGGTGGTAGATTCCGGTGACCGGCAAGTCAAGAACTAGGGGGTTCTTAGGGATTTGGGGTGGTCTGAGGGTTGTTTGAGTTGAAGGAGATGAAGAAGAGAGGAGGGGAGGTGAAGGGGTGGCCGGAGACCACCGTGGAGGGTGGTGGTCTCCATGGCCGATGAGGGTTACAGAAAAGGTGAGGGAGAAGATGAAGATGGAGAAGAAAGGTGATTTGGGCGGCTAGGGTTAGGGGTTTCTAAAACTGGCCGGTCTTCAACACGACCGACGCCTTTTATAGGCGAATGGTCTAAGGTGATCTGGGCCGTTGGTTTGATGAACATTAACGTCCACCAATTGCGTTACTAAAGCGGCGTCGTTTTGTGACAAATGAAGCCCAGGCTATTAACCATTCGATCAACTCGAACGGACGGATGATATTCGATCTCACACTTAACAAATTGAATTAAATTAGGATTGGTTCTCAGCCATTGGATTTAGTGCAATGAACGGCTGAGATCACTGATCACTTGATGGCTTTCACCGGACTCTTTGGGCTTAAGGACTGGGCCACTATTTTGGAATTCCTTTGGCCCAGTCTCACTATACTATGTATTTTCCTAATGTTTTAATTATTTTTTATATATTTTCTTTTTCTATTTTGTTTTCTTTTCTTTTGTATTATTTAAATTATTCAATTTCCTGCTTGAACTAATTTTCTGATATTTTTTGGCAATTTTCTACTATTTTTTCCATAATTTCCGCTATGAATGCTCTTTTTGTTGATTTTCTTTTAACTACTTAATTCAAAAATGCATGTATTTAACCTATATTTTTTGATTTTCTAATTTTAATTATTTAAACACATAAAATGCAATTAATTTCAAACAAGACATGCAATTACACTCAAAAATATTAATTTATTTTAATTTTGGAATTTTGTTTGCCTAGTGCAAAAAATCATGTGCTCACAAAAATTATTTACATTTTTTATTGTCCAAGAATCTTTGATTTCAGGTCAAAGTATCTAACTCAGTGAATGCACGTGAACTATGGTTCCAAGGACCATAAAGGGAATGGTGTAGCTGTATCAGGTGCTGGTGCTCCACCGCAAAACCCTGAGGATGCACCAAAGCTAATCCCTATGGGTATGTGCTCATACAACACCTAACACAACACCTAACACATCGATATACGCTCCTACACTAATGGGAGTAGACGCCAAGAAAACCAATAGGAAACTCGAAAACTCCAGCCCCGGAGGAAAGAAAGGCAGACATGAGGAATGGAACGGGAAAGCCTAAGCACATCGTTAATATGATCATTAGGCGGACCAAAGTTCCTCAAGGACCCATGATAAAGCAAACTATCGTTTTCGTTGCAACTGAAGGGCAAAATTGGGGGCGCACGCATGAGGACATCCTTGCGTTCAGTGAAAAGGATTTCAAGACCTTGTCTCACCCACATAACGATATTTCTCTTCAATAACATTCAAATTAAATACGTACTCATAGATCTGAGAAGCTCGACCAACGCAATTAGGTTGAAGGTGGTAGAATAACTTGGACTGCTTGATCAAATCATACCTACCTCCCGAATCATCAACGGCTTCAACATGGCCAGCGAAGCAACGAAGGGGGAGATCACCCTCCTAGTCAACATGTTCGGCACTGTTCAAAATACCAAATTTCATGTCATAAAAGGTGACATGAGGTACAATGAATTGCTTGGAAGGTCATGGATACATAATATGAGGGCATTACCATCAACTCATCATCAGATGATGAAGTTTCTAACAAAAGACGATATAAAAATAGCCGATGGAGAGCAGCACGTGGTGAAGGAGATGTTCGCGGTTTAGAGGGAGGCGCAAACTTCCATATCCTCTGCCTCGGAGGAGCCGGAGGGAAAATAGACTCCCGAGGACGATGAATAAGACTTCCTTACTCCCCAAATCTTCGTTGCCCCAGAAGAATCAGATGCAACAAAATAAACAATTGATGAACTGGAGCAAGATATTTTGATTGAGCACCTCCCAATTTGGAAGGTATACCTAGAACGGGATTAACCCTCGAACTTAGGAAAAAACCTATACAATTTTGTATTAATAACATTGATTTCGTTACTTGGTCCCACATAGCTATGACAGGAACCTCACCAAAAATAACCACCCATTAACTAAGTGTTGACCCTAGGTTCAAACTGGTAAAGCAACAAAGGAGACCTCAATCCAAGGTAAAACATGCCTTCATCAAAGATGAGGTAACAAAACTTCTCAAACTAGGGTCTATTAGGAAGGTAAAATATCCTGAATGGTTGACCAATGTGGTTATAGTTCCTAAAAAGGGGAATTAAGTTAAGATTGTGAATAGACTATAAAGACATAAATACAGCGTGCCCCAAAGGTTCATTCTCGTTGCCCAACATCGACCACATGATTGATGCTAGGACGTTCACAAGATGCTTACCTTTCTCAACACCTACTCGGGGTATAATAAAATAAGATGAACCCTAAGGATAGGGAAAAAACTTCATTTATCATGAAGTACGGTATGTACTGCTACAATATGATGTCTTTTGAGCTAAAAAAATGCAGGAACCACGTACCAACACCCAGTTAATAAGATGTTCGAACATCAAATAGGGAAATACATGAAAGTTTACATTGATTATATGCTAGTTAAGTCCCTGGGCGCAGAGGACCATTTGACTCATTTGCAGGAGACATTGGACATCCTTAAAAGCTACAACATGAAACTCATCCTAGAAATGTGCCTTCGGAGTTAGTTCGGGCAAAAGTTTTAGGCTTCATGGTGTCAAACATGGGGATTGAGATCAACCCCAATAAAATCATAGCCATCAAATAAATCACAATGGTAAACAACGTGAAGGCCGTGCAATAACTGACCAGACGAATAGCAACCTTGGGTCAATTCATATCGAGGTCATAAGATAAGAGTAATCATTTCTTCTACTTATTTAAAAATAAAAACAATTTCAAATGGACTCCAAAATACCAACGTGCCTTAGGGGAGTTGAAGCGATATCTGACAAGCCTACCTTTACTCCACACCACAAAGGATGATAGAATGACGTATTTGTACCTAGACATAAGCGAGGTAACGGTAAATAGTGCAGTGGTTAGAGAAGAACAAGGTATGCAATTCCCTATTTATTATGTAAGTCAGATCCTGGGAGATACCGAAACCAGGTATCTACACCTAGAAAAATTGGCTCTTGCATTGATAAGCGCATCCTAAAAATTAAAGCCTTATTTTCAATACCATCATATTTGTGTTTTAACCACATATCCTCTTCGAAACATATTACATAAACCCGATATCGAGTATCAACCCCAAACGACTATCAAGTCCCAAATTGTAGCAAATTTTGTGGCCGACTTTATACCCGCCCTCGTGCCGGAGGTAGATAAACTTTATACCCGCACTCGTGCCGGAGGTAGATAAATAACTTATATTAAAAATGGGCACATCTTTGGGGGAATGGACATTTTTTACTAATGGTGTGGAACGTGAAAGGGTACAGACTCGGCATAGTTTTACGGCAACCTATGGGCGGCATAATTAGGCAATCTATAAAAATTGCAAGGTTGACTAACAATGAAGTTGAGTATGAGGCTATGATTGCAGGTATGGAATTGGACAAAGGCCTAGGAGCGGAAGAAATTAATACAAAATGTGATTCCCTTCTGGTGGAAAATCATGTAAACGGGAACTTCGAGGTTTGAGAAGATAGGATGAAAAGATAACAACAACAACAACAACAACCCAGTAAAATCCCACAAGGGGTTTGTGGAGGGTAGTGAGTACGCAGAACTTACCCCTACCCCAAGGGGGTAGAGAGGCTATTTTCGATAGACCCTCGACTTAAGATAATAAAATAGACAAAAGAAGAGAGTATTAGATACATCGCGGAAATCTTATTGTAAAAGGAACATAGAAAGCAGGAAAGGAATAATAATAATAATACTAATTCAAAGAAAAAATGATGGTTTGTAAATGGATCCTGCATCGAAAATAGAAAATAGAAAGTAGTAAAACTCGACATTGCCCATAGCTATCTTAGACAAAAACCCACCGAACTAGTCCACTGTCTCCTAGCCTACAACAAAAATACATGACTTCCATAACTTCCTATCAAGTGCCATGTCCTCGGAAATCCGAAGCCTCGCCATATCCTGCCTGATCACCTCTCCCTAATAATTCTTAGTCCACCCTCTGCCTCATCTTGTGCATTCCACGACCAGCTGCTCACACCTCCTTACTGGAGCATCTAAGCTTCTCCTCTGTACATGTCCGAACCATCTGCGCCTCACTTCCCGCTTCTTGTCATCAATAGGGTCTACGTGCAACTTCTCCCGAATGTAGTCATTCCTAATTTTATTCTTTCTAGTGTGCCCACACATCCACCTCGACATCCTTCTTTCAGCTACTTTTATTTTTTGGATATGTGAGTTCTTAACAGGCCAACACTCTGCCCCATACATCATGTCCGATCTAACCACCGCTTTATAGAATTTACCTTTGAGTATTGTTGGCACTCTCTTATCACACAAGACTCCAGATGCTAACCTCCACTTCATCCATCCTACAACAATCCGGTGTGTGACATCATCATTGATCTCCCCTCCCCCGTGGATAACCGACCCAAGATAATTGAAGCTGCTTCTATTTGGGATAATCTATGACTCAAGCCTCACATCCATGTCCACTTCCCCCGGCTCGGCAATGAACATACACTGGAGGTATGCCGTCTTCGTCCTGCTTAGCTTGAAGCCCTTCGACTCAAGAGTCTATCTCCAGACTTCCAATCTCTCGTTAACACCGGCTCGTGACTCGTCAATACGAAGTATGTCATCAGCAAATAGCATGCATCATGGAACCTCCCCTTGAATATGGTCTGATACATAGACAAAATTCAAGTCACATTGCAGTGCCTCAAAGAATGAAATCTGGTCCACATAACTTGAGAGCAGAATAGCAAGACGGATGCCCTTGAAAACCAGGGATCATCTATCGAAGAAGATGATATACTCCCTGGGCCATTGTTTAGCTATACAAATTTGTGATCGAAGAAATCCATGTCGAGATCAACTCCACTAGCCTGAAATGGGATTAGAGAAATAAATATATCGATTATTTGGAAAGTGGAAGCTACCCGCAGACCCAAAAGAGTCGAGGTCCTAGTGAACCCGAGCAACCAGGTTCTTGCTCGACGAAAATGGAACTTTATACAGAAGAACCTTTGATGGGCCCATAGCAGTAAGCCTCGGACTAGGGGACACAAATTACATACTCTGACAAATCCACGAGGGCACCTATGGAATTCATTCCGCCGTTGATTCCTTAGTCTGAAAGGTGATCATAGAAGGCTAATATCGAGACAACATTGGGAAGGGCACCAAAGAATTTGTCCGAAAATGCAACAAATGCAAGAGATTTACACCCATGATTCACAAACTCGGTGAACAGCTACATTCACTCTTGTCACTATATCCGTTCATAAAGTGGGTGATAGACATCATCGGACCCTTACCAGTGGCACAAGGTAAAGCTAGATTTATTTTATTTATGACTGACTACTTCTCAAAATGGGTGGAAGTGCATGCCTTCGAGAAGATAAGGGAAAAAGAAATCATTAACTTCATTTGGGACCATATATGTGTCGAGCCGGAATTCCCTCCGAGATAATATGTGATAACATGAAGCAGTTCATCAGAAGCAAAGTAACAAAGTTCCTCGATGACCATAAAGTCAAAAGGATCCTTTCAACACCCAACCACCCATGTGCAAACGGCCAGGCTAAGTCCATAAACAAGACCATCATACAAAACTTGAAAAAGAAATTAGAAAATGCGAAAGGAAAATGGAGAGAAACATTGCCTCAGGGGCTATGGATCAAGCATGAGACAGACACCTTTCTCCCTGGTGTATGGCTCCTGCGCTTTGATACTAGTTGAGGTTGGAGAACCAAACACCAAAGTTTGACATGCCACTAAAAGCTCAAACAATGAGGCCACGAATGCAACCCTCAAACTATTAGATAAAAAGAGAGAAGCTTCACCGGTCTGAATGGCCGCCCAAAAGTAAGGAATCCAAAGGTACTATTACAGGAAAGCAAATATCTGACATTTCAGAGTTGGGGACTTAGTCCTAAGGAATGATACCGTAAGCACTCGAAACCGTAACAATGGGAAGCTAGGCTCGAGCTAGGAATAATCGTACCATGACCTCAGAGTGATCTTTAAAGGGACCTACAAGCTCAGTGCCATGGAAGGCAAACAACTTCTAAGAAATTGGAACATATCAAAGCTCAAATGCTATTACTACTAAGGTGTCCAATGGAAGACATCAAAACATCTTCAGACTCAAAGACAATTGGTTTTAAAGCATGCATTGCACTCTTTTCCTTCAATAGGATTTTATCCCAAAAAAGGGTTTTTCCTTCGATAGGATTTTATCCCAAAAAGGGTTTTACTGCTACATCTATATGCTACCTAAGGAGGACACAACAATTATTCAAGTCTTCTCTCCAACCACCCTCAAAAGATCAAAATAAGGAAAATAGTATCGATAGGAAGATGATGTATCAGGTCAAACTGTCAAATGATCTATATCCGCATAGAATAATCGAACCCTTGACAGTAGAAACACTATCTACTTGTTCCAAGTAATAAAGGAATATTTCTTCCATCAAAATACTTTGCGCTTCAAAGAAGTTTTCTATTTTCACAAGAAATGGCCCCAGTGCCAGAAATTTCCCAAACACTTGGAAATTTCAAGCTCATAAGCCCTCAATGAGGAGATATCATGTTTACAAGGAATGGCTCTAGAGCCAAAAACTTTCGATGTATCGGGGACTGGCAACCCATAGAGTATCAAAAACTCAAGGCCATAAGACCCCAAGTAGGAAACCTCAAGCCCGAAATCCCTCCATATGGCGATGCTAGAAAATGTAAGACCTCCATGAGGCGTTATGAATAGTGTAAGACCCCCATAAGGCACCCTCGAGCTCATATGATTTCCATAAGGCAATACCAAATTTATAAAACCTCAAACATCATCTCAATCTTAAAGTCATTGCTATATAAATTTGGTATTGCCTTATTAAAAGGCAAGTTCCAGGCAATCAAAACAATTCTACCATCGAGTGAAACCTCTTAAGGTGCTCATTTATCATTACAGAACGACTCACAATCAAGGTTCTTATTGAACCGTCGAAGAGTTGGATGAATGTAAAAACTTCAAAAAATCTTTAACCAGGGAGAAATAAAGCCTATATTATAGGTCACACGGACCCAACGTGAAAGAGCCTAAGTTCCAGCCTATTAGAGGTTGCACCGACCCAATTCATAATAGCCTAAGCTCCAGCCTATGTTAGAGGTCATACCTACCTAACGCGTAAGAGCCTATGTGCCAGTCCATATTAGAGGTCGTACTAACCGAGTGCATAAGAGCCTAAAGATCTGCTCAAATAGCCCCAGGGCTGATATTTAGACCTAAAGTTCGATAAACTCAAGTCAAAATTCAACTTGGGCCTAAGCCTCAATTGGTCATCTTTTGACAGCTACAAATCGCTCAGCAGTAGCAAGAACCTAAGGGTCTAATTTGAGGTCCAAAAATTCGAACCAATAATCAACAAGCATCACAGTTTATTCCTTAAAAGCAAAGGAAAAATGAAAAATGACAAAAAACAAAAGGATTTTTTAAATATATATTGAAATCCACAAGGGTGCATGTACAAGGCCTAGGCCTGAAGCCCTAACGAGGGAGAGAGAAAATAAAACCCTAATCAATCACCGATGCTATGCCTTTGATGAATCCCTTATAGTGTTTTCCTTCAATAGCTCCGGTCATGGCCCCAAGATTCTCAATGAACTCTTTTGCTTCAAGGATTTTGCCTTCATCTTAATCATCTTCCAAGCTAGTGCTTGACTCACATTCAGAAGTAAGCAGGGCCGTAACCTCCTCTTCTAGGGACTTCACCCTCTCGATCTTAACAGACAAATCGATGCCCCCTACATGTATATCCTCAAGAGCCTGTCTATAATATTCTAACCATGCATGCTCCATTGATCGGGTCAATCGCAGCTCAACCTCCTCGGTCACCTTCCTGGCCTAAGCATATGTAGTAACAACATCCTCTTTATTTGAGGATGTGAGCATCTCGACTTCAGCCCTGGCCCCACAAAGTGCAACAACCAACTCAGTGTGAATATCTTAATAGTTATTATTCTCTGCCCTCACATCATGAAGTTGATCTCATTCACGTGCCATTTGAGTTCGAGAATTTCAATGTCTCTGGCTCGGTGCTCCTCCCTTATTAGGAAATCATTCTTCTCAAGTTGCAAATATTGGCCAAAGGTGTTAAAACACTAAATTCGAGTAAGCTTGTGGATAAAAACAAACAGAAAATATATAACCTGCTCAGCGAGATGGGTCCTCTCTTGGGATGCCACCTCCAAACAATACCAAAGGCCACGAAATTCCTCCTCCTTCTTGGTAAAAAGATCTCTAAGCTCATTAGCTTCCGAGGTGAGCTTCCTACGCTCACCCTCATAGCGTGTTAACACGTCTTGAAACCTAGAAAAGGTCAAATTATAAAGCACCTTGGCCCAGAACCAAGAAAGAAACAAAGTTAGAAAGATGAACATTAGGGCATCGAGCAAAATTTGCAAAAAATTACCTGCTCACAGAGCCTATGAATCTCACTTAAAATAAGTGATGCGTCGAGCCCGGGGTTTTCCTCGGGCACATAAAAAAACATTTCAAATTCATCTTTATCTCTGACGGATGCCGCATATAAGAAGATTTTTTTTGGCATCATGCATCTCCCTCGGAGGTAAAATTGGTCTCGAAGGGGAATTGCTCACTTTAAAAACTCTGATTGGATCAATCAAGGTTGTCTCTTATTTTAGGAGAACTTCAAAACTAGGCTCCTTCGGACTGCCTACTAAATGCACCTCAGCTCGAGGAATATTTTTGCCGTCAACTAGCTCAGAGATATTACCGAATACACCCTCGAAGGCCTCTTCAGCCTCAGGTTGGACAACAACAACATCAAATTACAACTTAGAAGCCACCGGCCTAACAATATGTGGGAGGGTCAGGTTTTCTCCCCCCTCAGGTGCTACCGATGACTCATCTTTATCCTTGCTGATCACACCCAACCATGACTTATAAAAAGGACAAAGTGGTCACTACAAATATATTCTAATTAACAAGTCAGGAGTCAAATCCCACAGGAAGTTAACCTGTAAATCACAGTTATTGGATTCACAGAACTTCACGTATTTAATTTTCAGAGATAATTGAGTTAACTTTGGGTATTTATTATCTAAAAATTATGTAATTAAAATGCAGAAAATTAATATCTAGATATATACTGGTTGTAAGTAAGAATAAGAATGATCTAAGGTTATGATTTCCCCTCTTGTCGGAATCCTTTCTACAATGCTTACAATAAATTTGCCTAAATTGATTCTATCGATCATGAGCTCTCTGACTACCACAAATATCTCTCGAGTGATTGCTACAATACTAGACGTATTGTACCGAATTATGCTAATTACGCTAGCTAGCCTTAGTTACAGCTCACTTAGATCACACCCAACGTTTCGTAATCCCAAATCCCACGCTTAAATATTTCGTATTGATCACTCATATACGTTAGGAGTGGTGTCTTTCAATAACTACCTAAATATACACTCTGTCTCTCGAGTAATGCATACTAAATAACCACAAGCAATTTCGGGCACTTCTTTAGTCAATAGCACTCACAATATAGTTAAACAAACAAATAAATTATTAAGGAAAATCTATATTTATATATTAGAAGTTCATCCTCCAATAGGTTCTATCAAAATCCTAGATTAAATTTTTAGGTTCGCATAATCATTTCGGAACCATAACAATAGAATTCTTCATTAATGATCAAAAAAGAGGAAGAAAGGTAAAACTCTATGTCGAATCTTTTGCCTTGCCTCTCGCCTCTTCTTGCCTTTAATAATCCTTCAAAAACCTTGATACCTTATTTTTGGGCGAGTTGGGATTCTTATAGGTTAAGAATAGTTGCAGTCGAACTTACGAATTTACCCCTCAAAATTATGCTCCTCCAAGTGATGAGCACGACCGCACTTGGGACGCACATATTGCATTCTTTACTGCCAACGATCGTGGCCGCACTTGGCCCGCGCTCATGGAGTTCAGCTATATTCATTTTCTCCTTCTTCTTTCACACACATTCACCTTCGATTGGCCTTCCATGCTCCAAATTAGATCCAAGCATTGTTCAATGTCATCTGAATCAACACTTGCTCCTATAAACCACACAATTCATAATTAGAGCCATTTTTTGTCATTTCGTCTTCATATAGCAATAAAGTATAGCTATGTAAGGGTGTAAATGGTCGCTAAAGTACATCAATACATACTGTTATCAGCACCCCACACTTATGTCATTGCTCGTCCCCGAACAATCAACTATATTCTATAGAGGTTCCTTCGCTACACAACTGTTCTAACTCATCACACAAAGAACATATCATAAGGATTGTGTCCAGTAGTGTAACATCTTTGCCTCAAAAGTTGACTCTTACATGTCATGTAATATTCCTAACTTACTCACTTACTCTTCACAGAGATCAATATGCATCTTTCCTTCGTGACACTGCCCTCACATTGCAAATGAGAGTAGTTCTATAAGTAATAAACATTCAGAATAATCAGAAACTCAAATAGACAAAATTTACTCACTCTCAGAAAAAACTTTCACATGGCACAAAAGATGCACCATAGGCTTGCCCGTAGTGTACTACTCTATTAACCGAGTTCATTCAGTCTAGGATCAAATAGGATTTTATTTTGTTGTAATGTAGGATAAGAAATGGGTAGGATACATTTGGATATAAGAGTGAATACACCTACCTAAGTACTTTAATACATATACTTTCACATTCAGAACCCCACTTATGTCGAACCATGACTCCACCTTTTACTTCAATATATATTAACTCCTTACTTCTTTAAGCATACTTAATAAAGAGCTACTACTCATCATAGACTATTTTTCACAACAATAAAACTATGTGTTGGCCCAAGTTCAGTTGAAGTTTTGAAGATGATGAATGAACTCAGTGAAGGACCAAGTCCAACTTATGAGACACAATAGTTAAGGCCCATGCACATGAGATGCACGTGAAGAAGATAAGCCTTTGTGATCAAGCAACAATATATTTTGGATATCTTATGAACTGATCAAAAAGATTGCATATGGAATAAGGAGAAGAAGTATCCTTATGAAAAGAGAACACTATCCAAGATAGGGAAGGAGTTAGAAGTTGAAATCAACTAGATCTCTTCCACCAAGGAAGAGTTGCATCAGAGCTCTAGTTATTTATTCATCTACTATGTCTATAAATTGCAGGATGTTCTCACATTATAGGTTTTGCACAAATATGCACAAGTTAAGTTATATTGAGAGCGAAAGAGCAAGCCATTTTGCAAGCAATTTTTGTGAGATTAAGTGTGCACTCCTGCAGCTACTTGAATAAGATAGAAGAACCAGTTCCTTTGTGTTTATTCTTATTCTAGTTGAATTGTAGTAGGTGGTTTAATATTGTACCTTTCCAACTTTCATAGAAACGATTGTATTAGGTACTTTGAATATTCAAGTTAGAGTTAACTTGAAGGTGTCGAAACAGTTGAGGTTGTGTGCCATACTGGGATTAGAGTTTAATCCTTAGGTTTACAAGAGTTTGTAAATGTTGTTTTTGGCGCACTGATTTTAGTGGAAGTTTGGGAAAATCCTACTGATTAGTAGGTCGTGGTTTTTTCACCTTTTGAGCGAGGTGTTTTCTACGTAAAAATCTCTGTGTTCTTTAATTTATGCGCTCTTAATTTTGCAAACAGTTATAGTATGTACATCTAGAAGAACAAAGTTTTTCTAGTGCGAAAATTATGTACCACACAAATCACCCCCCTCTTGTTTAGTATTGACATTTAAAACAGAAATTGTATCAGTGTGGGTTATCCTTGTAGAGGCTAACACCTTAGGAGAAGATCAACAATGAGTGCACCACCTAGGAACTGGGAAGGGCAATCCACTGGTACATCCCCACTTTTCTATGGTCTGTACTATTCTTGGTTGAAGAACAGAATGAGAGATCACATTATAGGGGAAGATTATGAGCTTTGGGACATAGTCACTGATGGTCCTCTAGCAACCACTAAGAAGAATGTTGAAGGAATTGATGTGCTAAAAACAAGGGTTGATTGTACTGCCAAAGACCCGCAGAAATGGGAGATAAATGCTAAGGCCAAGAAGTGTCTTGTACATGGACTAAGACTAGATGAGTATAACAACATCCAAAGCTGTACAACTGTTAAGGAAATATAGGACACTCCACTTGTGACTCATGAAGGAACACCTCAAGTGAAAAGATCAAGAGGAACACTTATGTATTCTTAATATGATAATTTAACTATGAAGGAATGAGAAACTATCTAGGAGGTATACTAGATTCACCACTTTGACAAATGAACTTGAATCTCTTGGAAGGACTATACTTGAAGAAGACAAGGTTGAGAAGATTCTGACAAGAGTTTTGCAGTCACATGGGAAAGCAAGATCACTGCCACTCAGGAATCCAAGAACATTGCTACCCTCAGACTAGATGAACTAATTGGAAATTTAACTGCCTATGAAATGAGGAGACAAACCATGAATATGGACACTCCCAAAAAGGAGAGAAGCTTAGCTCTCAGAATTATTAAGGTGCAGATTTGGAAGATGATGAAATGGCAATGATCACTAGGGATCGAAGGAAGTATCTGATGAGAGGAAATGGTTCTTCAAGAGGTACAACATTAAATAAATCAAGGCTCCGGAGAAGCAGACTAATCAGAGATGCTACAAGTGTGGTAAGACTCACCACATGATCAAAACTGCCCTCAATGGGCACTTGAGTGGAAGAAAGAAAGAGTTGAATGAAGGAACAAGTTCAACCAAAAAGAAACAAAGGTTCAACCAAGGCTATGGTTGCTACTTGAGGAAAAACTTCAGATGAACACTCAGAAGATGAAGCTGAGGAAGAGCAAGCATTAATGGCTATTGGAGAATCAGAGGACGAACAAGAGGTAAGTATTCTTCATCTCAAAGACAAGATTAAATTCTTGTCTAAAGAAAGGCTGGCTGAGTTATTAACATACTTCATTGATAAGTCTGAGATAATCAATAATGAGAAGGAATTTCTTTCTAGGGAAAGTATGATTCTTAAAGCAAAATGTAAAATTCTAGAGTCTAGGGCAAATGAGAGTGATAACAAAAATGCCGAGTTGAAGAACCAGGTTCTTGAACTTGACAACAATGTCCTGGAACTTAAGTCTGAAAATCTGAAACTAAAATTAGGAACAGAGAAGAAGTTTGCTGATCACACATGTAAAAATTTGGGAAAAATGAAAGATGAATTATACAGGAAATAAGAATTCATCAAAGTCCTAAAAAAAGATCTAGGAAAGGTAAAACATGAACTAGATAGAACTTACAAGTGGAACAAAGGGTCTGATGCTCTCTTTTGGTTGCAAGAGAATCACAGCAGTAACAAAAGAGGACTAGGCTATGGGACTCAAGCTCATAAATGGGATCCAAAAAGCAAGTACCTCACTCTTCCTGAAAATAAAATTTGCACACATTGTGGTAAGATTGGCCATTACAAATATGAATGTAATGCAAAAGGAATGGTCAGTCAAAAGAAAAAAGTTTTTGTTAAAGAAAAGAATAAGTTTCCGGGATAGGCAAGAACGAATTTAATTCATTTTGCTTATAGAAAGGGACCCAAACTAATTGGTTCCTAAGACTAACCCCTGATTTCCTTTTGTAGGTCCAAGTGAAAGGGTGGAGTGAAATATGGTACATAAATAGTGGCTACTCAAAACATATTACTGGGGACAAGGACGAGTTCCTTTCACTTGAGGACTTAAAATGAGGTAATGTCTCCTTTGGTAATGGAAAGAAAGGTGAGATCATTGGGGTATGAAAGGTAGGCAAGACTGATTCTTATTCCATAGAGAATGTCTACTTGATAGATGGCTTGAAATACAGTTTAATAAGTGTGTCACCATTGTGTGACAGAGGTAACCTTGTGGCCTTTACGTCTCCCAAATGCTTTTTGATTAACCTTACCATTGACAAGATTATTTTGCAGGGAAAAAGAGTTAACAATATTTACATTGTAGATTTGTCAACTCTTTTAGAAAATGAACTCACTTGCTTAAGTGTGTTAGATAATGATCCCCTCATATGGCAAAAAAAGACTTGGTCATGCCTGTCAAAATCAACTAAACGAATTAGTCTCCAAGGACTTGGTTGTTGGTTTACCTAATATCAAGTTCAAAGAAGACAAATCTCGTGAGGTATGTGCAAGGGGGAAGCAGGTAAGGTCATCCTTTAAATCCAAGAAAATGGTAAGTACGTCTAAGACGTTGGAACTGGTTCATATGGATCTACGTGGTCCAATGAGATCCATGAGAAAAGGTGGAAAAAAGAAAGTAATGGTGCTAGTTGATGACTATTCTAGATTCACCTAGGTTTTATTTCTAACTTCCAAAGATGAAGCATTTGACATGTTCTCTGCATTTGTTCGGAATACTGAGAAACAATTAGGAAATCATCTTGCGTCCATCAGGTCTTAATATGGAACTGAGTTTGAAAACTCTAAGTTTGCTGAATTTTGTGATGAAAATGGCATAGCTCACAAATTCTTTGCCCCCAAGACTCCAAAACAAAATGGAGTATTTGAAAGGAAAAGTAGAACTCTTGAGGATATGGCTGGAACAATTTTATTATCTAGCAAACTGCATCACAGCTTCTGGGCAGAGGCTGTAAACACTGCATGTCATATCATAAATAGATGCATGACCAGACCTCTAGTAGAGAAGACTCCATGTGAGTTACTTAAAGGGATAAAACCAAACATATCTCATCTCAGGGCTTTTGGTTGCAAGTTCTATGTGCACAACAATGGAAAAGACTCCCTAGGAAAGTTTGATCCCAGAAGTGATGATGGATTATTCTTGGGATATTCTTCACATAGCAAAGCTTATAAGTTTTCAATAAAAGAACTCTGTGTGTAGAAGAAAGTGTGCATGTAGTATTTGATTAAACTAACATTCTTTCTGAGAGGCAGGAACATGAAGATGAAACCATTAGACTGGTCAAAGACATGGCTGAAGCATCAGCTCAAGTCAAAGTGACACCTGCAGAAGGAATAGGTAATGGAACAAGTTCTTCCTTACAAGGTGACTTGATAGGGGGAAAAATCAAAGAGGAATTGAAATAAACTCCTTAAAAGAACCTGTCAACGAACCTGTTCCTCATCAAATTGCTGAAACATCCAGCCGAAGCCAGTTGGTTGTAAAACCTCACAAGTATCAAAGTTCTCATCGCATTGAGAACATTATCACCGATCCAATATTTGGAGTCAAAGCTAGATCACAATTAAAGAATCTATGAGAGTTTGATGCTTTTCAATCTCTTATTGAACCTAAAAATGTTGTTGAGGCCTTGTAGGATGCAGATTAGGTCAATGCTATGCAAGAGGAACTCAATCAATTTGAAAGAAGTCAAGTCTGGTATCTAGTTCCTAGACCCAAGGACAAATCAGTCATTGGTGCAAAATGGGTAACAAACTTGATAAAGATGGAACTATTACATGAAACAAGGCAAGTGTGATGACCCGACCCATCGTCTAAGGTATTATCGCTCTGTTTTCCCCGCATTATGTTGCTATATGTTTCAATATCAGTATTTGAGTTGATCGGGTAGAATTGGATTGATTTTAGTTGGAAATGAGGCACTTAGTCTCTTTTAAGAAGGCTTAAATTGGAAAAGTCAACAGGAGGTTGACTTGTGAGTTAGAAGGCTCGCAATTGAATTCCGACGATTCAGTTAGCTTTGAGTGATGATTTAAGGCTTAGGAGCGCAATCGGAAGTAATTTTGGAGGTCCGGTGAAGAAGTTAGCCTATTTTGGCGAAGTTAGTATTTTGGCGGCTTCCGGTTGATAGGTGAGATTTTGATCCGAGGGTCGAAATGGAATTTTGAGAGTTGACATAGCTTCGTTAGGTGATTTGGGATATGTGTACTAAATTTCAGGTCATTCGGACGTGGTTTGGTTGGGTTTTTGATTAAATGCGTGTTTTGGAAGTTTTAGAAGAACTTAGGCTTGAATTCGAGGTAATTTGATGGTCTTGGCGTTGTTTGATGCATGTCGATGATTGGAACAAGTTTGTATGATGTTTTAGGAGGTGTTGGTATATTTGGTTGAGGTCCCGGGGGCCTCGGGGTGATTTCGGATGGTTAACGGGAATTTTTGAAGTTGGAAAACTTCATAATAGGCGAAGATGTAAATAAGTGTGCACAAGACCTCACTTTAAATGATCATATCTCCCGTTATATAAAGAGTTGTGTGACCCACAACCTATCGAATTAAAGCCCTTTGAGTCTAGTTTCCAACGCAACAAACCGCGCGTCATTTGGAGGTCTATACATAATGTTATGACCATTTTACTGGGAATGTATCAGTAGCACGCCTTAGCGCGGGAGCGCTAGTAGCGCGCGCTAATTGGGTTATAAACTGCCTCAACGCGCGCTAATTAGCGCGGGCGCGCTAGTATCAGCTCTAAATATACCTAAGGACGGGAAATGACAGAACTTGAGTCAATTCTCAAGCCTAGGGCTTCCCCAACACCCCCAATTCGACCAAGGCACTCAATTGCACTCCTAAGGTAAGCTTTTAAGTGTGTTTTCAAGGTGATTTCTCTTCTCAATCACTAGTTACAACATGATTTTGGTTGGATTTCATAGGATTTCTTCAAAATCTCAAGAACACCCCAAAGTTGTCTTTCAAGATTTGATCTACAAGAGGTAATCCAACACCTTAGACTTACACATATGGTGTTATTATGGGAATATGAGTATGAATTAAGTATTATAACTTATAGTATGGTTGTTGGAAGCCATAAATCCCCAATTTAAATACATGAACATGGTAGGGATTTAAATGTGTATATTGTTGGAATTTTGTTGGTGTGGGTGTGAATGGTTGATCACACACGTGATGTTAGGAGTATAAATTGCTAAAGAATGATAGGGAGATGAATTGTTGGTTAATGGTGATAGTTGGAGGAACTAATGCTATAGTTAAGAGGTGTAAATATTTATGCCTACAAGATGTTTGATAATAGGCCTAGATGGCACAAGTTATGGGATTTATGACTAATATTTGCCCTATTGAATGTGGTATTGTAGATTGAAGTTACATAACTGAATTGGATCACTGTAGTATCATTAAGGGGCGAAATTCAGATATGTACGGCTAAAACCCCATCTTTTAGAAATCGAGATTCATCGATGTTTGTTTGAATTTGGATAGATTGGAAGCGCGAGGAGGCCGGTTGAGGAGCAAAGGCGTCGCGGACTAGAATTCTCGCCGGATCGAGGTGGGTAATACTTGTAAATGATGGCCTAAGGGTTTGTAAACCCCAAACTTGCACATCCTAGTGCTGTATTGAGGTGACTTGCACGCCGGATAACGGGCGTGGGGTGGAGCACGATTGGGGATTGTTACTTGGTCCATCCCGCTTAATAATTAATAATACCTAATTGCTTGAAATTGAATTGACATCCCAATAAAAGATATTAATTATCATGCTTGGGCTTCGTGCCGATTATTTGAATCCTTCAGGGATTGGTATCACTGTCTTGATAACACTGTGCAGATTTCTATCTCAATTTAAGGTTTCAAATGGTATTTTTGGTACTCCGCATTTTTATAAAGTTATGAAAAACTTGAACAAAGGTCTTAATGACATTTCTAGTTGTGAGCTAATATGATATTGTTGCCCGAGGGGCTTTCTAGATTATTTGCTAGACTGATTGGGGCCGAGGGCCATATGTTAGGGCATGACGAGTTATGTGAGCATATGCATACACATGCATGGATCGGACTGCACGCCGCAGTGGTATATGGATCGGGCTGCGCGCCGCAGCAGGTGTGATATTGATATTGCGCTTGGGTTGTAGGAGCCCCTCCGGAGTCTGAACCCCCACAGTGAGCGCGGACGCCTTTGCATGGATCGGGCTATACGCCACATCATATGCATTGCATGGCATACATACATTGATTTACGTGTACTACGTGGCATAACATTTAGCACTCATACATTACTGGTACACATACATTATTTGCCTTATTGACCAGATCCTCTGGTGGAAATTGTTAAGGAGTGCTGAGCCCAAGGGGCTGATTTGAGTGCAGACTTGCACTGCTTGAGGTTGTACCCAGGTATTGTTATGCTATCATGAAAGAAAGAAAGTTAAAAAAAATGAGATTTCTAAATAATCTACTCACATTTGCTGAAAGGGAATAAAATGATAGTGTATTGAAGTTTAAAGATAGTTCTGTATTGTGTAGCATGAGATAGTGCTTTGCGTGGTTTTCTTTCCTTTAGTATTATTTACTTTTATTACCGCTGAGTTGGAAGTACTCACACCCGACTCCCTGCACCTTGTGTGCAGATCCAGGTACATCCAGCATGGCTGATTTTATAGTTGCTCGGGAGTTGCATTTGGACAGTCGAGGTAGCTGCCAGCGTCTGTAGGACCTGACTCTCCAGTTTATCTTTAATTTTGTTCCTGTCTATCCCACACGTGTGCACAATTGTATACACTATCACAGTTTATAAATTCTGGTAGAGGCTCATGACTTATGACTCTTGATTCGGTGGGAGGTTTATAATGGTTTTGGGATATCTATCCACGATGTGCTAGATGTCATTTCATTATATTATTGTTGTTTATACCTAAAAAGGGTAAAGAGAGAGTTGATAGCTCTATGTTATGAATGGTTGGTCGGGCTGGCCTAGCAATGTGTTGGGCGCCATCACCATCGCGTTTTGGGGTCGTGACAAGTTGGTATCAGAGCATAGGTTACTAGGCCTCATGAGTCTTGAGCCGGTTGGTAGAGTTTTGTGGATCGATACGGGGACGCCTGTACTTATCCTCGGGAGGCTGCAAAACTTTTAGGAAACACTTCACTTTCTTGGAATTCTTATCGTGCGTACTTGATTCAGTTTGAGATATAATTCTTGAGATTCCTTTCACACGTCTGTATGCACACTCGAGCGCTCAGTAATATGATTGCCTTGATGACTTGTGATTCCCCGATTGAGGGGCGAGATGTAATCTCCGTAAGTTTTATGTTGGGCCGGTCTGGAGGACTTGAGGCTGAATCTTTGCCTATGTCTTGAGCACCGAGGTTCTAATTTGCGAGCTGGTATTATGAACTTCTATGTTCAGTATTGTCCCTAATTGTGGGAATGGCGGCTAGATAGCTATGTAATGAGTATGTTGGTACTGTGTAATGTGTATGGAAGTGGAAGGTATACAGAAATATTAAGGAAAGAAAATGTTCTTACTTGGTGGAGTAGCCGAGATAATGGAAGGTTGAAATGTATTTTCAATGTGTTATGATTCAAATAGGTGAAACGCATGTCCACGTATCAATTTTGATAATATAATACAGGTGGTATTGAGATTAATGTTCTTGATATACATTGTGATGCTTTGTCAATTTGTGGACGTGTTGTTAGGATGATTTTGGTGGTTCTCTAGCAGGTGGATTGGCCCAATTACAAAGGAAACTCTGCCGAAATTTTTGAAAATTTTTGGACTTAAGGAGTGGGCTTAACTGTTGTATACCTAAATGCAAGAATTGTAGAAGAGTTAAAATTTCTGATGATTCGAGTCTCCACCAAAGCTTACGAATGACTCGAGTTTAATCTCATTGTAACATTTCGGCATCACTTGAGTAATAATGATATGAGTGGTTAAAAGTGCTTTGATGAATGGCTTCGAGCTAAGTTGGGGAGGTTGCTATTAAATAACTGATTGCACAGTTGTGTGCGTAGATATGAAGAAATACTAGGATATTTTGAACTACTGTTGATAAGGAATGTTCGGTGTATAGAAAAGAAGGATAGCGAATTGTACCTGTAAGTAATCATGTTCCGCGATGTTAGAGTTCTAACAATACACGAGTGGTTCTACTCAATAGGACAGTTGAATTACAGGTGAATAAGGGTGAGTAATGCCCGAGAATGGTTTTGCAGTGTTCAAGATTTTGCTTGTAACAGTCAGGTGCCTTAAGATTGTGTATGTGGCTAAAGACGGTGATTTCGTTAGAAAAAGATCAAGGCTTGCGTTATATCATGTGAATGATGGGATTCTATGTATCCGTATTTGGAAGTAATGATAACAAATTCAAAATCGCAAGAAGTTCTTCAAAATAAAGTGTGGTAGAATGTGGTACTTCTGGGAAACATTGAGAGAGTATTCAGTGGCATATGGGTCATAGACCATATGGTCTTATGTACGAGTCTCATGGGGTAACATGATTTCAGGTATTGTGGTGCTACAGTAGAGAGAATTTTAAATTTAAGATGAATCAGAAAGGAAAATGGGTAAATGGAGCAACTTGTTAATAAACCGAAATGGTATGTGTTCGAAGTAATGAGTCTTGTAGATATGGTGCAACAAAGCTCTTGAGTGCTGGCAGGTGCGTAGCTCGATGTGGGTAAAAGCGCTCAGTCCTGGCAGTTAAACTTATGCAACGAATTGGAAGAAAGAGTTTGTGATGTTTTTTACCATGGTTTGAAAATGAGTATATTTCCTGTCGGTATGCGAAGCATGGAATGTGTAACGATTTTTGTTCCATATGGGAAGTCATTAAAATTCTCAATCAGCATGGGCAGCTGCAGATAATCTGAGAATCAATCTTTCTGGTGATAAAGGAAAATGGTACTGCTATTCTAGTGGTTTGGCAGAGTATATGGTCAAAAAGGTCATGGTAATGTAAACTGATAATACATAGTAGTATTGTGGTATCCCCTTGTTGGATTGACGGTGATTATTGAGTTATTGATGGCATAGGGAAATTTCTGAATGGCTATGATGGTATGAATGGATGCTTGATGTGTGTTATGTATTCGTACGGTGGAGTGTTGAATCAGGCATAGTGATTCATGTGTTACAACTTTGTTGGAGACTGGAAGTTCTCGTAATGTGCCTACACAGTGGTGGTATATTGCATGTATCGGCACCGTTAAGCGGTTATTGGAAATTGGAAGCCCTAATGGCTCTCTCGTTACTTGATACGATGAATTTGAATAATGGTATATGATTGCAGACTAGTTGTCATAAGCCAGGTTGTCTAGACTAATGTGATATGGACTATGTTAGAAAAATGTCACAAACTGTGTGGCAGAGTGCATAAGATCATGCTCCCGCAGGGTAGATGTACCCTAGGACCAGCGGACGGCTGGCAGGTATTGCTTTGTCAGTTGGGCCTTTGTGGCGGATGTCAGTGTAGAGGTATCTACCATGGATTCAGCTCCAGTATTGAGGAACTTTGTCGGATGTGTTTCATGTGGCTGAGCTTGAGGCTATATATATATATATATATATATATGTTTGTTGCCATGAGCAACATGACCCGATGTGCATTCCCTTTTGTTAGATTTATGCGTGGATCGGGTGGCACGCCGCCACATGTATGGCATCAGGATCGGGTGGCACACCGCCACATGTATGGTATCTGGATCGGGTGGAACGCCGCCACAGGAATATTATTGGAACGGGTTGCGCGCCGCAACAGTGTGATGTGGAAAATATAGTTTCCTATATGTTACATTGTATACAATAGTTCCTAGCTTCCGAGGAATAGTCTGTATTGGTATCGCTCGGGGAATAGCACATCTGTTGGGTCTTTTCAGGATTTGATAGCGTATATTAATCGTATCACTGCGGGTGTGATTGATTTCTTGAGTTCAGACCTAAAAATGTGTGTGGCTGACTATTTTGAGCATGGTGACTTGAGGTGCTCTATGAGTAATAGTGTTTGGATAGAATCATGAGCCGTGGCAAGGCCACGTGATGTTATGACCTTTCGAGAATGAGTCATGCACTCCATTCCTATGATGTGAGATGGGATCTCAGTTATATGTTATGATGCTACAAAGGAATTGAATTACAGCCCTGTTGTTAGAGTCAGTTGTCATAATTTGAGTATGTTCAGATGTTTCTTATGGAGCCTGTGTTTTGCTCGTCACGGCTTAGGCCGGTGTTGAGGTGTCATATCACCAGTGCGGTGTGTTATAACCGAAATGATCATTTGAGTCATTAATAAGTGCGAGCATATGTGATTTCAGTTAGTTAGAAAGGTAATATCGAGATTTGACTCCAAAATCTGTTGTGGTATCAGCTAAAAGGGAAATGGGTTCATGAATGGTTGACCTGAGAGATGGGTTTGATGTATCGCGTGTTCGGTTGCCGTGAGCAGGAAATGAAGGTGTTGGAATAAGAGTCTATCTAATGAGAAAGGTTTTTTTACTAGTATTTGGTTATTGTAGCCAATTGTTGTGATTAGGGATATGATTTCGGAGAGTGCAATGTGGTTTATGGTTCAGATAGACTCTGGAAATTCATCTATACTGTGTTATTGGACTTATGATAGATAGGGTGAAGTGGTATCACCCCTAGTATATGCTTGGTAAGGCTATTCAGCTATTGGGTTGCTTCTAGTACAACTCAGGGTCCGCTCGAGGACGAGCGTCAATTTAAGTTGGGGAGAATGTGATGACCCGACCCATAGTCTAAGGTATTATCGCTCTGTTTTCCCCGTATTATGTTGCTATATGTTTCAATATCAGTATTTGAGTTGATCGGGTAGAATTTGATTGATTTTAGTTGGAAATGAGGCACTTAGTCTCTTTTAAGAAGGCTTAAATTGGAAAAGTCAACAAGAGGTTGACTTGTGAGTTAGAAGGCTCGTAATTGAATTCTGACGATTCGGTTAGCTTCGGGTGATGATTTAAGGCTTAGGAGCGCAATCGGAAGTAATTTTGGAGGTCCGGTGAAGAAGTTAGCCTATTTTGGCGAAGTTAGTATTTTGGCGACTTCCGGTTGATAGGTGAGATTTTGATCCGATGGTCGAAATGGAATTTTGAGAGTTGACGTAGCTTCGTTAGGTGATTTGGGATATGTGTACTAAATTTCAGGTCATTCGGACGTGGTTTGGTTGGGTTTTTGATTAAATGCATGTTTTGGAAGTTTTAGAAGAACTTAGGCTTGAATTCGAGGTAATTTGATTGTCTTGGCATTGTTTGATGCATGTCGATGATTTGAACAATTTTTTATGATGTTTTAGGAGGTGTTGGTATTTTTGGTTGAGGTCCCGAGCGCCTCGGGGTGATTTTGGATGGTTAACGGGAATTTTTGAAGTTGGAAAACTTCATAATAGGCGAAGATGTAAATAAGTGTGCAGAAGACCTCACTTTAAACGACCATATCTCCCGTTATATAAAGAGTTGTGTGACCCACAACCTATCAAATTAACTCCCTTTGAGTCTAGTTTCCAACGCAACAAACCGTGCGTCATTTGGAGTCTATACAGAAAGTTATGACCATTTTACTAGGCATGTGTCAGTAGCGCGGCCTTAGCGCGGAACCGCTAGTAGCGCGTGCTAATTGGGTTATAAACTGCCTCAACCCGCGCTAATTAGCACGGGCGCGCTAGTATCAGGCTCTAAATATACTTAAGGATGGGAAATGACAGTACTTGAGTCATTTCTCAAGCCTAGGGCTTCCTCAACACCCCCAATTCGACCAAGGCACTCAATTGCACTCCTAAGGTAAGCTTTTAAGTGTGTTTTCAAGGTGATTTCTCTTCTCAATCACTAGTTACAACATGATTTTCGTTGGATTTCATAGGATTTCTTCAAAATCTCAAGAACACCCCAAAGTTGTCTTTCAAGATTTGATCTACAAGAGGTAATCCTACACCTTAGACTTACACATATGGTGTTATTATGGGAATATGAGTATGAATTAAGTATTATAACTTATAGTATGGTTGTTGGAATCCATAAATCCCCAATTTAAATACATGAACATGGTAGGGATTTAAATGTGTATATTGTTGGAATTTTGTTGGTGTGGGTGTGAATGGTTGATCACACACGTGATGTTAGGAGTATAAATTGCTAAAGAATGATAGGGAGATGAATTGTTGGTTAATGGTGATAGTTGGAGGTACCAATGCTATGGTTAAGAGGTGTAAATATTTATGCCTACAAGATGTTTGATAATAGGCCTAGATGGCACAAGTTATGGGATTTATGACTAATATTGGCCCTATTGAATGTGGTATTGTAGATTGAAGTTACATAACTGTATTGGATCATTGTAGTATCATTAAGGGGCGAATTTCGGATATGTATGGCTAAAACCCCATCTTTAAGAAATCGAGATTAATCGATGTTTGTTTGAATTTGGATAGATTGGAAGCGCGAGGAGGCCGGTTGAGGAGCAAAGGAGTCGCAGACTAGAATTCTCGCCGGATCGAGGTGGGTAATACTTGTAAATGATGGCCTGAGGGTTTGTAAACCCCGGACTTGCACATCCTAGTGCTGTATTGAGGTGACTTGCACGCCAGATAACGGGCGTGGGGTGGAGCACCATTGGGGATTGTGACTTGGTTCGTCCCGCTTAATAACTAATAATACCTAATTGCTTGAAATTGAATTGACATCCTAATAAAAGATATTAATTATCATGCTTGGGCTTCGTGCCAACTATTTGAATCCTTCAGGGATTGGTATCACTGTCTTGATAACACTGTGCATATTTCTATCTCAATTTAAGGTTTCAAATGGTATTTTTGCTACTCCGCATTTTTATAAAGTTATGAAAAACTTGAACAAGGTCTTAATGACATTTCTAGTTGTGAGCTAATATGATATTGTTGCCCGAGGGGCTTTCTTGATTATTTGTTAGACTGATTGGGGCCGAGGGCCATATGTTAGGGCATGACGAGTTATGTGAGCATATGCATACACATGGATGGATCGGACTGCACGCAGCAATGGTATATGGATCGGGCTGCGCGCCGCAGCAGGTGTGATATTGATATTACGCTTGGGCTATAGGAGCCCCTCCGAAGTCTGAACCCCCACAATGAGCGCGGGCGCCTTTGTATGGATCGGGTTGTACGCCACAACATCATATGCATTATATGGCATGCATACATTGGTTTACGTGTGCTACGTGGCATAACATTTAGCACTCATACATTACTGGTACACATACATTATTTGCCTTATTGACCAGATCCCCTGGTGGAAATTATTAAGGAGTGCTGAGCCCAAGGGGCTGATTTGAGTGCAGACTTGCACTGCTTGAGGTTGTACCCAGGTATTGGTATGCTATCATGAAAGAAAGAAAGTTAAAAAAAATGAGATTTCTAAATAATCTACTCACATTTGCTGAAAGGGAATAAAATGAGAGTGTATTGAAGTTTAAAGATAGTTCTGTATTGTGTAGCATGAGATAGTGCTTTGCGTGGTTTTCTTTCCTTCAGTATTATTTACTCTTATTACCGCTGAGTGGGAAGTACTTACACCCGACTCCCTGCACCTTGTGTGCAGATCCAGGTACATCCAGCATGGCTGATTTTATAGTTGCTCGGGAGTTGCATTTGGACAGTCGAGGTAGCTGCCATCGTCCGAAGGACCTGACTCTCCAGTTTATCTTTATTTTTGTTCCTGTCTATCCCACACTTGTGCACAGTTGTATGCACTATCGCAGTTTATAAATTTTTGTAGAGGCTCATGACTTATGACTCCTGATTCGGTGGGAGGTTTATAATGGTTTTGGGATATCTATCCATGGTATGCTAGATGTCATTTCATTATATTATTGTTGTTTATGCCTTAAAAGGGTAAAGAGAGAGCTGATAGCTCTATGTTATGAATGGTTGGTCGGGCTAGCCTAGCAATGTGCTGGGCCTCATCACAATCGGGTTTTGGGGTCGTGACAGCAAGGCTGGTGGTTGAGGCTATAGCCAAGAGGAAAGAATAGACTATGATGAGACATTTGCTTAGTTGCAAGACTAGAGGCAATCAGACTTCTCATTGCCTTTGCAACACATATGGAATTCACTCTCTATCATACGAATGTCAAAACTGCTTTCCTAAATGGCGACCTCAAGGAAGAAGTGTTTGTAAAAAAACCTCCAGTATTTGAAAGCAAGGAATGTCCTGAGCATGTCTACAAGGTAGATGTCATGCCCCAAATTGAGGGACATGACCAGCGCCCGTCCGGGTAGCCCCATCCAAGCGAACCACGGTGCCTTTCCTAACCCACGTGTTACCCCTATATTGTTCATTACTCATATACCAAAGAATTATCCAGTATATAATTAAAATTCCACTTTTACAAACATAAACAACACGCTTAATTTCTTAGAAAGTTTACAATTTACAATGCCCGACATACATTTACATAAGTCAATAATCCAACAATTTTACTGTCTACGGAGCCTCTAAGATATGACAGGATGATACAATACTTGCTGATAACAAGGCTCCGGCTATACCTTAAACAAAATCAAAATAAGACTCCAAAATAAAAGTGGCATGAGCCACGTAGGGCCCTGAGAGGAAAGGGGCTCACCAAAACTGCTAGTGGAAGATGAAAGAGTGCTCTGCAGATTAACAGTACCTGCTGCGGATCCACCTACCATCCTGACACGAATGTAGCGCCCCCGGCAAAAGGGACGTCAGTACTCTGGAATTGTACTGGTATGTATTGGCAAGCTTTGTCCCAAGTAAATTCATGCCATAAACAAATAAGTCACAATAATATAACAACCAACAGATACACCAAGAATAACGAAGCGAGCCAAACACGTTCCCACACTTACTTTGTTTCCAGTAGTCCTCAACCCATATACAAATAGTGATCAACAAAGAAAGAAACAACCAAACTCATATGGAAAGCACAATCAAGTCAAACAAAAGGAACAATCAGTGCCCCACAGGTTGCAAACTCTCCTGCTGTCTCCTTTCACAATTTCGATTTCACAATTGTATTCATATCAATTTCAATGGCAATTTCAATTGCTTTCCACCCTTATTATCTCGGCCACCCTTATCACCCCAACCCACACCTTATTACTTCGTGTTGGGGCGTGCAACCCGATCCCACAGTATAGTTTCAAATCACAACAATCACAACAATTATAATAACAACCAAAAACACTTCACAAAGATCACAAACAAGGGAAATGAGCAAATTACAAATTCTTTACAAGCTACTACCACCACAATGTTACAATGTTTCCATATCCGACAGTACCAATCCCATTATGTTCAATAGTTCATAAGAAATTCGAGTTGTTTCATTAGTTTCCCACAAGAAGCCAAGTATGTCATTACTACCATTGTCCTCAATTTTTACCAATTACGATTTCCTTTTTCATCATTTGGTTCACATCTCATACCACACAACAAATGATTAAACCAATCGAACACCCAAAAACTTAATCATAAGAATTATACAGCAATTCACATAGCTATCACATACCAAATAATTTGTACACATAAGGGCGATTTTAGAAGGATCAAAGTTAGCCATACATACCTCGTTAAATCTTTCTTTAAGTTACTACGATGTTTCAGAAATTCTAGCAATCCCAACCTACTTGAAACATAGCAAAATTAAACACAATTTAGGAAGACATTCATGGTTTCAGCTCCTTACAACATTTTATCAAACACTAGTTGGGCGTCTTGATTTTTAATACTTTTATACAAGATTTTCCTTCATTCCAAAACCCAATCTTTGCCTATTTACGTTCATCAATCTTCCCACAACTCTATTTGCACATGCATGCATACATAATACTTCTATACCAAGAATCATACCTCAATGACCCATATCACAACCTCTACAATACCAACATAACCTAGGTTAGGAACCTATGGCTCCTAATCACCCTCCCATGTGTTCTAATATATGTGTCTTACATAAATAATCACCATAGAGTAGTTGGAGATGATAGATGCACCTCCTGTAGTAAGAATTTTAAGAATAACCACTTGAGGTGTTCTTGAAGAATTCAAGAATTTGAAGGAGAATCTAAGGATTTTGAAGATTAATCCTTGTTAGTATAAGTGTTTAAGCGGTAGAAATTACTCAAAGAACTCTAAAAATCTTACCTTAGGAGTGTAATTGGGTGCCTTGGTCGAATTGGGGGTGTTGTGGAAGCCCTTGGCTTGAGAAATAACTCAAATTCCGTCATTTCCTGTCCTTATGTGTATTTAGAGACCTGACACTAGCACGCCTGTGCTAATACCCGCTCTATTGAGGCAGAAGATAACCCAATTAGTGTGGGTACTAGCGCTCTCGCGCTAAGGCAGTGCTACTGACACATGTCCAGTAATATGATCATAAACTCTTGTATACAACTCCAAATGGTGCACGGTTTGTTGAGTTGGAAACTAGACTCAAAGACCTTTAATTTGATAGGTAGATCCTCACTCGGATCTTTATATAGCTGGAGATATGATCGTTCAAAGTATGGTAATGTGTGCACTCATTTACAGATTTTGTCTAATATGCAATTTTCTAACTTGGCTTAGGCTTAGGCCTCTCCTTAGACCCCAAATCACTTAGAATAAGAATTATACACTTATTACCATATCCAATTGATATCCATAACATCATAAATCCTTATTTTCATATCAAAATCAGGAATATTGGCAGAAACGCCAGAACCGGAAGCCGGAACTATATCAAAATCAGGAATATTGGATGGAGGGATGGTGGCAGCCTCTGCTGTAGCCGAAACAGGAACACTTGGGTCTGGAATAGATGGACCGGGCAGATTCAAGAGTGGTGAGTCATTCTCACCCACGGTATAAGGTACATGATTTAGAGCCACACTTGGTGTGGCATTGGCCTCAAGGCCGAGTCTAGCTTTCTTCTTAGGTGCCATATTCAGAAAATTTTTGAACAAGGCACAAATTAGACATAAATACTTCTATTTTTTCACTTTACCGCACGATATAGAATAATAAAGAAATGAGTAAATTCCTAAATGTCCATGAAGCCCCCTACTTATATATGTGGTCGACAACACACCAATAAGAAGGGCGCTACTAGACACAGCTCCGAGGCATCCTAGGACACTTTAAAACCTTAGGCTCTGATACCAAGTTTGTCACGCCCCAAATCGAGGGACATGACCGGCGCCTGACCGGGTAGCCCCAGCCAAACGAACCTAGGGGCCTTTCCTAACCCACGTGTTATCCCTTTATTGTTCATTACTCATAAACCAAAGAACTAAATAGTATATAATTGAAATCCCACATTTAAATACATAAACAACACGCTTAATTTCCTAGCAAGTTTACAATTTATAATGCCCGATATACATTTACATAAGACAATAATCCTATATTTTTGCTGTCTACGGAGCCTCTAAGATATGACATGATGATATAATACTTGTCGGTAACAAGGCTCCAGCTATACCTTACACAAAATCAATATAAGACTTCGAATAAAAGTGGCATGAGCTATGCAGGGCCCCGAGAGGAAAGGGGCTCACCAAAATGGCTAGTGGAAGGTGAAAGAGTGCTATTGCCGATGAACTGAATTACCTACTACGGATCCACCTAAAATTATGACACGAATGTAGCGCCCCCAGCAATAGGGACGTCAGTACTCTGGAATTGTACTGGTATGTATGGACAAGCTTTGTCCCAAGTAAAATCAAGACATAAACAAATAAGTCACAATAATAAAACAACCAACATATACACCAAGATATAACGAAGCGAGCCAAACACGTTCCCACACTTACTTTGTTTCAAGTAGTCCTCAACCCATATACAAATAGAGATCAACAAAGAAAGCAACAACCATGATTTCAGTGCCCAACAGGTTGCAAACTCTCCTGTTGTCTCCTTTCACAATTTCACAACAATGATTTTACAATTGTATTCATATCAATTTCGGTGGCAATTTCAATCGCTTTACACCATTATTACCTCAGCCACCCTTATTATCTCTGCCACCCTTATCACCCAAACCCACACCTTATTACTTCGTATTGCGGCACGCAATCCTATCCCACCATACAGTTTCAAATTACAACAACAACCAAAAACACTCCAAAAAGATCACAAACGAGAGCAATAAGCAACTTACAAATTCGTTCATGTTTCCAAATTCTTTTCAAGCCTCTACCACCACAATGTTACAATGTTTCCATATCTGACAGTACCAATCCCATTATGTTCAACAGTTCATAAGCAATTCAAGTTGTTTCATTAGTTTCCCACAAGTAGCCAAGTATGCCATTACTACCATTGTCCTCAATTTTTGCCAATTACAATTTCCTTTTTCATCATTTGGTTCACATCTCATACCACACAACACATGACTAAACCAATCGAACACCCAACGACTTACTCATAACAATTACACAACAATTCACATAGCTATCACATACCAAATATTTTTTACACATAAGGTAAATTTCACAAGGATCAAAGTTAGCCATTTACACCTCGTTTAAGCTTTCGTTAAGTTACTACGACGTTTCAGAAATTCTAGCAATCCCAACCTACTTGAAACATAGCAAAATTAAACACAACTTAGGAAGACATTCATGGTTTCTGCTCCTTACAGCATTTTATCAAACACTAGTTGGGCGTCTTGATTTTTAATACTTTTATACAAGATTTTCTTTCATTCCAAAACCCAATCTTTGCCTATTTATGTTCATCAATCTTCCCACAACTCTATTTGCACATGCATGCATACATAATACTTCTATACCAAGAATCATACCTCAATGACCCATCTCACAACCTCTACAATACCAACATAACCTAGGTTAGGAACCTATGGCTCCTAATCACCCTCCCATGTGTTCTAATATATGTGTCTTACATAAATAATCACCATAGAGTAGTTGGAGATGATAGACACACCTCCTGTAGTAAGAATTTTAAGAATAACCATTTGAGGTGTTCTTGAAGAATTCAAGAATTTCAAGGAGAATCTAAGGATTTTGAAGATTAATCCTTGTTAGTATAAGTGTTTAAGGGGAAGAAATTACTCAAAGAACTCTAAAAAGCTTACCTTAGGAGTGTAATTGGGTGCCTTGGTCGAATTGGGGGTGTTGTGGGAGCCCTTGGCTTGAGAAATAACTCAAATTCCGTCATTTCCCGTCCTTAGTGTATTTAGAGACCTGACACTAGTACGCCCGCGCTAATGCCCACGCTAATCCCGTGCTAGTGAGGCAGAAGATAACCAACTTAGCGCGGGTACTAGCGCTATCGCGCTAAGGTCGCGCTATGGACACTTGTCCAGTAAAATGATCATAACTTTTTGTATACAACTCAAACTGATGCAAGGTTTGTTGCGTTGGAAACTAAACTCAAAGAGCTTTCATTTTATAAGTTGATCCTCACTCAACTTTTTATATAACCGGAGATATGATCGTTCAAAATATGGTAATGTGCGCACTCATTTACAGAATTTGTCTAATATGCAATTTTCTAACTTGGCTTAGACTTAGTCCTCTCCTTAGACCCCAAATCACTTAGAATAAGAATCATACACTTATAACCATATCCATTTGATATCCATAATGTCATAAGTCCTTATTTGCACACGAAATAGAATAATTTAACCCACCTTGGTACGATGAGCTAAAGTAACCACAACACATAAAACTTTTGCACAATTAAAAAAACTTCGCTAGCATTACGAAGGAAAAAATTCGGGCACAATGATAGTTGTTTCAAAGATAGAAAGGTCACCTAATTCTTTCTAAGCTTGAGCAAATAGCTGGGGGTAGATTTCTTTCATTTCTTTTTCTGATTCCCACGTGGCTTCCTCGACTTGTTGACTTCGCCACAACACTTTAATAGAGGCAACTTCCTTATTTCTCAACTTACGAACTTGCCTATCAAGGATGGCAACCAAAACTTCTTTATACGACAAGTCTTCGTTAACTTTGATAGTCTTGACAAGCACGATGGTGTATGGATCTCGAATTACTTGCCAGTAACAAGGCTCCAGCAATACCTTACACAAAATCAGAATAAGACTCCAAAATAAAAGTTGCATGAGCCACGCAGGGCCCCGAGAGGAAAAGGGCTCACCAAAACGGCCAGTGGAAGGTGAAAGAGTGCTACTGCCGATGAACTGATGTACCTACTGCGGATCCACCTACAATCATGACACGAATGTAGAGCCCCCGGCAAAAGGGACGTCAGTACTATGGAATTGTACTGGTACGTATGGACAAGCTTTTTCCCAATTAAGCTCAAGCCATAAACAAATAAGTCACGACAATAAAACAACCAACAGATACACCTAGAAATAACGAGGCGAGCCAAACACGTTCCCACAGTTACTTTGTTTCAAGTAGTCCTCAACCCATATACAAATAGAGATCAACAAAGAAAACGATAACCAAACACACACGAAAAGCACAATCAAGTCAAACAAAAGGGACAATTAGTGCCCCACAGGTTGCAAACTCTCCTACTGTCTCCTTTCACAATTTCACAACAATGATTTCACAATTGTATTCATATCAATTTCAATGGCAATTTCAATCGCTTTCCACCTTTATTACCTCAGCCACCCTTATTACCTCGACAACTCTTATCACCCCAACCCACACCTTATTACTTCATGTTGCGGTGCGCAACCCGATTCCACCATACAATTTCAAATCACAACAATCACAACAACAACCAAAAACACTTCACAAACATCACAAACAAGGGCAATAAGAACTTACAAATTTGTTCATGTTTCAAAATTCTTTTCTAGCCACTACCACCACAATGTTACAATGTTTCCATATAAGACAGTACCAATCCCATTATGTTCAACAGTTCATAAGTAATTCGAGTTGTTTCATTAGTTTCCCACAATAAGCCAAGTATGCCATTACTACAATTGCCCTCGATTTTTACAAATTACGATTTCCTTTTTCATCATTCGGTTCACAACTCATACCACACAACACATGGTTAAACCAATCGAACACCCAACAACTTAATCATAAGAATTACACAAAAATTCACATAACTATCACATACCAAATAATTTGTACACATAAGGGCGATTTCACAAGGATCAAAGTTAGCCATACATACCTCGTTAAAGCTTTCTTTAAGTTACTAAGATGTTTCGGACATTCTAGCAATCCCAACCTACTTGAAACATAGCAAAATTAAACAAAATTTAGGAAGACATTCATGGTTTCAGCTCCTTGTAGCATTTTATCAAACACTAGTTGGGCGCCTTGATTTTAATACTATTTTACAAGATTTTCCTTCCTTCCAAAAGCCAATCTTTGCCTATTTATGTTCATTAAAATTCGCACAACTCTACTTGCACATGCATGCATACATAATACCACTATACCAAGAATCATACCTCAATGACCTGTCTCAAAACATCTACAATACCAACATAACCTAGGTTAGGGACCTATGGCTCCCGATCACCCTCCCGTGTGTTCTAATGTATGTATATTACATAAATAATCACCATAGAGTAGTTGGAGATGATAGACATACCTCTTGTAGTAAGGATTTTAAGAATCCCCATGTCACGCCCCAAATCGAGGGACATGACCGACGCCTGACCAGGTAGCCCCAGTCAAGCGGACCTAGGTGCCTTTCCTAACCCGCGCGTTACCCCTGAATAGTTCATTACTTATAAGCCAAAGATCTTACCAATTATAACTAAATTCACATTTTTCAAACATAACCACACGATTAACTTACTAACAAGTTACATTTTACAACGCCCGATATAATATATACATAAGACTATAATCCCACAATTTACTGTCTACGCAGCCTCTAGGATACAAAGGATGATACAATACTTGCTGGTAACAAGGCTCCGGCTATACCTTACAAAATCAAAATAAAGTCTAAAGCAAAAGTGGCATGAGCCACGCAGGGTCCCAAGGAAGAAAGGGGCTCACCAAAACGGGCAATGGAAGATGAAGGATGCTATTGCCGATGAGCTGAAGTACTTGTTACTGATCCACCTACAATCATAACACGAATCTAGCGTCCGCGCAAAAAAGGACGTTAGTACACTGGAATTGTACTGGTATGTATGGACAAGCTTTGTCCCAAGTAAACTCAAGCCATTAGACAAGTAAATCACGGTGATAAGACAACAAATGATTACACCAAGAAATAATAAAGCCAGCCAATCATGTTCCCACTTTTACATCGTTTCAAGTAGTTCTCAGCCCAAAGCACAATTAAGGATGAATAAGGAAGGCAACAACCAAACAATCACAAAGAACACAATCAAGTCAAATAAAGGGTCAATCAGTGCCCCACAGTTTGCATACTCTTCTGATGTCTCCTTTCACAATGTCACATTAGTGATTTCATATCAATTTCAATGGCGATTTCAATCGCTTTCCGCCCTTATTACCTCGGCCACCCTTATCACCCAACCCATACCTTATTACTTTGTGTTGCGGCGCGCAACCCGATCCCATCGTACAGTTTCAATCACAACAATCACAAACAGTAAACAAGGCACTACACAAGATCACAACAAGTGCAAATAAGTAATTTACAAATTGGTTCATGCTTTCAATTACTTTTCAAACCAGTATCACAACCGAGTTACAATATTTCCATATTCGATAGTACCTATACCATTATGTTCAACAATTTATCACAATTCTTTACCAATTTCAAGTTCTTATTTTATCTTTCGGTTCATATTCCATACCACACTACACAAAGTTCAGCATTAATTGAATACCTAACAACCAAATGAAAGATTTTCACAACGATTCCTCAAAATTTTCACATACCAACGAATTGTACACATAAGGGAGATTTCACAAGAATCAAAGTTAGCCATACATACCTTGAGTCGAATTTACTTCCTTCAATCTCTTACTTAAGCTCCCCCAAGGTATCCTAAGTTGCCAACTTCAGTTTTTGCAAACTCGTACTCCTACCCACTTCTTTTTACTAAAATTCAAGTTCAAATAACATGCATGAGTATCACATTCTATTTCCAAAAGCTAATGTATGCAATTCTTTCTTTACCTTTGAAAACTGAAAAATTAGAGAAAAATGACTAGGGTTTTACCTCTTAGAGATTTGGGGAAGATGACTTCTGCACTAGGATATTCCGGACCAAACGATTGGAACAATCTTTGAAGATAGTTAGATTTCTCTCTCTAGAACCCCTTTTTCCTCTCTCTAGTTTTGCTATCAAAATATGAGAAAAATGAAGGTTGGAGGTGTTTTATTAAAGAAGGGGTCAGGTCAAAATTTTATAAAAATCTTTGCCGAGTCAATTCTGCGGTCGCATCTGAGATCGCAGAATCAACATGCGGTCCGCATAATGGACCGCAGAAATGCCCCGAAAAATGCACATGTTTTGTTACGATATGCGACCAGAATGCGGTCCGCATTTGTGTTCTACGATCGCAGATTGCATCGCAGATTTGACACTAAACAATTCTCAAGAAATTATACGGTGGATCTGTGGTCCGCATTTCCATTATGTGATCGCATATTGGACAGCATTTTCAATATAATTTTTGGAAAACATTCTGTTAAACTCTACGGTAGGAATGCAGTCCGCATAGCAGATCTGCGATCGCATTCCTAACCACAGAATCGACATTTTCTGGGAAATTTATTCTTTCAATTTTTGAAGCTTAAATCACTACCAAGGGTCCGAACCGCGGCGAGCAAGCTCATCGCGAAGAATTCTATGCATTCTTAACACATTATTCGGACCCTGACACCACAACTACTAGGTTTTTAAGCACAAAAAGTTGACGGGGCCTTACATCCCCACCCCTCTTAAAATCATTCGTCCTCGAATTAGGATTTTGAAAATCAACTGGTTTTGAAAGACATGTTTTGCAAACTGTCAAAATTTTTACTAACTCCTATATTTTAGAATAATTTCGCCAGAGTTTCCTTTGTATTATGGACATATCCACCTGTCAGAGAGCCCCCGAAACATATTACAAACAACAATACACAATTACAACATTTTGCACAGCTTGAACACACTTTCTTACCTCAACGATTGCACATATTCTATCACATTGTTATATTTGCTCATAAACTAGCTGCTTCAATGAGTCCTTGCCTTATTTAACTATCTCAGTACACCATATACGCATAAACAAACAATTATCGATTTACACTTACTATTAGTTGTTTATTTAAGACATGAGTCTTTATAAGGCTTTCATTTATCATGGAAGGTTCAAGTGACCCAAGGTAACAACACATATAACTCTTTGCAAAATGAAAGAAACTTTACTAACACTAAGAAGGAAACAACTAGGACAAGACGATAGTTATTAAAAGTAGAAGGGTCGCCTAATTTCTTCTAAGCTTGATCAAACAAATGTGGGAACTTTTCCTTAATCTCTTTTTCTGCTTCCCATGTGGCCTCCTCAACTTGTTGACTTCGCCACAATACTTTGATAGAGGCAACTTCCTTATTTCTCAACTTACGAACTTGCCTATCAAGGATGAAAACCAGAATTTCTTCATATGACAAATCTTCATTAACCTTAATAGCCTCGGCTGGCATGATGGTGGATGGATCTCCAATAACTTTCTTCAGTATGGACACATGGAACACCGGGTGCACTGATGACATCTCAGGAGGCAACTCCAGCCTATAAGCAACTTGCCCAATCCATTGAATGATCCGATATGGCCCGACATACTTAGGACTCAATTTCCATTTCTTTCCGAATCGCATGACTCCCTTTATACGAGATACCCTCAAGAACACCCAATCATCGACTTGAAACTCCAAATCTCTTCGGCGAACGTCTGCCTAGGATTTTTGGCGACTCTATGCAGTTTTCATCCTCTCCCGAATGACCTTAACTTTTTCCATAGCTTGGTACACCAGATCCGGCCCTACCAATTTCGCTTCACCTACCTCAAACCATCCAATTGGCAACCTACACCTTCTCCCATACAATAACTTAAACAGATCCATTTGAATGCTAGCATGAAAGCTGTTATTATAAGCAAATTATATCAGTGGTAAGTGTTCATCCGAATTACCTTTGAAATCCAAAAAATAAGCCCGCAACATATCTTCAAGCGTCTGAATAGTCCCCTCGGCCTGACCGTCGATCTGCTGATGGAAAGCTGTGCTGAGATTCACTTGAGTTCCCAAACCTTGCTGAAACTTCTTCCAAAAATTAGCTGTGAACCGAGCCCCGCGATCTGAGATAATAGAAACTGGAGTGCCATGAAGCCTTACTATCTCCTTGATGTACAACTTAGCATATTGATCCACAGTATCAATGGACTTGACTTGCAGGAAGTGAGCTGATTTGGTGAGTCGATTCATTATCACCCATATTGAGTCGAACTTATGCTGAGTGCGAGGTAACCCCAACACAAAATCCATTTTGATCATCTCCCATTTCTACCTTGGTATTTCTAGAAGCTGAGTTAATCCACCAGGCCATTGATGCTTGGCCTTCACTTGCAGACAGTTCAGGCATTTAGATACAAAGCTTGCCTCATCCCTTTTCATACCATTCCACCAATAAATCTCCTTCAGATCATGATACATTTTTGTTGAACCTGGGTGCACAAAATACCTGGAAATATGAGCCTCCGCCATCACTCTCTCCCGATGCTCGTCCACGTCCGGGACACATAGCCTACCATGACACCACAATACACTATCCTCGCTATAGAGTACAAATGCTGAGGTCTTGTTATTCATAACTAATTCATTCACCCGAACTAATGCTAGGTCCATAAACTGCTTTTCCTTGATTTTCACAACCAATGATGATTCTGCTCCATTATGCACCATAACATTCCCCTCGTCTGACGCCGAGATGCGAACCCCCAAGCTAGCCAATTGGTAAAACCCCTGAGCCAGGGGTCTCTAATCCATACCCAAATGAGCCAAACTACCCATGGATTTTTGGGTAAGAGCTTCGCCCACCATATTTGCCTTCACTGGATGGTACAATATGTTCATATCATAGTTTTTAATAAATTCTAACCATCGCCACTACCTCAGATTCAACTCCTTCTGTTTGAACAATTATTGGAGGCTCTTGTGGTTTGAAAACACATCTACTTGAACTCCATAAAGATAGTGCCGCCATATTTTCAAAGAAAACACAATTGCTGCAAGCTCTAAATCATGCGTCAGATAATTCTTCTCATGATTCCTGAGTTGCCTGGAAGCATAAGTTATGACCTTTCCACGCTGCATCAATACACACCCCAAGCCGACCTTGGAGGCATCACAATAAACCACATGCAGCGGACCAATACTGGTGCTGAGGACAACCTTGACTTCAATTTCTGGAAACGTTTCTCACATGCATCGGACCACTGGAACTTAACTGCCTTTTGCATCAATTTAGTCAACAGGGAGGCGAGGGTTGAGAATCCCTCCACAAACCTCCGATAGTACTCTGCCAGATCCAAAAAGCTACGAATCTCTGTCGGGGTCGTGGATCTAGGCCAATCTTTCACTGCTGTAATCTTTTGAGGATCCACCTGAATCCCTTCACTAGAAATAACATGTCCTGTAAAGGATACAGACTCCAACCAAAACTCACATTTTGGGAACTTGGCATACAATTGGTGCTGATGAAGGGTCTGCAATTCTGCTCTGAGGTGAATGGCATGATCCTCCCTTCTACAAGAGTAAATAAGGATGTCGTCAATGAATACAATCACAAAGAAATCTAGGAATGGCTTGAAAACCCTATTCATAAGGTCCATGAAAGCTGCTGGGACATTGGTTAGCCCAAAAAATATGACCAAAAACTCGAAGTCACTGTAACGAGTTCTGAAGGCAGTCTTAGGAATATCCTGCTCTATGATTTTCAACTGGCGGTACCCGGACCGTAGATCAATATTTGAGAAAAACTTTGCTCCTTGCAATTGGTCAAACAAATCATCCACTAGAGGCAAAGGATATTTATTCTTGATGGTGACTTTGTTGAGCTGCCGATAATCAATGCACATTCGAAGTAACCCATCCTTCTTTCTAACAAAAAGAACCGGAGCACCCCAAGGCGACACACTCGGTCGTATGAACCCTTTCTTTAATAAATCCCTCAGCTACTCCTTTAAATCTCTTAACTCTGCTGGCGCCATTCAATATGGTGGAATTGATATTGGCTGAGTATTTGGAAATACATCAATCCCAAAATCAATCTCCCTATTTGGCAGGATGCCTGGAAGCTCATCTGCAAACACTTCAGGAAACACATTCAAAACCGGCACGGACGCGAGGGCAGACACATCTGAGGTGGTGTCCATTACCCAGACCAAGTGATAAATACACCCCTTCTTAATCATCTTTGAAGCCTTAAGGTAGGAAATAAACCTACCCCTTGGCACCACACCATTTCCTCTCCATTCAATAACTGGCTCGTTAGGAAACGCGAGCCTCATGACTCTTGTCCGACAGTCAAGCTTGGCAATGCATGAATAAATCCAATCCATTCCCAAAATTACATCAAAATATACCATCCCAAGCTCAATAAGATCGGCTATGGTAACACGACCACTCTCCATAATAATACAATTCCTATAGACTCGTGAGGCTGTAATAGAATCACTAACCGGAGTCGATACAGAGAACGGCTCATGAAGCTGTTCGGGTTCTAACCCAAAACTTGAAGCAATGAACGAGGTGTCATAAGACAAGGAGGACCCCTGATCAATAAGAGCATATCAATCAATAGTCTGAACAGACAAGATACTTGTAACAACATCTGGAGAAGCCTCAGCTCTCTGGCGGCCACTCAATGCATAAAATTGTCTAGGTCCACCCCTACCATGACCTCCACCCCAAGCTGCACCACGCCCTGCAGAAGCTGGAGGATGCACTGATGATGTAGCAGCTGAAGAACCAGACGAGTGAGCAGATCCCCTACCCATAGCCTGGCTAGGTGCACGAAAGTATCGTTGTATGTGACCTCTCACCCCGTACCACAAGCATATCGGAATATCAAGTTAGCAGGTCTCTGTATGAAATCTCCCAAACTTGGGGCATGTAGGTCTCCCCTACTACTGGGATCTCACCCCAGGACGACCAAACTGGCGAGAGCTCCTACTATCTAAATCGGGTTTCGAATGACTACCCAGCTGATGGCTATGCACAGATAGTGGTGCACTCGCAGAGGACTGGGCATATGACTGGGATGGCCCTGATAACCCTCTCCCTGGAAGTGATCTCCCCGAATGACCCATTGACCAGGCCCTACTGCTACTCTCTCTCTCCGTACGAATCTTCAACTTCCTAGCCTATGTGGCCTGAGCGAACCCCACAATCCTCCCATAGTTCATATTAGAGTGTAAAGCTACTGTGGTGGCCTAATTTACTACCAAAAGGATAAGGCCCTGAACAAACCATCGAACCCGGGCATCCACGGTCGACACTAGATGAGGAGCATACTTGGACAGTCTCACGAATTCCATGTGGTACTCCCAAATGCTCATACTGCCCTGTTTGAGAACCTCGAACTTAGTGGCACGAGCTGCCATTTTCTCGGCAGGCAAGAATTGGTCCATGAAAGCATCTACAAACTCCTCCCGTCTAGCCAGAGGGCTCCTTGACACCACATCTACTAGGTTTTTAAACACAAAAATTTTATGGGGCCTTACACCCCACTTGAGGTGTTCTTGAAGAATTCAAGAATTTGATGGAGAATCTAAGGATTTTGAAGATTAATCCTTGTTAGTATAAGTGTTTAAGGGGTAGAAATTACTCAAAGATTCTAAAAATCTTAACTTAGGAGTGTAATTGGGTGCCTTGGTCGAATTGGGGGTGTTGTGGAAGCCCTTGGCTTGAGAAATGACTCAAAGTCCATCATTTCCCGTCCTTAGGTGTATTTAGATACCTAAAACTAGTGTGCCCACGCTAATCCCGCGCTAGTGAGGTAGAAGATAACCCAATTAGCGCGGGAACTAGCAATCCCGCGCTAAGGCCGCGCTACTGACAAATTTCCAGTATAATGATCGGAACTTTTTGTATACAGCTCCGAATGATGCATGGTTTGTTGCATTGGAAATTAGACTCAAATTTCTTTAATTTGATAGGTAGATACGCACTCAACTCTTTATAAAACTGGAGATATAATCATTCAAATATGATAATGTGCGCACTCATTTACAGATTTTTTCTAATATGCAGTTTTCTAACCTCGCTTAGACTTAGGCCTCTCCTTAGACCCCAAATAACTTAGAATAAGAATTATACAATTATTAACATATCCAATTGATATCCATAATTTCATAAGTCCTTATTTGCGCACAAAATAGAATAATTTCATACTCCTTGGTACGATGAAATCTTAAATTACTCGGGAAAAAATTTTCTGGGTCCTTACACTAGACAAGTCTCTATATGGGCTCAAACAGGCCCCAAGAGCTTTTTATGAACGTCTATCAAAATTCCTACTGGATCATGGGTACAAAAGAGGTAAAATTGACAACAATTTGTTCCTAAGGGAAAATAGTAAAGACCTCCTTGTTGTGCAAATATATGTTGATGACATTTGGGGCCACTACTGAGAGGTTGAGTAAGGACTTTTCAAAATTAATGGGAAATGAGGTTGAAATGAGTATGATGGGTGAACTAAACTTCTTCCTAGTCTTGTAGATCAAACAAAGCCCAAATGGGACCATTATCCATCACCATAAGTATACAAAAGAACTAATTAAAAAGTTTAAAATGGAGGACTCCAATGAAATAGATAGACCTATTGCAACTGCTACTAAATTAGATCTTGATGAACGTGGTTCATTAGATGACCAAAAGTTGTATTGAGGTATGATTGGTTCACTCTTGTATCTTACTACTAGCAGACCTGACATTGTTTTCAGTGTAAGGCTTTGTGCTTGTTTCCAAGCAAATCCAAAGGAGTCACACTTGACTGCTTTCAAGAGGATATTGAGATATCTGTAAGGCACCACTGATTTGTGTCTTTGGTAACCCAAAGGTAGTAAGTTTGATCTTGTAGGATATGTTGATGCTGATTTTGCAGGTATCTTAGTGGAAAAGAAGAGCACTTTAGGTATGGCATATTTCCTGGGGTCATGTCTTGTGTCATAAGCTACCAAAAAGCAAAATTCAATAGCTCTATCCACCGCTGAAGCGAATATGATGTTGCTGCTTCTTGTTGTGCTCAATTGCTATGGATAAAACAACAACTGGTAGACTTTGGAATTGAAGTGGGATGTATTCGAATATTTTGTGATAACACTAGTGCTATAAGTATGACAAATAACCCTGTTCATCATAAAAGGACTAAGCACATAGATGTTAGACACCACTTCTTAAGAGATAACTATGAGAAAGAGTTAATCTCAATAGAATTATGTACTACTGATAAACAAATAAAGGATATCTTCACTAAATTACTGAGTATAGAAAACTTTGAAAGGAACAGGTTGGAACTAGGGATGATTAAGATCTCCTAAAAGGTCCAATTCAGAATGCACAATGAAAAAAGAAAAAAAAGTAATTTTTTTTGTTAGGAGTTCTAATATCATGTAAATATCTAGACTAATTCTTGTTCAGTTTCATACTTTAGTTAGTATACTCCTATGACTTCAATTTTTATGACTCACTAATCTCTTACAAAGTTTTTCTATTTTGACATTTGAGGCATGTTCAAGAGAAATCTGACTTGAAGAACCTGGTTCATCAGTATATGCACATGAAATAGTTCAGGTATGTTTCTATACTTTGCACAATTAGAAAGATAAATTCTCCAATCGTGAGAAAAAGTCCTAATTATACCAAACTTCCAAAAATTTTTTCCGTTGAGTATTGAACCACCTTAATTAACCTAGGAGTCGAATTAAAACATGATTTTTCCTAAAAACAAGCATCGCCTTTTCGACACCAAGAGACCATAATTCTAATATTTTTAGACCTGCAATTGAATCTGAAAAAGTCTGCGAATACTGCACATAATCATAACCCCTCTTTAAATACACACCACATATATTCTTTTTTCTCATAACGGTCACTCACTTCCTCCAAATTTCTAATCATCTCCTTCATCTGCAAAATTTTCAAAATTTGCTAAATTCCCAAAAATTCTCTGCCATGATGAACCCTCAAGAAAACCCAGGTACTCCCCCTCTAGTATCTCCTAATACTTCATCCTCCACACCTCATATTGAAACCCCCAAAACCTAGGTTTCATCCCAAAAAAATGTTAGCCATGAAAACTATAGCTTTTGTCTCCTTGACAAAAGCCTTAAACGAAAAATTGGGAGCAAGTTAAAGAGGGGAACACTCTGAAAAGGAATCAACTTACTCAAGCTCCGAGTCATAAGCTTTTGTCTCTGCAAGTGATGGAGACGAAATGTGGGTCTTCTGAATCAGACAAGAATCAAGAAAATCCCAACGAGGTAAATACATGCTATTTTTCTAATGTAATAGTGAAATTCAATGACAGGTTTGTGTTGGTGGGATCTATGAGATATGTAAGTGAGAGAGAATCGAAGAGGAATGGAAAGAAAAATAAAGGTAAAATTCTTGCAATTTGTGGAGGAGATGAAGGGAGTGGCAACAAGCCAGGGGAAAATGCATCTGGGGAGGCTACTGAAGGTCTTGTGAACCAGAGTGAACAATAAGATGCACCTAGGCCATCTGTGGAAGAAACCAAAGCTTCTTCGCACAAGGCTCCAACTACCTCTAAGCCAACAAAGAAGAGCAATGTGTCATCTCCTAAGTTTAATTTCCCTTCAGCACCAAAGGTGAGAGCTACTAGAAACAGTTTAAGGCAAAGTGAGGCGGAATTGCAGAAAGCCCTAGAGGCAAGCAAGAAAAAAAGGGGGAAAAGGAAAAGAAAAGTTGTGGAAAGTTCTAAGGCTGCTAAAGAAGAGGAAGAGGAGATGGAACTTGTCCATCAAGAGAGATGTACAACTGTGGATGTTCCCATTGCCAAACCAAAAAGAACTACGACTCCGCCAAAGAAGTCCTCAAAATCTATATTTGCTAAACCCTCTTTGGCCAAGAGAACTAGGTTTGCTGTAAAGGGAAAACAAGTAAAATTTACTAAAAAAGAAGAAGAAGAGTGCATCGGAGAAGAAGAACAAGAGGAGTCTGAAAAGGAACAAGATCGATTTGCCATCTTTGGCAGGAGAAATATTCTTAAGGGAAGGTTGCTGAAAGACCTGGAGGAGCCAGGCATGATGAGGTGTGTGGATGCTCTAGCTGCATAAAGTTGGAAGGACATGGTTCTTCAACTAGATGGAAGGCTGGAAAGAAAGGAGCTCATCGACTTCATGGCAAATGACACTATGAAAAATGGGGTAGTCACCAATGTGGTTAGGGGAGTGAAGGTGCAATTTGATGAACCTAAATTGCAGACAATTCTAGACATACCATGTGAGGGCTACGATGAATACACTAAGCAGAGGTGGCCTTGTGTGATGATATTCCTAGTTCTCTCCAAATCACCAGGAACTTTTTTGATACTGAGTCTACTGAAGATGTGCAAGAGGCAAGATTTGTACAAAAGAGTAAGATGAAGCCTGAGCACAAGGTGCTATTTGAATTTGTGAACAAGTGTCTACTGCCCAGGTAGGAGAGGAGGTATATTGCTAACTACATGGAATTGGTTCTTCTGGAATGCCTTGTGAGAGGAAAGCAAATTAACTGGCATGCCTTTATTGTCAAGCTGCTGGACAGGGTCATAAATGGCTCCAAGGCTCATGCTACTCCTTACGGGATTATACTGACGACTATGCTGGATAGGTTGAATGTTCCCTTGAAGAAATAGGGGATGCCCTCCAGCAAGGAGCATTTGGTGTCAAAACCTTGCAGGATTGCAATTATCTCCTCACTGTAGCCCCTGTTGAACCTGGTTCATCTTTGAAGACTCTAGTGAACAACAAGGTTAGGGCTTTGGTTCAAGAGTGTGGGACAAAGGATGCTGAAATTTCTAGGCTCAAGACTCGAGTTGCTGAACTTGAAATTAAGAGGAATAGCCTGAAAGATGAGCTAGCAAAAGAAAAGGAAAAGGGTGAAGGGATGCTTCAAACAATGCTCAATCTTCTCCAATCCCAACCCTCTAGTTCCTCCAAACCTTAGGTCTTCCTACATTATCCTTGAACCGGTATAATAACCCCCATAGTGACCCAGGTTAGGGATTTTTCTTTGCTTGATTTTGCTCATGGTTGGGTGTTTTTCTTTCTTTTTTTGGACTGGTTGTAAAAGCATTTACTGTCAGTGACTATCTGCTTTTCTCTTACTTTGTGATGATTTTGTTCTCAATAGTTGAATGTTTGTCAAGTTTGATTATTGTTTCACTATACCTTGCTATAGCCTGCTGTTGCCCCAGTGGCCATAAGTATCTATTACAATCTAGGATTCACATTATATGCAAGTTTTCGATGATGCCAAAAGAGGGAAGATATATTGTGCTTACTTTATATTATGAAATAGTGATATTTATAACCTAATTTAATATTGTCCTTAATGATGAGTTAAAATATCTTAAGTAAAGTGTTGATAACTAGTTGTGTTTCACAAGTCTCTGATTATTAAAAGCACATAGTTTGTCATAATCAAAAAGGGGGAAATTGTTGGCACAAGTTCAATTGAAGTTTTGAAGAATGACAAACAAACTCAGTGAAGGACCAGGTCTGTAAGACACAATAGTTATGGCCCAGGCAGATGAGATGCACGTGAAGAAGATAAGCATTTAGGATCAAGCAGCAATATCTTCTGAATATATTATGAACTGATCGAAAATATTGCATATGGGATAATGAGAAGAAGTCTCCTTATGAAAAGATAACACTATCCAAGATAGGGACGGAGTTAGAAGTCGAAATCAACTAGAACTTTTCCAAGAAGAAAGAGTTACATCAGAACTCTAGTTATTTCTTCATCTACTAACTCTATATATTGCAGGATGTCCTCACATAATAGATGTTGCTCAAATACTCAGAAGTTAAGTTAAATTGAGAGCAAAATAGCAAGGCAATTTTGCAAGCAATTTATGTGAGATTAAGTGTGTACTCTCGCAGCTACTTGAATGAGATAGAAGAACCAGTTCCATTGTGTTTATTCTTATTCTAGTTCATTTGTAGTAGGAGGTTTAATATTGTACCTTTCCTACTTTCATAGAAGCAATTGTATTAGGTACTTTGAGTATTCAAGTTAGAGTTAACTTGAACGTGTCGCAACAGTTTGAGGTTGTGTGCCACACTAGGATTAGAGTTTAATCCTTAGGTTTGCAAGAGTTTGTAAATGTTGTTTTGGCTCACTGATTTTAGTGGATGTTCTTGAAAATCCTACTAAGTAGTAGGTCGTTGTTTCTTAATCTTTTGAGCCAGGTATTTTTCACGTAAAAATCCTTGTGTTCTTTACTTTATGCACTCCTATTTCCGCAAAGAGTTATAGTAAGTACATCTAGAAGAACAAGGTTCTTCTAGTGTAAAAATTAGGCACCACACAAATCACCCCCACCCCATCCCCCCCTTGTGTGGTATTGGAATTTATAACAGAACTATGAGCGTTTAGAACAAAACTATGTTATTCTTTTTTTTTCAAGTGGCTCTTACTTATTCAAAACCGTGCACCTTTATCTTGATTTCGTTGTTTCCACTCAAAAGCCAAACCAACCACCCCACGCTGTAACTTATATCAGTTTATCACAATTCAAGTGCTTATGAGAAGTGAAAAGGTTGAAATATATGGTTCATTAAAACAATTAGGTAAGGCTTGTATGTAGTTTCCAAGAAAACAAGATTATAAACTCAATGGGATTAACTATGGTACATAACAATTAGGCATGTAAAAAATACATTTCTAGTTCAACAAAGAAATGCCTATATCACTTCCAACACAGAATCAAACTACTATTTTGCTTCGTAAACATAGGGCAAGTTCTAGGCATCAAATGCAGTACACAAAATACGATAAATCTCACACACACAAGGCATAAGACTCACTCCACATTGGATTATCAAAACACTTTCATTTGAGTATAGTCAGGATAAGAATATACAATTTAAGGCATTCTAACAAGAATCAACAACTGAGACTAAGCTTCACACTAAAGTGCTACTCTATGGGCAACCACGTTAACAGATCCTCTTTCCATCTCAACTCATAGCCCATAAGTACCTAGAAAAGAAAAAAAAAATAACTATACCTGGTTCAAACAAAATCCTTGGAAAAGAACAACGGTCCAAAGAAAAACCAAGGGGGAATTGATACACTTCCTACAAAGAAAATATTTTCTTCTTTTTTTCTTGTTTTTTTATATATCGACTTGGAACCTCAAGAATCCTAACAATTGATATCCATCTTCGGGACAAGTCAAAACATATATTTAGATAACTAACTAAGTACCAAAATAAAGCTATGTTCCAACATTTATACAACATACAAACGCGGTACCCCTACCCCACACTTAAAAATATGTTAGTCCCCATGTCATACAAAATAAATAAATGCGAGGTAAAGGAACTTCCCTAATAGATCAGTCCTGATCGGAGAAAATGCCAGGGTCAAGGTGACACACTCGACACAAAGCACACAGCCTGCCCATGATTTTCTTTTCCAACTTACCATTTTGAGTGGCAAAGGCATCAACTCTAGTCCCCAAGTCTGTGACAGTGATACGTAGCCCTGACATCTCCTTGTTTAACCCGACCGTCCCCAAACGGTCATGCGACTTTCACACCATGCTCATGGGTGGGCAACTCAGCTCCCATTTCCTGCAGCTCATCATCTCCTTCCTCAGGTGCATTTGAGTCATCACTATTATCATCTCCAAGTGCCATAAGGTCCTTCCAAATAGTCACCTTATCCATTCAAAACCTTACCTCTCTCGGCAATTTCCCATCCACGATCAAACTCTCCGACACTCAAGCTTCGCGGTGTGGCCTAATGACTAAGGAAGGGAAGAAGATACCATACCTCTTCACTGGACATCGAATAAACATCTCCTTGTGGATAATCTTGGCCATATCAAATTTGTGGCCATTCATGAAACGCCAAATCAATGCAGCTCGGGGAGCATTCACTTCTGTGGTATTGGAGGACGGGAGAAATAGTTGTTGTTGACATACATCCAAAACTTCCCTTCAAATATGAGTGTCTATGAATGGAACTTATGCTAATGTTTCATTTGCACAATTTCCTTTCTAGGCATAAAGTTTGTTTCAAAGAATAACTCCCACGTGGTGTATCGTCTGCTATACTCTTCATAGTAATCCTTCTCCTCCGCCATAGGTGCGGGTAACTTGTATGCACTTTGAATGGACTTATTGTAGGTGTCCACAATCTTCTTGTGCATTATTTACACACCGTTCACATGTTCTTCAACATTAGCATAAATTTCACCACAACTATCAAATTTGCATCATCCAGTTCTTCAAATAAAATTTCTAGCCCACGCCTGACCAACTCATTGTATGAGTAGGGACAACCATATGGGAGAGAACCTATATCCATACCTCTTTCCTATATTGGTTTCTTAGATTCTTTATCAGCAAAGTGGTCTTCTGCTACGGCAGAGACAAACTTGTAACTACCAAAATGATGAGTAGAAGTTGAAGCGCATCCACTTCAGGATCCAGCTTGGCCATTGGATGAAGCCCCGGTGGTTTGATGTTTCCTAGAAGATGCCATACTACCTAAAATAAAGAACATTATCAGCATAACCTTGAAGATGTGAACCAAAGCGGTTACTCAGACTTTATCCACAAAATTGGTCAAAATTAACATTAACAACTCACTAAGCATTTTAACAAACACTTTGTAAGCACCATTCACCGAAGTCCCCAATTAACCAAGTAATAAGAAAAATTCAACCACAACTGCCCAAAGGTCAACCACACATGTCAATAGATATATCTACAACTAGCTCAACAAAGCCACTAGCATACAAGTGTCCACTGCAAACAAAATCTACTAAAGACAGAAAAAAGAAAACTACTACATAAGTAAGAGCTCAAATATCGCAACAACAATTAAAAAAATTAATCTTACCTAGTAGAGATTTAGTTACAGTAGGTGAAGGGACTGTTAAAGGAGAGAAGAGAGTGTATTGGGTGTGATTTTTCGTGAAAGAGAAGTTTGAGGAATGGGGTTGTTTGGGGAGAAGGGGAAGAGTTGTGAGTTTTTTTTTTAATTTAGAAGGGAGGGTTTAGGTGTTTAGGCATGGATAGATAAAAATAGGGAGGTAGGTTATATAATGTTGGTGGACGGGGTAGACGTTATACTTAAAAGAACAAAACAAATAAAAAGAAAATAAACAAAAAAACAACTTAAAATAAAGTGGCAGGCGGTGTGGTCCGAGCGCGGCCGTGCTTGCGAGGCAGAATACTCAGCCATATGTGAGGCCTGAGCACGGTCTGAGTGCGGCTGTGCACCTGGGCAAAAATTAAGGTAGAATACTTGGCGATATCCGCTGTCTGAGCGCGTCCGCTCACCTGGGCCTCGATATTTCTCGAATTGGTACCTATTCATTCAGCGTTGGATAGACTTATCACTTGCCCAAACTTACCTACACTTGTTAGTACTTACAAAAATCGAAATAACACATTCTAACTACACTAAAATCAATACGCATTGAGTTGCCTAAACATCAGTGGCTTAGTTAGTGTCATGGCATGAAAAATACAATAAATAAATGGGTTTCCTCAAATGAAGCGTCTGATTTAATGTTGCTGCACAATGCAGATAAGCGCATTTATGGTACGCTCAATTTTGGAGGCTCGATCAAATGGGTCACTGACACTTTCTTTTCTTCCTCCAAGCCCATATAATGTTTTAATCAATGCACGTTGACTCTAAATGTGCGAGAGTCATTACTCACAACAATATCTACTACTCCCATGGGGTGAATTTCAACCACATGAAATGGGCCTAACGATCATGATTTCAATTTGCCCGAAAAAATCTTGTATATTATATTGGATGCAAGTTTTATAGCAATACCATATCTCCCAATTTAAAATTCCGCTCAATAATATTCCTATCATGTATCATGTTAATTCCATCTTTGTATAATCTACTACTCTCAAAAGTGTGGTATCTAAACTCATCGAGCTCATGAATTTCTGTTACTCTACTTGTTCTAGCTGCTTCATTATCAAGATTCAATTATCTCAATGCCCACCAAGCTCTATGTTCAAAATCTATGGGTGAATAACAGGCCTTCCCCAACACCAATTTGTATGGAGACCCACCAATTGGAGTTTTAAAAGTGGTTAGATATGCCCACAGTGCATTGTCTAAGTTCCTTACCACTTTGTTCAAGCTGCATTCACAGTTTTAGTCAGCACACTCTTTATTTCTCTATTTGAAACTTCCACTTGAGCATTCGTTTGTGGAGGATATAGGGTGGCCACCATGTGGCATACATCATACTTCTCCAATATTTTTGTAAAGGCTCAATTGCAAAAGTGAGTGCCTCTTTCACTAATTATTGTCCTTGGGGTACAAAATCGGGTAAAAATATTTTTCCTCAGAAAACGAATTACCCTCTTTGTTTCATTTGTAAGGTGTGCTATAGCTTCCACCTATTTGGACATGTAGTCCACAACGACGAGTATATACGTGTTTCCATATGAGATGATGAATGACCGCATGAAGCCGATTCCCTATACATCAAACACTTCTACTTCTTGAATTGGGTTCATAGAAATCTCATGTCTACGGAAAATGTTCCCAGTTCATTGACATTCATCAAAGCCTTTTATCCATAGTTGTGCATCTTTGAACAGTGTTAGCCTGTAGAACCCTTATTGCAAGACTTTTGTGGCTGTCCTCGCTCCCCCGTAAAGCCACCATATGGTGACGCATGACAAGCCTGCTAAATAGAAGACTGGTCTATCTCGGCGATACATCTCTAGATCATGTTATCAACCCAAATCCAGAACATATAAGGCTCATCCCAATAATGCATGCGACAATCATGAAAGAACTTTTTCTTTTGAATAGAGGAAATGTCATAAGGAATAATACTACCCATCGGGTAGTTTGTAATGTCTGTATATGATGGCCCTTCCTCGAGACTCATGGTTAGTAGTTTTTCATCTTGAATGGTTTCTAGAATATCTTTTACCTCAACCTTCTTTTTAGCTGCTTCTAGCCTGGAAAAATTGTTAGCCACTTGGTTCTCAGTTCCCTTTTGGTCATGGATCCCAAAATCAAATTCTTGTAGCAGTAGCACCCATCGAATCAAGAACGGTTTTGACTCCTTATTTTCAATTAAGTATCTGAGCATAACATGGTCAGTATAAAAAATTACCTTTGACCCTATCAGGTAAAAGCTAATATTGTCAAATGCGAACACCACTGCCAACATCTCCTTTTCGATCATAGTGTAATTTTGATGGACTCCACTCAAAGTCCTACTTGTATAGTATATTGGATGCATGATTTCATCTTTTTGACACCCAAGCAATGCTCCCACAGCATAGTCACTACCATCACACATCAGCTCAAAATGGTTGCTCCCAATAGGTGGCAACTATGTTAATTCCTCAAAAACTTCCCTACAGTCATCATAAAATACAAAAAGGTGATATTTTCAAGCAATTTACACAAGGGGTTAGCAATTTTGGAAAAAACCTTTTATAAATCTCCTATAGAAATCAAAAAGAAAACTTTTTATTGCTTTGACGGAGGTGGGCAGTCGAAACGTTTCTATCACAACAACTTTTGCAAATCCACCTTAATACCTTTACTTGACACTATATGCCCCATGACTATACTTTTTTGTAGAATGGCACTTTTCCCAGTTGAGTTCTAGATTAGTCTCAATACACCTTTTCAAAACTCGCCTTAAGTTCACAAGGCGATCATCGAATGAATTCCCCACCACTGAGAAGTCATCCATGAAAACCTCCATTATCGTTTCTACCATATATGTGAAGATGGACATCATGCACCTTTGGAATGTGGCGGGTGCAGTGTATAGGCCAAACAACATTAGCCAAAAATCATAAATTCCATAAGGGTAGGTGGACGTCATTTTCTCTCTATCATCTGGGGCAATCGAAATCTGATTATACCCCTGAGAACACATCCAGAAAGCAAAAGTGAGACCTCCCTGCCAATCTATCTAGCATCTGATCAATCAATGGGAGTGGGAAGAGGTCATTCCTAGTGACCAAATTCAACTTCATGTAGTCCATACAGATTCTTCAACCTGTGACTATTCATGTAGAGATCAAATCAATATTCTCATTTTTCACAACCGTCATACCTCTCCTTTTTTCGGTACACACTGCACTGGGATAACCTAGTTGCTGTCAAAGATGGGGAATATGATTCCTATATCTAACAACTTAATCATTTCCTTTTTTACCTCTTTTGTAATGTTGGGGTTTAGCCTTCTTTGATATTCTCTAAAAGGTTTGTGCCCATCTTCTAACAGAATCTTATGCATACCGAATGCCGGGCTAATCCCCGTATTATCTGCATTGGTCTATCCAATTGTAATCTTGCACTCAGTTAGGACCTATAAAAGCTGGTCTACCTACAGATCTAACAAACAGGATAAGATAATAATAGGTAGAGTTGAGTAAGGTCCTAAGAATGCATTCTTGAGATGAGATGGCAGTGGCTCCAGTTCCAACTTTTGTGGCTCTTCTATTGACAGCTTAGCAGGAGGACTTTTTCTTTCATCCAAATTCAAAGGCTCAAATTAAATCTCCCTTTTCCAAAAACTTCACCTTGAAGAGCTAGTTCCCATAGTTCAAATTCTTCACCATTAGCTTCGTCTAAGTTCATGAGACAAGCTTCTAGAGAGTCTTTAATGTTTAATGTTGCATCGTCCTCCTCAAACACTACATCCCCCACATCTATTAAAGAGCAATTGGTAGTTTCACTGGGTATGCGCGTAGATTTTTGCACATTGAATGTTATCTCTTCATCATTTAATCTTATTTTTAGATTTCCCATTTCACAGTAAATTAACGTTCTCCTACTGGCCAAGAATGGTCTTCCCAAATTTATAGGAATTTACTCTTCAACCCAATAGCCAAGTATTAAAAAAATCTGCTAGGAACACAAACTTCCCAATCTTCTCCAATACATCATCTAGAATCTCGGAGGGCCATTTCACAATTCGGTCAGCCAACTATAGTAGCATAGGCGTGGGTCTCTTCTAATGCCTAGCCTTTTGTAGATTGCTAGGGGCATAACGTTTATGCTTCCTTCAGATGACACAGAGCCTTAGCAAATGTAAAGTCCTATTGTGCAAGGAATTGTGAAACTCACTAGGGTAGATAGCTTCTAAGCTATGGGTTTTGTCACAACAACACAACATATCCGAGCTAGTGTAACCATGGTCAAGTCTTGGAAGTCAAACTTACAGGACATCAAGTCCTACATTATCTTTGCATACCCAATCATTTGCTTTAAAGCATCTATTTATGAAATATTTACTTGAATTTGCTTCAACATCTCCAAGATTCTTGTACTACTCATATTTTTATACTTAGCCAATCTCTATGGGAGTGGTAGGGGAAGTCACTTCTTCCCTGTAATTTGTTTTTTCTCTTATTTAGGCATTGTTTCTACTATTGGTTCCGGTGCACCTTCAGTCTCTTTCACAACCTCTTCCTCTTTATTAGAGTTCTATTGCACATTTGTACCATTACCTTAGTTAAACTTGCTGAATTATCTATCTCAATAGGTATTGGCACCAGTTTCTCAGCCGTCCTGCTTTCATGAGCCATTTCTTCTCCAGATCTAAGTCCCTACCATTTCAAAGATTCATTGCCATCAGCTGCTTTGGGCCCAGTTATTTTGGATTGATTTTGGTATTTGTAGGTAACATCCCATGAGGAAAATTATTTAGAACCAAGGAAATCTGTCTTAACCGGATCTCAATGTTCTTAATTTCTGACTTATGTGAGTCTACTCTGTTAGCTAGTTTTCTAGTGGACCCAATCACTTGTTGTATCATACCCTCGAGTTTAGCAAACCCATCTTTATGTCTCACAATCTGTTACTCTGGATGTTGTTGATAAGCGTGCTGCTAACTTTGCTTGTTGTACCATTGTTGCCTTTGGTAAGGCACCATTTTCCCTTATGTTTGCATAGCCCCGTGATTATTGTTGTTATTGTATTGTTGTTGAGTTGGTCTGTATTATTGATTCTGTAGACCCAATATTGACTACCTAATCTCAATCCCCCGTAATTGGCCACATAATTTATGTTCTTATGATATTTTTGATTCTTACCCTCAGCACTCCATAAGTAGGCATATGGTTGGTTATTGCATGATATAGATAGACCCGTATTGGCTGCATCAACTATGTGTATCTGCTACTTCTGGCCTAGTTCTTCAACCTTCTTGATAAGGATGCTCTTTTGTGTCATCAGAGTGGCCATATTTTCAGCTATGGAGTTAGCCGGGTCTACATCCAATGTTTAAACCATATGAGTGATTGGAGTGTTCCTTGTTGTCCATCCTGAGTTTTATGCCATCTTGTCACAAAAGATCTTGCTCTCTCTGAATGACTTGCTCAAAAATGCTCCACCTGCTGAAGCATCCACATTGTCTTTCAAAGTATCTTCTAAACCCATGTGAAATCTCTGCCCCTACATCTACTCTGAAATACCATGATGTTGACACAGAACCAGCAGACCCTTGATCTCTCCCACATCTCATGTAGTGTCTCAGTTGTTCTTTGTTTGAAGCTCAATATCTCATTAATTTGTTGAGCAGTCTTGTTGGGTGGATGAAATTTTCTCAAATATTGCTTGACTAATTCCTTCCAAGTAGTGATAGAGTTGATAGGGAGAGAAGTAATCCCAGTTTGGGCTACTCCTTTCACTGAGAAAGAAAACAACAGCTAGCGTATTACTTCCAGTGTAAAATTGTGCTGCCTCTGCGTGGCACAGATTGACATGAAGTTCTTTAGTTACTGTTGAGGATCTTCAATGTATGACCCAGAGAATAGTCCCTTGTTCTGCAATAGATGTAGCATGTTATTTGTGATCTAGAATGAATCTGCTTGTATCTCAGGGACTATAATAGTAGTAGCTAAGTTGTCAGTTGTGGGTTGTGCCCAGTGATATAGTGCTTCTTTGGCAATAGAGGTGCCACACCCTGATCATTTTAGATCATTTATGTTTTTTCTATTGTTTGGGTCATTAACATTGTCTTTGTTGTTTAGATTATGGTCTTTCATAACTGGTTCAATGAATTCAGTTGAGTTCTATTGTTGTTTGCCTTACATGTTTGCACGATTCAAGATCTTGAAGACATTCTCGAGATTTGGCAATACTTCAAGGAATTCTCTAGTTATTGAGGAGTTCATTGGCATGAACATGTAACAACCATGACTACAAATGTTAGAATTTCAATGATCAGTTTAAATTGAAGAAAATTGACCACTAAAAATTTCTGCACTTCTTTTTAACTGCAATTCGTAACACCGTTAATTCCCCGGACAACGGCGCAAAATATTGATCATGCGCAACCATGCCTTATAAAAGGACAAAGCGGTTACCGTAAATATGTTCCGCTTAACAAGTCAAGAGTCGAATCCCATAGAGAATTAACCTATCAATTATAGCTATTAGACTTATAGAAATTCATATATTTAATCTTCACAGATATTTGAGTAACAATTTAGGTGTTTATTAACAAATATTATGTAATATAATGTAGTAAATTAATGACTAGCTATAAACTGGTTGTAAGCAAGAATGACAATGGTCTAAGGTCATGATTTCCCTT